>CM076579.1:1298299736-1298715889 GCA_034641835.2 Pinus albicaulis
CCAAGACCCTTTTGGCTCCTTTGGCCATCAACTTAATAATATTTCTTCATTTATGATGAACCCATTACTTCACATTGTAACTAAATAACAGAGGAACTTCTGCAAACAATTTTTTAAAAAGTACTACTGCTCTGCCTCTGCCTTTAATCATCAATTTATTTTAGAAACCCTTAGTTGTTGTCTCATTGTATGCAAAAAAATGTCCTTTAGTCAGTGAAAATTCTTAAAATCAAACTTTATCTACTGGCCCTCTACTTATAGATGAAGGAGGCGCTCTTAACCCTCTACTTATCGAATGAAGGAGGTTCTTCAGTCTTCAAAAAACCATCTTCTTGTAGATGAAGGAGGTTTTTCTGTCCTTAATATCATCAGCTGTTAACAATGTTATTTTTCCTTTCACTGTCTTTTCATGCTTTAGCTGATGAAGAATGAGAAATTGATGATAGTTAAGATGAGCACTTCTCGGAGACATGTAATTCTGCTTCTCAAATGTCTCTGTGCTTCTTTAGGCATCATAAGTAGTTTGGTTAGTATTTGCAAAGCACTTCTTGTCATTCATAATTTACTAACCTTTGATTGTGATCACAGGAGCTTAATGAAACAACTCTATGTCCTGTAGCTACATCCCAGGCTTAAAATCACATTAGAAGTAGCTGTCTTCTCATGTGGAACCAAATAATGTCTCCTGGGAATGCTGGTATGCTTCTGTTCTTGAAAGATCCATGAAAACATTATAAAACCACCTAAAATCAGTTTGACCTATGGTACATGTATAGCTGAGACTTGAGGGTTTATTAGTGGCGCGACCTAGGGTTGTAACCAACTTTGTTCGCAGAATGGGAATGGTCTGTTATGATTGGTCTGCAACAAATAGAGGTTCTTTTGCTTTTAGGATAGTTTTCCAAGGAAGAAACGCCTAAAGCGCCACTACCTAACTTAGGGGAGACTTCTTTGGACAATTTTGGATTGCTTTATTTGGAGCTGATGGACAAGCTAGTATGGCTGAGGCTAGATAGGACTTGATAATGAGGTTTCATCTCGTCATGGGCGGACTGAAAGGTAAGAGGGAAAAAAAATTTATGGGTGTTTTCCAGCTGGAAAATTTGACAATTTTTTAGATCAGCTGCTTGAAAACTTGGCTGTTACAACTAGTCATCACCGACAAGTGAAAAATACTGATGCCTAACAGTGGCTCCATTTGGGGAGGGCAGCTCCTTTTCAGGAGGTGTCCAAAATCTCAGATATTTGGCTCATGAAGACCAGTGCCTTATTCATTGGCGCAAATTTCACTGTTCCTTGATGCTACTTCTGGAAATTGACAGCATGATTAGCATCAATAATATTTCTACCTACCCCACTATCTTTCCTAACATTTTTTATTCTTTATGGTGCATTTGTACTAGCAGCCCTTTGACAATATATATTTTTTGAAAAATGAACCTATTGAGTTCTACACTTATATCCGCCGGGAGTTCAGATTAAGCTGATGAGCTCCTTCATTACTCTACCTATGCTAGATCAACTATCAAGGTTAAGATGTTTGACAGGATTTTGTTCTCTAATCTAAAACACAAAATTGAAAAATGATCAAATCAGGGTTAGACAGTCTGATTTGTCATGTACTTGCGGCATGAAAGACAAGCTGCACACAAATATTATTTTGCATAAAATGGAAACTAGGAAAAATGGGGCTAGGATGCATAATTTGTTTTTCATCCTCGCTTCCCTCTTTGGTTCTATTTTGAGCATGTGGAACCAATATATTTTCCTAATCTACTCTCTTTGATAAGTCAAGCTTACATAATTTTGACCATCTTTTCCACTCACTAAGTTATCAGCAAATAAATTTAACACATGTTCAGCTATGATTAGGCTAGATAACTGAACAAGACATTTGAGTACTAGTAGCAGCATTTAAGCTTGCGCGCTTTTTGAATGACTATTTTTTGAACATGGGGCCTTTTTTCTATTTTTAAAATTGCCCTCTTTTCTATTTTTCTATTGTTTTAGACTTTTCTGATTTTTATCTATTCTTTAAACAATGGTATATACAATGATTGAAAATGTGTTAAAATTGGAGCTCTTGACAAAAATAATGCTTTAATGTCCTGCCATTCACAGGACCTCCAAAAGTTTCAGTCCCATCAGGTTCTTGCAAGAAAAAGGCATTGTTTCCGCTAACTGAGTTGATGATGAAAGGCCCCTTCCATAAGTTTTCAAACTTACCATGTTTACCTTTGTCTTCTCTTCTAGAATCCCATTTTATAACTTTGTCCCCAATCTGAAAATCATTTTCCTTGGTCCTTCTATCAAAAATCTGCTTTATTTTGTCTTGCGCTAACTGAGCCTTTTGGTAAACTTCTTCTCTGGTTTGCTGTAAATGGATAGTCTGATTTACCCTTCTTTGCATGTCATTTTATTCGATTTGAACTTCCTTCAATAGCTTCATTACTGGAACCCCTAGAGATGTTGGGAAATTGGCATCTATGCCATAAACTAGTTGGTAAGGAGACATACCTATGGATTTTTTGGTGGTTAGTCTATCAGCCCATAGTGCCTGTACTAGTTTTCCATGCCATTCTTTTTGATTTTGTTCAAGAAGTTTTTTGATGATGTTGACTAGGATTTTGTTAAAAGACTCGGCTAAACCATTACCTTGAGGGTAATAAGTTTCGGAATGTCCTAATGAAATGTGATATTTGTAACAGAAGTCAACCATTCTTTTGGAGGAGAAGGCAGCGGCGTTATCTGTAATGATCTTTCTAGGACAACCAAATCTAGATAGGATATTCGTTTCTAGGAACTTGATGATGACTGAATCGGTGGGATTCTTGGAAGGTATGGCTTCTATCCATTTGGTAAAGTAATCAGTGGTTGTGAGGATCCATTTATGTTGAGCGGATGAGAAAGGGTGAATTTACCCAATAAAATCTAGACCCCATTGTTGGAAGGGCCCTTCGACTATGATGGGGTGTAAGGGCAAAGGTAAAAGCTTTTTCTTGCCATAAAAAATTTGACACTTATGGCATGTCATAACTAGTTTGTGAGTGTCAGGGAATAAGGTAGGCCAATAATAACCTACTCTAAGGATTTTTTTCGCTGTAGTTTTCCAGTAGAGATGGCCTCCACATTCTCCTTCATGCATTTCGTGTTGAAAATGCAACAAGCTGATGGAGCTTAGTGAAATGAAGTCGCCTTCACTAAGTGGGCCCACAGGCTATTTTTGGCGCAAAGTCTATTTTTAGACATATGGAGCATGGTCTAGGAGTTGCAGTACGCTATTCTTGGATGATTGGTCGAGTTGGTAAAAATAGATGGACCTCTATTTTTAGACATACAGGTCAAAGTCTATTTTTAGACTGCCTGTCTAAAAATAGGTCAGTCAAATATTATTAGCCCTTAATAATATTTGGACTATAAACTTCAGTTTATTCTCTTACAACACTTTAGTTGGAGCTACGGATGTGGCCCATGCATCTGACAGAAGGAATTACGCTATTCCTTGGGGTTTGGTGAGCTCATGCATGGTTGACTTCAGTTAGGACTTCAGTGGCAGAGTTTGGTGGAGTTGATGAGACAGATGGTGGAGTTGTGTTCGGTTTAACTTAGTTGAACTAGTTGTGTTTAGTTTAACTGGCTAATACACTAGTAATGAGTGGAGTGAATTAAATATTATTTAATTCACTAATTATTAAATCATTATTCAACTCAAGAACACATCAGTTCACTACAGTGCATGGACAGTTCAGTGGAGACCAGTGGAAGAGGTAGATGAAAGGGTGAGTTTGCTATTAGTTGCGACAACAGTTGTGCATGAGATTTTCACAAGCATTGGAGGAGATTGCCCATGAGGATTGCGTAGTTGAAGCCAAGGAGATTCGAACTTGGATCTCTCATTGAACCAACTTGGTTTGCGCAATAGAGGCAGGAAATTAGTGGATGAGTTTTGAACGTGTGACTTGTTCAAAACTGAGCTAGTTTGTGTGTAACTTTTGGAGACAGTACTGAGTACTTGTGAGGAGTATTGTACTAATATTCTTACATGTTCTCTTCTATTATAATATACAAAATAGCTGGGGGTTTTCAGCTATAAGCTTTCCCCATTACATATTGTGTTTATGTGCGCATGCGACTGTTTCTATTTCCGCAAATTGTTGATCAATTGTAGAAGAGGTTGTGTTATGCATGAATTTGAATTAGTGTGTGACCAGGATAATATCAGTGGATAAATCTTCATTATTCAGCAAATTTCTACATTTCGTGCATTATTTTTTCTACATCAGACTCAAGCAAACATTTAAGCAGCATACCAGTGGGAATTTTCCAATACAGAAGACCA
Source organism: Pinus albicaulis (assembly GCA_034641835.2). NCBI lineage: Eukaryota > Viridiplantae > Streptophyta > Pinopsida > Pinales > Pinaceae > Pinus > Pinus albicaulis. The sequence continues at coordinate 1,298,304,076 of CM076579.1, forward strand.
TCTATAATGCAAAACTTTAAATACTTTTGTTTAAGAAATCTTGCTTTTGTCTTTGATAAAGTTGGAGGAGCATTTAGATAAAATAATACATAAAGAATATCTGCATACCAAGGTGAATCTAGAAACATTTGTTCAACATGAGGGGATGTGCATTCTTCTTGCTCTTCTAAGGTATCGACAAAATTTATATCTAAAGCTTGGAGGTTGGTTTCAGCCATTAGTCTTGCAAGTCCTTCCCCTTTAATTAGTTTGGTAGGTTGGATTTCTAAGTCATATTCTAGGATGATAGCGATCCATTTTCCCCTTTTACCATCGGGATCTTGATTTAGTATGTCTTTGACGACAGTATTAGGGACAAAAGTGATGACATGAGAATGCAATATGTAAACTCGGAAATCCTTTAGGGCTTTTACCAATGCAAATGCCTATTTTTCCATGATTCTATATTTCAAGGGAGAATCTCTCAGGGATTTGTTGAAAAAGGCAATGGGTTGTTCCTGCCCTGCCGCGTTTTTTTGTAACAACACAACAACTATTGTGTGTTTTGAGGCAAATGAAAAAATGTAAAAATCTTTGGTGAAATCAAAACTTATCAATACTGGTGTTTCAGTTAGGGCCTTTTTAAATAGTTCAAAAGTTTTTTTGGCTTCTGTGGTCCATTTAACCCCGACCTATTTTTTCAACATATTTGTGATATCTCTCAGAAGTTCAACAAGCTTTGGGATGAATATTCTCAAGAAATTAATTTTTCTGATAAAGGATTGCAACTCCTTTATGTTTCTGGGATGACTTATTTGCAATATGCCTTCAATTCTCTAGGGATCTATTTTTATCCCCTCTTCCGAAATGATGTGACCTAGGAGTTTTCCTTCTTCTAGACCAAAAAGTGTTTTCTTGGGGTTTAGGGATAAACCATATTTTCTACACTTGTTAAAAACCTCTCTCAAGTGTACTAGGTGTTCTTAATATGATTTGGAATATACCGTAATATCATCCAGATATATGACTATGAAAAAGCCTATGTCTTCTGAGAAGGCTATGTCCATTTCTCTTTGGAATGTGGCGCTGACGTTCATCAATCTGAAAGGAATTTTAACGTACATAAAAGTGCCCCAAGGTGTGGTGAAAGTTGTTTTGTGTTGATCAGTGGGGTAAACCAGCACTTGGTTATAACCAGAAAAACCATCAAGTAAGGAGATCCTTTTAGCACCTACTACTTTCTGGTGTATGTGGTCCATTTTGGGCAAAGGATAGTTGTCTTTTAAACAGGCTCTATTTAGGTTTCGGAAATCGATACAGAGTCTAATTTCTCCAGTATTTTTCCTAACTGATACTAGATTTGAGACCCACTCAGAGTACCGGAGGGACACTATTATCCCAGCATCATACATCTTTTTGATTTCTTTTTCGACCAAAGGTAGTAACACTGGGTTTATCCTTCTTAAATTTTGTTTGAAAGTCTTCTGGTTTTCTTTGAGGGGAATCTTATGTTGAATGATGCTTGTGTCGTATGATTTCAAATCTTGGTATCCCCATGCGAACACGTCTTTAAATTCATTAAACAACTTGATGTACTTATGTTTTATGTGAGGCGGAAGGGTTTTGGATAGTTTGATCTTTCTAGGTTCTTCTAAGCTTCCTATGTTATATTCTTCTATGTCGACCTCAGTAGATTCCATTTTTGGATTTTTGGCCACATCGTTAAAATCAAACAATTCCTCTAGAGGCGCAAGCCCTCTAGGTATGGTGTCATTTTTACAATGTAAGACTTCGAGTTCTCTTTGGTCAATGTCCTCTCCTTTCTCAGTTCCATATGAATGATCTATCAGGTTTAGATTCGTCCAAGAAGGTGGATTTGGCTCTTGGTCCTGATTTTGGCTGTACTTCTTTTCTTCATTTTATAAGTCTGTTTTGGTTACTTCAAATTCATTCCTAGATTATAAGAAATCATCAATTTGATCATCATATTTGAATATTTTCCAATGGTCAATATTATCTGGTACTGTAGGGCGATGTTTGACCTGAATACTATATCGCTCACTCAAACATGGTATTTGGCCATTTCTTGTAGCAAAGGCGAGCTCATTTGCCAGGCTATTTTAAATCCTAGGAATATAAGTGAGTTCATACTTCTTGAAGGTTTTGAGGATGTCTAAAGCTGCATTCATGTATTCTCTTAGTCTTGGGTTTTTCGCTGAATTTTCACCTTTGATTTGCATGATTACAAGTTATGAATCTCCCTGGGCCGATACTTTCTTGGCGCCTAAGTCCTTAAGTATGTGCAGACCAATGAGAAGGGCCTCATATTCTGCAATGTTATTAGTACATTGGAATTCTAATTTGAAAGAATGACCTTCATTAGTATTGTGTATCTAAATGCTAGCCCCCAAACCAGTTTTTCCACAAGAACCGTCAAAGCTTATACTCCAAAGAGCTTCCTTTTCATACATGATACTAAGCTATTTTTTAGGTTTCTTGGAGCTTTGGTCATTAGTCTCTACCTCCAGTAATGGGAAATGCGTTTTTGATGGCTTGAAAACCTCTTCATTTTCCATTATCTGCTTGTTTATATCACTTTCATTGTATAAGATAAAAGAATCTAAATTGGAATGAATGGAATAAATGGGAGTATTGTTTGGCTTATCCCGGTTGCTAACCATGTATTTCATGTGAGTCTCTCGGTATAATCTCCTAGTCTGGTTGAAAACTGGGATGGTAGTGAATGACATATCCATTTGAAGGTTACCTTGTATTTTGGCAGCCCACGCCCTTGATAGTAGCATTCCATAGTTAGGAGGGATATCGGCCACTACTATGTCCATGACTAGGTTTTTCGCTGGTAGTTGTGTTAAAGCAAAACCTAGGTTCTTTATTAGACCTAAAAATTTGACCTGACTTGAGTCAAAGGAGTACAGGTTTTTGTAAGATTGAGTTACCTCTAGTCCCAGGTTTTCCATGATTTATTTAGGCATGAGGTTATGGGAGGCACCAGAATCTAACATGGCATTATGTAATATCTTGTCCCGTATGTTCAAACTCACATAGAAAGGAGAAATAGTTCCTTCTTGGTATTCACCTTCTATTTTGGGGCCGAATAAAAGCTCGGGTTTGTCATCAGTTAGATTTAAAGTATCTGCCTCGTTTCCTATATCAAAAACTTTGAAGATTTGAGATCTATACCTATCTACAGTTATTATCTTAGTAAGGGGTATGGTAATTTTTATTTTGGTAATTTACCCTTCAAAACTATAAGGAGTTTGTAGTTTGGACAGATTTGTTTCAGCTTTTTCGGACTTGACTTTTTCTATGCTCTTAATTTGCTGACTCTGGTTCGGGACCGTGTTTGACACAGCCACTGCGGGAGTCTTTGTGGAGGTACTAGGAGTATCTGAGCCAAGACTTGTTTGAATAGCTTTATCTTTGTTTTGGTCAATTTTCTTGGCCATAATTTTGTTGCTATCCATGGATTTTTTAAGGATGGTATCAGAGCTTTTAGCAGTGTCAGGGCTACCCTTCTTGGAGTCGTCTTGGTTTTTTCTGCTTCTAAGGTTATACTGCCTGTGAGCTTCTATAATGGCATTCTGAAAATCTATGGCAGGATCTTCGGGATCTTCATAGTTGGTTTCGTCCCGACTCGGAACCTATGAGGTTCCAATGATTTTCATCAATGGGTTCAGTATCCCTATCCTCTTCATCAATATAATTCTCACTGAAGGATGGCCTGACTTGTTGGTCTTTTCCTCTTTTTTAATTTTGAGATTGGTCTCTCCTAAAGTTTTGGTTGCAGTTTTGAGGGTTTTGCTGGTTGTCCTTAAGAGGTGATTTCTCACTCATTTTTTCCCACATATTTGTCATGGATTTGACCAGGCCATCTATTCTAGGATCCGAGGAAAAAACCGAGGGGGAAAATTCGTCATGGTAAGTGACTCCCTTTTCTGCTCTAATCCTAGATCTTTTTTCGGCTAAGTTGGCTTTTGCATTTATAGCCACTTTTTGCATTTCTTCTAAGGTAGGGGGGTCCTTGTCTCTTAGCTAATAAGTCATGTCTGGATCAAAACCCTTGGGGAAATTTTCCAAGGCTGAACCAAGAGGGGGTTTGAAATGAGGTGGGAGAGCGTTATACACACTGTTGAACCTAGTGCAGTATCCCTGGACACTTTCCCCATTTTCCCGTTTTAGATTGTTATATTCTGATAGGATTTGAATGGGGTTCTTTTGGATTTCCCACTTGTTTATGAAGATTTGGTAGAGTTCTAGGAGATTGTGGATGTTGTTTGGAGTTAAGCCCTTAAACCATTTTTTGGGTTCTCCGCCCAGGATTTGGGCGAACATCCTCATTCTGATGGTCTTGTCTTCTATTTCCATGTATTCAAAGGCATCGATAATCCTATCTACATGCTGTTGAGCTGTGGTAGTCTCATTTTTGGTAAAGTGTGGGATTTTGGCTTGATAGTAATTTTGTAAGGGAGCCAAAGGCTGTGGCAACACCAAGGGTGCATACCAAGCTACCATGACAGGAGCTAAGATGATGTACAAAATGAGGGCTTACGGGATGAGCTGAGGTGGTTTGCACAGTAGTGGTTTGGATAGGTGTGGCGGATGTACTTGGACTAGTGATCTGATTTTGAGCAGATCTGGGATGGTAGGAGCCAAAGTGATGGAGAAGCTGAAATTCGGGAGGTGTGGTAGGTGAGGCTTCTCTACTAGGACTCTGTGGCAGATCTAGGGGCTCAAGATCGTAAAATTCTATCTTACTTTGTGACTTGTTTCTAAAAAGGGTTTTTGCTAATTTTAAGTCAAAGGGGGAAACCTGCAAGGTAGTGAGATGTTCAGGTACTGATCTTGCTTTACGGATGGACCTATCGATAGCTAAATTGCCAGTTTCGGAAGCTTGCCACAAAATCTTCTCTGGGTCATCTACTATGATAGGGGGATTTGGGTCTGGATGAGATCTGGTGTTGATTCTTTGTGAAGCTAGATTTTGGGTCTAGAGTTTAGAGAGGATGGTATTTGTGAATGTTTTGGATGGATGGCTTCTCTAGAGTTTTACTAATGTGAAGGATGGTCAAAACAAAAAGGATGGAATAGTGGAGTCGCCAAGTGGATTTCTTATGAGAAATATGGTCCACCACCAACACTATCAAAGATGCTTGGGAAAAAGTTTTATGGCAAACTTTGAGATGGAAACTTGCAAAGAAGAGTGATTCACTTGGTTTCAACAGTTTTCTAGGCTGTATGGAAAATCTAGTGGTTTTCTTGGCAAGAAGGCTTCTGCTGATCTCTTATGTTCGGGTGAGGTTTTTTGAATCGCTAAGTTATACTTAGTTTGTCATTGATTACAGAGTTTCCACCCTAAGTTTAAGTTTTTGGAAGGATGGGTTAATAGAAAGGCATGGTTTATGAATTTTTGGTCTTTTATGGAATTTTTAGGCCTACTGGAGGCTAGTGGAGTCGCCAAGTGGAACTTGGTTGTTTTTGTAAAGGCGTAGCTATGGTCCACCACTAGTAACTAGGGAAAAGCCAATCTGGGAATGTTTTGGGGTTTTTTGAGTTTTTATGTGCAACCTATGGTTTATTAAAGTATTCTAAACATGTTTCATCACTTTGCTAGGGTGGCGAGAACAAAAAGAGTTTACTCTAAATGGTTTTATGGACTACTTGCCTGTGAGGTTTGGAAGAGTTTCCTACAACTGCATCATCATTTTTCTAAGATGGTGAAAGAGCTAGATTCTACTCTTCTAAGTTTGACTGAGATTTTGAGAGTTCCTAAGGGATACCTAGGATGTTTTGACTCAAAGTCCCACCGTGATCGCCATTATGTTAGTGAGCGGTGGGATAAGTCAATCAGATAGTATTCTTAAGGCTGCTTGGAATGTTTAGGGAGTCTAAGTTTGTATATCACTCAGAGTCCCACCATGAACGCCATTATGTTAGGGTCCCGTGATTTGGCTGATTGGCAAGCCAAATGACAGTGTAACATCAAACCAATATTTGGAGCCCAAGGACCTAGCTTTCCTAGACTCAGAGAGGGCTCTCTCTATTTGTATAAGGGATATATGTGTGTTTTCTTATTATGTTTTGATTTTAGGCTAGTTATGAAGTAGGTTTTTTGGTTTTGGTTTTTTTGGTTGTGAGGGGTGAAATTGATCAAAGATATAAGATAGGTAAAAATATGTCAGATCAACTGGGCTATGGGGTCGAAGAGGTCAAGAAAGCTATCAGATGGTGATACAAGGCTGTTGAAGGGCCGATTTGATTCGAGGTAAAATGGATCTTTGGGAAAAATGGAGAAAAATGGACATCAAGTTTGTGAATAACAAAGGATTTCAAGCATAACTAGTTTAATAGCTGACATAAACATGGTAGGGAAAACCATTAATCATGATAAATGTAACTATAAGCTAATCAATACATAGAAATAAACATTCAAGCCATGCATAGAGATATATAACTCTCTAACTTTGGGAAATGGCTATCAGACTTTGGGGAAATACACTTGAGACAAAAAAACAACTCAAATCACTATGCCGGAATGCCTAAACACAGTACTTCAAGTTATTGGGCATTTTGAAAACAAGATTGCATAGTCTTAGACAAAGGGCAAGATCTGAACAAGACCTCCTTGGTTCAAAAAATGACAATCTAATCAGTCAAAGAGAAATTTCATGGATGGAGCTATGGCTAGCCATGAGTAAGCAGGGCATACCGTAAATCATACTTAGCATGCATAAAACCATGAATGAAACAAGAAACAATATCCTTAAGTTATTAAAGAGCAATAAAAAATTCTTTAATGTGACTAAGAATGAAGAAAACATGGAAGCTATGAAGAAATAGGAAATTTGAGGTGCCTCCAAGGGCATGTCTCAAATTTGTTCTCTACTGTCCTATAGCAAGCAAGAACATGGATTTATGAATGAAAACTAGGAAACAAAACAAAGAGAGACACTATACCATTCTACCAAGTCATGGAATCCAACAACAATCCTCTTTCATCATCCAAGAACATCCAAGAGACTATCCAAAAGCATGAGACAAGTATTTCTTCCAAAGCTTATATGACCATATATTGCTTCTATCATCAAGTTCAGCCTTGTTTACAATGAAAGCCTTAGGAATAAATAGGCCAAAGTGAGGAAAAAATCTTAGTTCGATTTGCAATCTAATTGGCCTATCCAAAATATCTTATCTTGTCCTTGAGGCTTTGCAAAGCCCAAGGCACAAAATATCTCATAAAACATCTAAAAAATGATAAAATAGGGAAATAAATTGACTTTTCATAACTTCTCATGTGAAAAAATAGCTAAACGCACATGAGGAAAAAACAGTTTTTAAAGGTTCAATTTTTACAAAAATACTCAAAAAATACATCAGCAAAAGGTCCCCTGAGTTGCCGGCAACTTTTGGCAGCATTCCCGATGTAAAAATAAGGTTCATGATAGCTCGTTGGAAAGCTCTGAGTGTCTACTTTATGGAACAACTAGAATTTTCTCAATCTGATGCCTAGAAGTCCTCCAAAAATAGGCTTGTGTGTAAAAAATAAAAAAATAAGGCTTGCTGATAGACTGGGCAATGTGTAGAAAAAGCGAGTATTTTTCGCCATTTCGGGGGAGAAAATGATCTTCAAATGTCCTAAAAATCATTGAGTATGTGATCCTGAAAATATTGCATCCAATGATACCATTCTCATCCTTTGATGCCCCCCCAAACTGAAATGGAGAAGCCCATGAGTTTTGGCCAAAAACCCAAAAATGACAAAAAACCAAAATATGTCGAAATTTGCCCAAAATTGGTGAGCATGACCCTCAAGGGTTCTCAACAACATGTTGTAAATCAGAGGCCAAAATCTGAAGTCTTGATGTGTCTTTCCTCACTTTCTGTGCCGGGCGCTTCCCTTTAGCCTCCTTGAGCTTTTCTTGAGCAGCCTTCAACTTGCGCCGGGCAAACTGATTTAACTTTTTATAATGCCCTGTCATTCTGATTTGAAGGTCTAAATCCCTGTTTTCCTTCTCCAATTTCTTCTCCAAGTGGTCATTTAATCTCTCAAGCCATGCCTCCCTATTTTTCTCTATCTCTTGTTTGAACAATGCAGTGAGAGGGGTAGATTGGAGAAGGGAATTTTCCTCTTCTTTTTGCTTCTCAAGGGCCTTTTTAAGCCCCATGGTTCTTGGCCTCTTTTGCTTAGGCTGATCTTCGCCTTCAATTTCATCGAACTCGCCCATGATTTCTTCCAACCTCACTTGGGCTTTGGAGGCTTCCTTCTTGTATTTGGTTTCCCGTGTTTCATAAACAGCCATATGGACACTCATTTGCTTATTTTGGATTTGCAAAAATTGATTGAAATTCCTAGCTCTATGAAGATCATCCTTCAAGGCATCAATTTGGCTTTCTCTATGGATCAAGAGGTTTTCTAGAATCAAGGCCTCATTTTCACTATCATCGCTTTGGATTTGGATGATGTCGAATGCACTCTCCTGTTCATGACTACCTTCTTCTTTGCCATTCCCTTTGCTTTGGGTGGCTATTCTAGTGCTCTTCCTCCTGGGAAAATCAATCATAGGCTTCTTGGGCAATTTTCCTTTGCTTCGAAGGGCCCTTGTCACATTTGGAGTGACAAATCTAGGCACTCTTTTCTTTGCTGTTTGGGGCTTGGACATTTTTGGAGAAGAGGGCATGGCCCCTTTACCCTTGTCACCTTGCCTCTCTTCTTTTTTAGTTTGCTGTTATTCTTGAGGAGGCTGTTGCGTATCATATTTTGGCTGCCCTTGCTCATCACTTTCATGCTGCTCCTGTTCAGCACTATCATGCTGCCCCTGTTCATCATGATGTAGCTACTGTGTGTCATCTTTTGGCTGCCCCTGTTCATCACTTTCATACCTTTGTTCAACATCTTCATGCTGCTCCTATTCCTCCTCACTGTGATGCTGTTGTTCAACGCTTTCTTCCTCATCCCCTTGTTGCTGTGTGTCATCATAAGGCTGCTCACGCTCATCATGAATCTGCTATTCCTCATGCTGCTACCCTTCATCATCAGTCTGCTATTCTTCATGCTGGTGCCCTTCATCATCTTCCTCATCATCATGGTCATGATCTTCTCCCTCTTCAGGCTCTTTTGGCTACCCTTCATCATCGGTCTGCTGTTCTTCATGCTGCTGCCCTTCATCATCTTCCTCATTATCATGGTCATGCTCTTATCCCTATTTAGGCTCTTCTGCTTGCTCTATGTTAAATTTGATTTTTTTATGAATGGGTTTGCTAGAGGAAGGTGAAGGATGATGAGTAGGAGGTGTAGGGGATGTATGGACTGGAGGGACAGTGGAGAAATCTGGATGAGTGATGAAAGTATCCCATGAGACCTCTCTCTTTTCAAGCTGATGAAGAATGATTATTTTGATGAGAGAGTGATGGAAGAGACAGACTATTTGTTGTGAAGGAGGCTTCTTCTGAATAGTGGAGGCCATTTTCTCAATGCTCTTGTGTAAGAAGAAAGGAAGATTTAGCAGCTTGGTCCTTGTGAAATGCATGAGCAGTCGAATGTGATAGGCATAGATTCGGGAGAATATTCCCTCACAAGTGAAGTACTTCATGATAAGCTTCATGAGAGGGGCGTAGCTAACTAAAAGATATGAGAAAGGGAAAATAGAAGGACATGACTCTCTGTGCTCAGGCTTTAGAAAGTGCTTGTAATCATCTGAGCCCAAATGGCTTTGTTTAAACCATTTCTCACCAATATAGGGGATTTTAGTGGCCTTAGAGATGGATCTTGGGGAGAATTTGAAGTCAAGTCCTGCCAACTGGAAATGCTTGTCTCGAAACCTCAAAGCGCAAAGACGTGTCAAAGGAGAGAAAATTTTCACCTCTTTCACTCTTTGACAAAAATCTAAACAAACGACCTCATGGAGATTGAAAAAGACTGATGGGTGGGCATTCACTTCTTCAGTGGAAGTAGGCTCAAATCTCTTATGCAATCCACTCCTACTATCCTGCCTGGGAGGCATCTTGTCTTGGATGCTCTCTGCAAAATCAAACTGCCTCAAGTGGTTTTTTTGAAAGGTTCTCTTAAAAAAAACTCTGTCTTATTTGTCAATCACTATTTGATCAAGGAAAATCTGCCTCAAATGCTGTGTAAAATGTTTTCTTTGATATAGGTATCTGCGCCTCCCACAAGACTGCTCTTCCCCTTTGTATGCCAATCAACAAGTAAATTATATTAATATGCACACAATCAAATAAAAGTTATACACAGTCAAATGATTTCTGTGTTCGGGTAAGGTCAAAGGGCTCTTGGTGTTTTGGTGTAAGCTAGGCAACCTAGTATTTAGACAGAGGCAAGATACTCCTCTCAATCAAAACACACTCCTTGTCTTCACTGTTTTCTCACACATATTTTGACAAACACCTCCAAATGGCAATGACAGCTTCACGCACTAAATTTTGTTTTATGGTCAAATAGGTAGCCCTGACTTTTCTTTTCACCACACCGAGGAAAATTTTGAAATGACAAAACATTTATAGAAGGATCACTGCTGTTTGAAATTAGGCCCACTATTTCACTTTTCAAACTTTGTTTTTCCTCCCTTTAAACACTGCCTCCACCTTTCAACTTGTTTTGAGGGCAGTTTGTTAGGTTTTTAAACATCAATAGGAACCCACCATTTTTACCATGTTAGTGTTGGGCAAACAAACCACAGCAATTTCGAGCTTCAAACAGAAAACACAACCCTCCTTAAAATACTCAACACTGTGATTTATATCATGAGTTTCATCTTTTCACCATCACTTAACAATCTTGAGAAGAGCAAGGAGGCACATAAAATACCTTTAAAATCGATGATGGGCTTTTCTTGAGGGGTTTGGGAAATTTTCAAAGCTTGTTGGAGGCGTTTGGATCGTGTGGAACATGCGCGGCACGTTTGATAGGGAAGGCGTCGCGCAAAGAAGAGTTGTTGGGTCACTGAAGGGCAGTCGTGATCGGCACCTACAGGCGCACCGCGCGCTGTACAACAGTGCAATACTTTGAAAAAACTACGCCTGAACACGCTGCGCAACCCTACAGGCGCACCGCGCAGTCCTCAAGCCCGAAAAATCGATGAATTTTCCCAAAAACGCGTTCTCCGGTCTAGTGAATAGCAAGAGGGGATCGATGCCTTGTGTTTTGAGACTGTCAAATGGCTTGCAACGGTATCCTTACTCTCTTTTGAACGCAAAAAGCCAACTACCATTAAGTTTGATTTGTGAGCTTTTTTAAAGCTCCTTTCTTTAAAACCTACTGCCTTTGTTTATTTGAAAAAAAAACCACAGTGATTTTGAACGTGCTATAAGGGGCCCATACCTTTAAATAATATTGGCAGAAAGGCTGTGCATGCATTCTGGCCAATTTTGGTAGATATGACTCTTTCCTCTTGTAATAAAATCATCCAAGGGTCAAACTATTTTCACTGTGTTTTAATATTAGAAAAGGAAACTCTGCCACTGCTGACCCTTTAATCACACCTTCAAAATGGGAAATCTGCTCAAAACATATCAATGAGTGGTGAAGCCTCTTTTGCCATTTTGCAAGGAGATGACCTATCTCTTTAAAACTTGATTGACAGCTTCTGTTCCTTATGATCATATCTGCTTGTGAGAGGGAAACTGTCTCGAATCCATATAGGGACTATCGATGTATCCTCCAAATGATGTTTCTCTTTAACTGTGATTGAGGCCTAGTTGTATTCACCTAAGTTTTACAATCATCTGTCCATCAAGGGGGCACTTCTTCTGAAAACTTCTTCTCTACTTAAACTGCATCAGCAAGGTACCTTTGACCTGTTTTCATAAGGAGAATGCCTTCATTTGTGACAGTGGCCTGCATTATTGGCTTTGAATGTTGTTCCAGAATCTTGAAACTCATGCCATAATCCTTCTTACATATTTGTGAGCTTGCGCATCTATTTGCAATTCCTTTTTGGGAGAATTAAACTCAATTTTCCTTCTGTCCACTATGATGAGTAATTTTGAAAGAAAATTCTTTATGAATAGGAAGAACAGTACCTTTTGAAAATAAATCATCACTCTTAGTGGTTTCCCTTGTACATGATGGCAGAGGTTAGTTTGGGATCAAGACCCTTTTGGCTCCTTTGGCCATCATCTTAATAATATTTCTTCATTGATGATGAACCCAATTCTTCACATTGTAACTAAATAATAGAGGAACTTCTGTAAATAATTTTTTAAAAGAACTACTGCTTTGCCTCTGCCTTTAATCATCATTTTATTTCAGAAACCCTTAGTTGCTGTCTCATTGTATGCCAAAAAATGTCCTTTAGTCAGTGCAAATTCTTAAAATCAAACTTTATATACTGGCCCTTTGCTTATAGATGAAGGAGGCGCTCTTAACCCTCTACTTATCAAATGAAGGAGGTTCTTCAGTCTTCAAAAAAACCTGTACTTGTAGATGAAGGAGGTTTTTCTGTCCTCAATCTCATCAGTTGTTAACAGTGTTATTTTTCCTTTCACTGTCTTTTCATGCTTGAGCCAATGAAGAATGAGAAATTGATGATAGTTAAGATGAGCGCTTCTCAGAGACATGTAATTCTGCTTCTCAAATGTCTCTGTGCTTCTTTAGGCATCATAAGTAGTTTGGTTAGTATTTGCAAAGTGCTTCTTGTCATTCATAATTTACTAACCCTTTGATTGTGATCACAAGAGCTTAATGAAACAACTCTCTGTCCCGTAGCTGCATCCCAGGCTTAAAATCACATTAGAAGCAGTTGTCTTTTCATGTGGAACCAAATACTGTCTCCTCGGAATGCTGGTATGCTTCTGTTCTTGAAAGATCCATGAAAACACTATAAAACCACCTAAAATCAGTTTGACCTATGGTACATGTATAGCTGAGACTTGAGGGTTTATTAGTGGCGTGACCTAGGGTTGTAACCAACTTTGTTTGCAGAATGGGAATGGTCTGTTATGACTGGTCTGCAGCAGATATAGGTTCTTTGGCTTTTAGGATAGTGTTCCAAGGAAGAAATGTCTAAAGCGCCACTACCTAACTTGGGGGAGACTTCTTTGGATAGTTTTGGTTTGCTTTCTTTGGAGCTGATGGAAAAGCTAGTATGGCTGAGGCTAGATAGGACTTGATAATGAGGTTTCATCTCGTCATGGGCAGACTGAAAGGTAAGAGGGAAAAAAAAGTTTATGGGTATTTTCTAGCTGGAAAATTTGACAATTTTTTAGATCAGCTGCTAGAAAACTTGGCTGTTACAACCAGTCATCACCAACAAGTGAAAAAAACTGATGACTAACAGGTAAGATTCATCCCATTATCTATTTTCTGTTGGGGTCCTGTGATTTCGCTGATTGGAAAACCAAATGACAAGGAAACATATAAACCAAGCTTTAGAGCTCTAGGATCTAGCCCTCCTAGTCTCAGAGAGGGAGATATCAATTGTTTTTATGGATATAACTTGATGCTTGTAAAATTTTGATTTTAGGCTAGTTATTAAGTGCAAGTTTGTTTGTTTGGGTTTGGTTGGTTGAACATGGATGATCTAGGAAGTATAGATAGAAAGGGGAAATATCAGAGCCATTGGGTAATGGAGCCAAGAGTAAGTTATAACAAGCTCAATCAATGGATACGAGATATCAAAGGGCAAATCTAACTTGGCCGGTGGATCTTGGGTTTGGTGGATAAAATGGAATGGAAATTAAGGATTTAGAAGGAGAAGTAGAACTAAGGTCAATTAAGAATCCTTAATTACATGTACCTCTCAACAAAGGGACTTAAAATATCATTTGAACATGAATATGTATTCCATAGATAGGGCTAACCATAAATTATAGAAAACACATTTCAACAAATAACAATATCAAGACAAACTATTCAAATGAAATCTAGGAGTCAGAGAACGCCCTATTTCATCCAAAGATTTCTCTTTAATGGATAAGAAAACATTAAAGATTCACAAATAACCGCATTCATAGAAGAGGGAACTCCTAGACATCCAAGACTGCAATTATAAAGACCTTCAAAACAATTGTCTAAGCAAGAACAAAGGGTATGATCAAAACAGACCTCTTTGGCAGACTATAAACAATGGTACTTCAAAGGGAGACTTCAGAAACAGTTTTCAAGAGGCAACAAGTAAGTAGGGAAAACCATAAATTATTCTTGAAACTAATTGTTTGAACTAATTCTGAAATAAACAAGCTTCAGGGTTGAAATGCAGTCAAACTACTCAATAAAACCTTTAGCAGATGAAAACATAAAGACAGTGAAGAGAAAACATGTCTAAGGTGCTTCTAGGAGACATTTCTTAGCCTAAAATTTTTACTCTACTATAAATAAGAAATGATGGAACAAAATGGAAAATATGAAATAAAATTAACATATCAAAATACATCACCAACATCCATGTTCAGGGATCCAATGATAGAGCCTTATCATTAACAAAACATGTCAAAACATCATCTGTCTTCCAAAACTTCAATTTCTTCTTAATCTTCAGCCAGACTATGTACAATTGCAAAGAGTTCGAATGCTAGCAACCAACCCCTAACAAAGATCTCCTCATAGAGTATTTATAGAAGAGTGAGGAGGTGGAACTCTTTTTAGGTTTCAAAATGTTATTAATTACAGAGTAAATGTATCCCTAGCCTCGAAAACTACATAGCGCAGAAGGTAGGAATGAGTTGCACTACTTTTCTGTTTTAATAACTTTGTCTTTACTTCCTAAGGATAAAGTAGGTGAAAGGAATGGGTTTTAAGGTTTCCCCATGTATCACAATAACTGTTTTGACAGTCAAAAGATGTTCTGTCAGTGTGATAACCGTCAAAGTGTCTTTGAAAGGAAAAGCAGTCTGCAGGTGTCCTTTTGCTTTCTGGAAGAGTAATTTCTTTAGTGATCTAGAATTTTGAAGTTGTCCTTTACTGATTTGTCTGCTTTGTGGCTTTAAACATTGATTAGGCCTCTGATTCGGCTTTAGACCTCCTTTAATCATCTTTTGGGCTTTTTGTCACTTTCTACTGACTGTTTGATCTTTATTTTACTTGTCTGTATTTAAACTGTGTTTTAACCATAAATTGTGGAATAAGCCTTTAATATTCAATTTTTTGCGCTTTCAATCCCTTTATCTTTAATCTTCTGATCGGTCTTCACTGTTCTCCATTTAATATTTAATTCTTTACCGAAAAGTGCTTTCTTCGTATACAGATGGCCTGCGCTGGAGGGTTTCTTTGCGTAATCAATGCTCATAAAACACTGATTAACCTTGGAATTTCGACCCTCGGCCCCTTAGCCACTGCTTCTTTGGCTGTGGGAGACCTGTGGATAAATCCACCATTAAACCTACACACGACGACAAATTGGTTAAGAAATCCTGCGTTTCTTGGTTTAACTGCAACAGAGGGCTTTGGCGGAGGTTGTGGAGCAGTGAGGAAGCAAGGCGATTGTAGCGGGGAAAGCTTTCATAGGAAAAAATAGGCAAAAATCCACAAAATTTGAATTTGGCACGAAATAGTGGATAGGCGGTATTGGAAAACTGGCAGTGGTTTTCGTGTGGGGTTAAAGCTGTAAGTGGTTTGGGACAGATCGAATGCGATACAGTCCAATGGCAGACATGTACGCCTCTGAAAACCACCCATTTCACATTCAAAATGGGCAATCAACTTTATTTGTGAAATGAACACAAAAATGGTTTAAGACCGTTCGATCTGAGGGGACCCAGATCTATGGCTGTAAGCGAGCGCGAAAAATAAATAGATGTGCAGGAAAAACATATGGTGGGGCCTGGGTGACGTGAACCACTTTTTCGTGTAGTGGGGAGGCTTTGAAGCTGGGTAAACCATATGCACCATGGGTTATAGTGTTAAAGTGTTGTAGACCATATATGGGTGCATATACAAAGGGAAACAAAGGCGGGAGTGGGAGGAAATGAAAACAATTCTGGGTCGTTAGATCTGGGGAGGGGAAAAAGATCAACGGTGGAGATCTTGCAGAAACACAATGGGAAGGCCCCGTGTGGTCGGGTGGGACCAACAAGGATATATGGGAAATATAAAGAAAATACGCATAGCGGGGGCACTTTGGAGTACGAAAATATTTGTGGACCCGGTGCCTCCACAATGAATCCTGGCCATTGGATGAATATTTCACGTATCCCAAGGAGTCAACTGCGGGGGCGATACTGTGTTTTACCTGTGCATGGAAAGTGCCCGCGGGTGGAGGAAAATGGAATTTAGTGCGAGCCGTCGGATCCGTGAGATGGATGGCAGAGGATCCATCGTAAGGTTGACGATCGGTCGAACAGAGGGTCTGGGGAAGAAAAATTAGGAAACTACGATATGCGATGCGATGAAAATGGTGGATTGCCAATGCGATGGAATGATGGATTGCTGATGCAATGGAATGATGGATTGCCGATTTGCCGAGGATCGTCGGATCTGCGGCGAGATCGACAGTGGGGATTTAAAGTGGGAACGTGCATCACATTTCGCATATCGGCGGAAAAAAGAGAAAAGGGAACAAAAACTTTGAAAGCGCCAAGGGTTGATAGCGATGGGGGCTTAAGAGACATGAGCCGACGGTCGTAGAGCTGATCTTATGGCAGAAAAGGGGATGAGAACTTAAGCCCTCGGGGGATTAACTTTTTCTATGTGAAAATGATCAGATTTAAAGGCCGAAAAGGGGTTTTTTAAGGTTTTTAGTGTTTCGATAGAGTAAAGGAAGGGTTTTAAAGCCAAATAAAGGGGATTTACATGGTTTAACAAGGGATTTTCTAGGAAGTGAAGGATAAATGAGGGAATGAAGGTAATTGTGAAGATAAAATAGATGAATGAAATGGTGGAGATGAGGCTTTGAAAAATAGTTCTTCTCTTTGGAAACAACAAGATTTTGAAGGATTTCTTGTGGAAACAACAGTGAAGATGTCTTGTAAGATAAAAGACACCAAGAAGGCTTTAGGAACTAGCTGTTTTCCATGAATATTGCTTCTTGAAGGCTTAAGAACATATTTAGCCATCATTTGGTATAACATAAATTATATATGGCTAACAGTGGCCCCACTTGGGGAGGAAAACTGTCCTTTTAGGTGTACAAAACCCCAGTTTATCAATCTCTGGCTTTTAGCAGACCAGTGCCTCATCCATTGGGCATAATATCTTTGTTCTCTTGCCGATTTTCTTAGTATTTCTTCAATAACCTGCAGCATGAAAAACTCTTTAAGACAACACCTCTACCTACCCACAACTATTTGTCCTAGCATTTTTTCTTCTCTTGAGTGCATTTGAACTAGCAAATTATTTTACATATTATTCTTGAAAACAGAAATATAAAAATATATAATGCTACCCTTATTTCTTCCAAGAGTCCAGATTAAATAGTTGGACTCAGAAACTTCTCTACCTAACCTACTATCTGTCAAGATTAAGCTATTTGACAGATCTACATTCTCTACATTCTAAAACAGAAATTTAAACACAGACAAACAAGGATTAAACAGTTTGATTTGTTGTAGTGTCTATGGTTGTATGTACAAGCTGCACATAGACTTTATTTGCAGAAAATTGAAACAAAATTATGAAGGCTTAAGATCTGAAAATAAAATACATCCTTCTTTTCTTTTTCAGCTCTGATTTTGATCCTTTTGAGACGTACTTTTCTTTTTTACTTGGTTCAAGTTTTCAGCATGTTAGAACTAGTCTTCTTTGTATCTTTGGCTCAAGTTTTGATATGTTTAGAGCCATTATTTTTGTGCTTCCTTGGTTAAGGTTTTGAGCTTATTTGAGCTATTATTTCTTCCATCCTAATCTATTCTACTGATAAGCCAAGGTTAAATAGTTTGGCAAATATTCTTCACTAACCTATCAGCAATAAATTTAAATCTATCTAGTCATGATTAGGTTGTATGACTAAATAGTAGTGCTCTTTCAAGTAGTGGCATTTAAGCTTGCACACTTTCAAATTTGTCTTCTCTTTTTTGTTATGGGGTTGTACCTTTCTTCTTTTATATCTGCCCTCTTTTCTCTTTTTCTATTGTTTTTGTATTTTTTCATCTTTCTCTTTCAAAGCAAGAACTAACTAAATGCTCACAGCTTGAGCTTATTTGATTTCCTATCTAACCTAATATAGCTATGAAATATTTACATATTTAGCTAACAAAATCCCTTTTCCAATATAGCCAATCAAGTAAATGATTCCATGATTTTTCTTTGCTCATCTTCTTGGGCATGCTAGACAAACAGGGCCACTCCCATCTCACTTGTTTCTTATTAGCAGTGCTAAAATTTTTTCTTTCTTTTGGTAATACACTGCTCCTAACAACCTTTATCCTTTCTTCAAATGTCTTCAAGAAATAAGAAAAGGGGTCTTGAAATAATACCTGGTTATGAATATTTGGAAGATAGGCTTCAACCAAGCTTACTTTTTCCTCCACTAGATCAAGATTAAAATTCTTCTGAGAAATAAATTATTCTTCATCTTCATTATCATCTGAACTGGAGGACTCATCATGTATTGTAGTGCTGTCCTCTTGTAGTCCTAGTAGGCTCTGATTCAGTGGGCTGTACTCTGTGAAGATATCATCATGTTCTTGAGCAAGGGTATTTTTAATTACCTCAACCCTTTCAGGAAAAGGCTCCTTATCTTCAACTTGCTCAAGAAATTCCTCTTTCTTCTCAACCTCATCATCACAACTGATAGATTGCTGACTCCCAATTATGTGAAAGCTATTTCTGATGGATTGGATTGGTTGATTGCTGCTTTCAAGCTGATGATAATGAAATTCATGACACCAATCGACTGCTGGTTGCCTCGCATGATTAGTTTCTGCTTGAAGCTCATCATCATCATTAGATTGATCAAAGATTGGAAAATCATTAGTATAAACAATATCACCGATAAAAAATATTGGGTTATCAGTTTATTTTTCTTTGAGTTATTCTACAAGTTTATTTTCTAGTTCAAGACAACAAGTTTCAGTAGGTAGATGAGCATAAGTGTTTTGTTCAAATGAAGTTTTGAGGGCTAGCTATTTGTTTAATATTTGGTCAATTTCTTCTTCTGTCAAAAGAGGAGGAATTTTTATTTTTCTTTGGACCGAAGTAGAACAGTCCTCTTTTTCTTGTGTTGACTATCTTTGAGGCTGGATATCTTCATGAGCCTCTCCTAGTGAATATTTACTTGTGTGTGCAGGAAGACCTTGAGGACTTTCTTCTTTTTCCTGATCTTTTTCGCTCTCAAGAAACTCTTCTTGATCTTTGTGATTGTCAAATTGAACATGGGATTCATGAGTTGTTTCTAATAGATGGTCAAAATGACATTCTTCCTCAATAATCTGAAATGAATTATAACATAAAGGTAGAGACTCTAGTTGTGTTGTCTCTTCTCTTATTTCAGATCTTGTGAGTTCAATATGGCTTATTGTCTCCTTAGGGCATTGTTCCTTGTTTGCGTTTGCAGCTTGGTCGTAAATATCTCTTAACAACATAATACAAGATAAAGGTAAGCTGTCAGGAATTTCTTGACAATCTTCTTCATTATTTTCTCTATAATATATCTCATCATACATATTTTTCTTGTTGTATATGTTTTGTAGTGGTTGAGTTTGTGTTTGATTAGGAGAAATCATGGGTTGTTCTGGATAATCAATATCTATATCAGCCTCATGCCTATCTAATATTTCACTAAGTATGTACATCATTTTTGTCATTCTGTCCAATAATGTATCTAGTTTAGCTTCTTTGCCTATACTTAGATCCATGTTTGTAAAAATAGGTCACTATATCTTTTCAACCAGTTTAGGGTCTTCTACCAATGGAGTCATTAGGTATTTTGGAGGTTGTGGAGTCGCCAGGTGGAAGATTTGAACTTTGCTGTCCACCAAAATCATGATTGGGTTTTCTCAATGCATTCCCAGGGGAGTTTACAAGGACTAGTGAAGTAATAGGCCTACGGGAGGCCAGTGGAGTCGCCAGGTGGAAACTTTTAGCTCTTTTGGAGGTAAAATATTCTATGGTCCACCACCAAGGTTTATTATGAAACCAATTTGAAATGTTTTTGGGGTTTTTTGAGTTTCTATGGTTGTTGAAGGACTAATGATTCTATAAGAGCTTGCTAGGAAACTATGAACTCAGAGGTCCCACCGTGATCGCCAAAATTTTGGGGTCCTGTGATTTGGCTGATTTGAAAACCAAATGACAAGGTAACATATAAACCAATATTTAGAGCTCTAGGATCTAGCCCTCCTAGTCTCAGAGAGGGATCTCTCAATTGTTTGTATGGATATAGCTTGATGCTTGTAAAAGTTTGATTTTAGGCTAGTTATTAAGTGCAAGTTTGTTTGTTTAGGTTTGGTTGGTTGAACATGAATGATCTAGGAAGCATAGATAGAAAGGGGAAATATCAGTGCCATTGGGAAATGGAGTCAAGAGGAAGTTATAGCAAGCTCAATCAATGGATATGGGATATCAAAGGGAAAATCTAACTTGGCCGATGGATCTTGGGTTTGGTGGATAAAATGGAATGGACATTAAGGATTTAGAAGGAGAAGTAGAACTAAGGTCAATTAAGAATCCTTAATTACATGTACCTCTCAACAAAGGGACCTAAAACATCATTTGAACATGAATATGTATTCCATAGACAGGGCTAAACATAAATTATAGAAACCACACTTTAGAAAATAACAATATCAAGAAAAACTATTCAAACGAAATCTAGGAGTTGGGGAACGCCCTATTTCATCCAAATATTTATCTTTCATGGATAAGAAAACATTAAATATTCACAAATAACTGCATTCATAGAAGAGGGAACTCCTAGACATCCAAGACTATAATTATAAAGACCTTAAAAACAATTATCTAGGCAAGAAAAAAGGGTATGATCAAAACAGACCTCTTTGGCAGACTATAAACAATAGTACTTCAAAGGGAGACTTCAGAAAGAGTTTTCAAGAGGCAAAAAGTAAGCAGGGAAAACCATAAATCATTCTTGAAACCAACTGTTTGAACTATTTCTGAAATAAAAAAGCTTCAGGGTTGAAAAGCAGTCAAACTACTCAATAAAACCTTCAGCAGATGAAAACATAAAAGACAATGAAGAGCAAACAGGTCTAAGGTGCTTCTAGGAGACATTTCTTAGCCTAAAATTTTTACTCTACTGTAAGTAAGAAATGATGGAACAAAATGGAAAACATGAAATAAAATTAACAGATCAGAATACATCACCAAAAACCATGTTCATGGATCCAATGATAGAGCCTTCTCATTAAAAAAACATGTCAAAACATCATCTGTCTTCCAAAACTTCAATTTCTTCTTAATCTTCAGCCAGGCTATGTACAACTACAAAGAGTTTGAATGCCAACAACCAACCCCTAACAAAGAGCTCCTCATAGAGTATTTATAGAAGAATGAGGAGGTGAAACTCTTTTTGGGTTTCAAAATGTTATTAATTACAGAGTAAATGTATCCCTAGCCTCGAAAACTACACAAGGCAGAAGGTAGGAATGAGCTGCATTACTTCTCTGTTTTAATAACTCTGTCTTTACTTCCTGAGGATAAAGTAGGTTAAAGGAATGGATTTTAAGGTTTACCCATGTCTTACAATAACTGTTCTGACAGTAAAAATATGTCCAGTCAGTGTGATAAGTGTCAAAGTGTCTTTGAAAGGAAAATCAGGCTACAGGTGTCCTTTTGCTTTCTGGAAGAGTAACTGCTTCAGTGATCTGGCATTTTGAAGCGGTCCTTTGCCGATATGTCTGCACCGTGGCTTTAAATGCTGATTAGGCCTCTGATTCAGCTTTAGGCCTCCTTTAATCATCTTTCGCGCTTTTTGTCACTTTCTGCTGATTGTTTGAACTTTATTTTACTTGTCTATATTTAAACTGTGTTTTAACCATAAACTATGGAATAAGCCTTTAATCTTCAATTTTTTGCGCTTTCAATCCCTTTATCTTTAATCTTCTGATCGGTCTTCACTTTTCTTCATTTAATCTTTAATTCTTTACTAACAAGTGCTTTCTTCGTATACAGATGGCCTGCGGTGGGGGGTTTCTTTGCGTAACCAATGCTCATAAAGCACTGATTAACCTTGGAATTTCGACCCCTCGGCCCCTTAGCCACTGTTTCTTTGGCTGTGGGAGACCTGTGGATAAATCCACCATTAAACTTGCACACGATGAAAAATTGGTTAATAAATCCTGTGTTTCTTGGTTTAACTGCAAAAAAGGGATTTGGCGGAGGTTGTGGAGTAGTGAGGAAGCAAGGAGATTGCAGCGGGGAAAGGTTTCATAGGCGAAAATAGGAAAAAATCCACAAAAATTGAATTTTGCACAAAATAGTGGATAGGCAGTATTGGAAAACCGACAGTGGTTTTCGGGTGGGGTTAAAGCGGTAAGTGGTTTGGGAAAGATCGAACACGATACGGTCCAATGGTTGACACGTATGCCTCTGAAAACCACCCATTTCATGTTCAAAATGTGCAATCAACTTTATTTTTTAAATGAACGCGAAAATGGTTTAAGAACGTTCGATCTGAGGGGCCCAGATCTATGGTTTTAAGCGAGCGCGAAAAATAAACAAGATGTGCAGGAAAAACATATAGTGGAGCCTAGGTGACATGAGCCACTTTGTCGCATAGCGGGGAGGCTTTGAAGCTGGGTAAACCATATGCGCCATGGGTTATAGTGTTAAAGTGTTGTAAACCATATATGGAAGCATATATAAAGGAAAACAAAGGCGGGAGTGGGAGGAAATGAAAATAATTCTGGGCCATTAGATTTGGGGAGGGGAAAAATATCAACGGTGGAGATCTTGCGGAAACACAATGGGAAAGCCCCGTGTGGTCGGGTGGGACCAACAAGGATATATGGGAAATATAAAGAAAATATGCATAGCGGGGGCACTTTGGGGTACATAAATATTTGTGGACCTGGTGCCTTCGCAATGAATCCTAGCCATTGGATGAAGATTTCACATATCCCAAGGAGTCAACTGCGGGGGCACTACTGTGTTTGACCTGTGCGTGGAAAGTGCCCACGGGTGGAGGAAAATGGAATTCAGTGAGAGCCGTCGGATTCGTGAGATGGACTGCGGAGGATCCATCGCAAGGTCGGCGATCGGCCGAACAAAGGGTCTGGGGAAGAAAAATTAGGAAACTGCGATATGCGATGCGATGAAAATGGTGGATTTCCAATGCGATGGAATGATGGATTGCCGATGCGATGGAATGATGGATTTCCAATTTGCCGAGGACCATCAGATCTGCGGTGAGATTGACGGTGGGGATTTAAAGCGGGAAGTCGCATCACATTTCGCATATCGGCAGAAAAAAGAGAAAAGGGAACGAAAAATTTGAAAGCGCCAAGGGCTGATAGCAATGGGGGCTTAAGAGACATGAGCCGACGGTCGCGGAGCTGGTCTTATGGCGGAAAAGGGGCTGAGAACTTAAGCCCTCGGGGGATTAACTCTGTCTATGTGAAAATGATCGGATTTAAAGGCCGAAAAAGGGTTTTTTAAGGTTTTTTAGTGTTCCGATAGAGTAAAGAAATGATTTTAAAGCCATATAAAGGGGATTTACATGGTTTAACAAGGGATTTTTGAGGAATTGAAGGATGAATGAGGGGAAAAATGAGGGAATGAAGGTAATTGTGAAGATAAAACAGATGAATGAAATGGTGGAGATGAGGCTTTGAAAAACAATTCTTCTCTTTGGAAACAACAGGATTTTGAAGGATTTCTTGTGGAAACAGTAGTGAAGATGTCTTGTAAGATAAAAGACACCAAGAAGGCTTTAAAAACTAGCAGCTTTCCATGAAGATTGCTTCTTGAAGGCTTAAGAACATATTTAGCCATCATTTGGTATAACATAAATTATAGATTGCTAACATTTTCTTTAAGGGAAAAAAAAAACTTTTTCACCTTTCCGTTGTTCTAGGATAGGCCACCCAGTCTAGGGAAGATATGTTTGTTTGTAGTCATAGATTCAGTATAAAAAATTTGCGACCATACTGGGGATTAGTGTATTTCCTTGGTAGTTTCTTTATCATTAGTGTTTGTTTTATCACTTCCTCAGATATTTATTGACTTCTTCAGTCAAGAAAAAAACCTAGGAATCCCTGTCATTGAGTCTCAATCACAAATTTTGTGCTAAAACATTCTGTTTCTTAACCAATTCTCCCTCTAGTCTAGGGATAGAGAGTTGCACCCCTGCTAAGCCCTCTTTTTTCCTGCATTGCATATCAGTGGTGCCTCTTTTTCACCTGCGTTGACTCCTTGTTCATGCATGAATTTTATTTAGTGTTGGTTTTCTCTTTGATCAGTCTTGTTATAGCTGCTCTTTCTTGAGTATTTAAGTGCCTTGTGGTCCCTTTGAAGCCTCCATTTGGTTTGATTTTTTTTTAGTGCCTTCAGTAAGGATTTATTTGGATTTTCTTTTGTTCTTATCACTAGGTCATTGGAAAACTGATTTTGTTTTATCATTTATTGCCTGAATGAATTGATGTTTTATTCATCATTATCAAAATTTTATTTGAATCAGTGATTAGACTTGCATCTTAGTTTTCATTATATTTGATAATTAAGAGGAATTGAAAAGAAAAATATTTGTATTGACATATAGGGTTTTGTGTGTGCCTCAATATTGGAATAGTTGCATTGAAAAGGGAATTGCATCGTGCATCTTGTTTGCTGCATTTTGTATGTTGCATACTCTTTGTCTCTTCCCTTGATCTAGATTTATACAGGAACACAACAGAATATATAAATAACCATAAAAAAAGAGATGCAATGGAAATAATGCTTCATTTCATTAATATCAAATAACATAAATATGTTTACAGACATAATGGAAATAAAATAGCTAGGGTGCTGGTAGCGAATCTCTGAGAAGAGATGTGGTGGCTATTGACCTCTGAACTATGTTTCAATGAGGCTCGAGGGCCTATTTATTATTGAGAAACAATGGAGAACTCTAAATGTCCAAAAACCTAACCCTAGGAGATGAAGCGCCAAAACTATAGGCCCTGTTTGGGTAAATTGGTGTTTCAACTTCCCGGGGACGTAACTTCAACATACGATCTCCGTTTGAAGCGTATGATACATCATTAGAAAGTGAAAAGTTTCAAGAATTTATGTTGCGGGTCCAAATGGAATAGGTGGGTGGCCACCGATATCCACCTGGATCATTCCTCCCTCCTTAAGAAGAAATGGTCCCCATTGCGTTGAGATCCTCCATGAGATGAGACATGTTCTGTTGTCGAAGATGTCATGGACCTCCAGGCGGACATGCTGGATGAAATTAGTAAATTTGGTTTCTTTATCAGCCTCAAATAGTACATGTGTGGATTCTGTCTGTATATTCACATGAGGTATGGCAACATCAGGCAACGGTGCGTCGGGGGTCAGATCAATGGAGTGCTTGTCCTTACAGTGTAGAGGAACCTTTGTGAGTGAGGAGAAAATTTCCTTGTATTCCTCCATGAATTTGTCCATCTGCTGCAGCCATGCAAGGGAGGCCTATTTCAAGGTTGTGGCCACAATATTCTTCTTTCCATGTGAGCAAGTTGTAAGGAAAATAAATTTCCTTGTTTTGGAAACAATCTTACTACGTTTTTTTGTAGTAGTCAAAGAGATGACATAAGGCGTTACTACCTCCGGTATCCTGTACAAGTTATCTCCCAAATTAATAACAACAACACGAGGCCTAGACTCATACAAAACATGTCACGTCCATAAGTATGGTTGGCCTAATAATACATCAGCTACATCAAGAGGAGAAACATCACACAATCCCTCATCCGTGATTGGCTTGATGCTGTACGGAAGGTGGCACTATTGGCGGATGCGAAGATCTCTCCCTGGGTGGAGCCACCCAATGGTATATGGTTGCGGGTGTGCTATGGTCGGTAAGCCGAGCCGCTTCACGACCTCTGCTGAAATGAGGTTCTTTTGGCTTCTGCTATCGACAAGAAATTGCAGCAGAGAACCCACCCACATCTGCGAATGGAAGAGGAGAACAATGGCACTGGGATCCGCATCAATGATCTGCTACCCTTTGTCATTGCCTTTTTCTGGTTTTGACTCAGGATCAGAAAATGCATCTGATTTGGGTGCCCCTAGTTCGGCCACCAATGATAGTTTGGCCTGAAACTCGTTTGTGTTGTGAGTGGGGCTGGTATGAAATTCACACCACTTCCTTGTGTCCTTATTTGGATTTGTGGTGTTTTTTTGAGTCGCACTGCTTTGGCCTTGCCCCTTGTTCTTCAGTTTGGGGGCACCTTTCGGATTCGCAGATCCAAAGTCTCGCTTCTTCTGCTTAAATTTCTGCTCGATCTTGGTGACAACAATATGTCGTGCCAAGCGATGTAATGTTGAGGAACTCCATTTCCTCCTGAATGTGTTTGTGTAGACATCCACGGTACTTAAGCACCAAATGTCTCTCTGAATATTTAACACCCAACTTTGTGCACAGGGTATGGAATAGATTCATCAGTTCGTGCACATCTTGATCCCTTTGTTGTCGCAGCGTGGTCCATTGGATGTATTTGTCCTCATAGCTCCCCACAGGGAAATATTGTTCCTTGATGCCATCTCGGAACAAATTCCAAGTGGGAGTGGCCGAGGTTAGAGAGGGTTCCCCTTCGTCCTCTTGCTCACAGTAGGGTTCCCGCTAGTCTTTGACAAGGGGGGCGGCTTTGAGGAGTGAAAAAATAATATTTTCTCGGTCAAAGAAATCATGGACCGAGAAATACCCTTCCAGCAAATTCAACCATCTATCTAAGGCGTCTGAATCTATTTGGCCTTCAAATATAGGAATGTCAAAGTTTACCTATACCTTGAAGGGAGTGGTGCCTCCAGAGTGGCTGTTGGATGCAGATGTGCCGTAGGTGGGTAGTCGTTGAAGGATTTGAGTAAAGTTATCCATCATCGTGTTCCTTTGTTTCTCGAGGGCCTCCTTGAGAAATATTTTGATAAGATCTCTTGCTCCCTCTTCTTTCTTTTCTTTCACCATGGGAGGTCATCGGGGCTTGTGAGGCTGAAATTGCAAGGGTTGAACTAGATCAAGCCCTAACTCCTTATACCTTGACCACATTAGGGACATGCGAAGAAGAACAAATAAAGATCAGACTGCTCTGATACCACTGATCCAAATTTATGCAGGAATGTAACAGAATACAGAAATAACCATAAACATAGAGATGTAGCGGAAATAATACTTCATTTCATTAATATCAAATAATATAAATATGCTTACAGACATAATGGAAATAAAATAGCTAGGGTGCTGGTAGCGAATCTCTGAGAAGAGATGTGGCAGCTACAGACCTCTGAACTGTGTTAAAATGAGGTTCGAGGGCCTATTTATTATTGAGAAACAATGTAGAACTCTAAATATCCAAAAACCTAACCCTAGAAGATGAAGCACCAAAACTATGGGCCCCGTTTGGGTAAATTGGTGTTTCAACTTCTCGGGGATGTAACTTCGGTATACGATATCTGTTTGACGCGTATGATACATCATTAGAAATATATATCTGAGGACTACAACTATTGCCATGAATATCAATTCTAGAACAAAATCAAATTAGCCGGAAAAATGATGCCTAAAAAACATCGTTTAGGGCCTCAAAACGGCTCTGGAAGTTCAAGACCCAAAAAACTGCTAAAAATAGTAAGTTGTGCTGCAACTTAAAAACTAAAAGAATTGATGGTGGGCGTTCAAATGGAATAGGTGGGTGGCCACCAATGTCCACCTGGATCATTAAGGCCCAAAAACAACTACGGGAGTGTAGGACCCGAAAACCTATTAAAAATAGTAAGTTGTGCTGAAAGTGAAAAGTTGCAATAATTGATGGTGCGGGTCCAAATGGAATAGGTGGGTGGCCACCGATATCCACCTGGATCATCCCTTTGATAAATTTTCATTGAAAGAGAAAGGTTCCATTTCTTTATGCTAGTTTTCAATTTAGGGAATTCAGGTGAAACTTGTGGTGATCCATAAAACTGAAACTTAATAAAAAAAATTAAAATGTACTCAATCAACCTATGGATAATTTGTAAAATTAACACAAACATTTAGAGGTCTAGGCTAGAGACGTGTTCCAACATCATTAAATTTAGGAGTTTTCATTGTCTGTAAGCGTTGTATCTCAGGGGTGATATCTCGTTCCAAATACATAAGTGTATTGGATCGTACTCCACGTACCTTTGGGTATATTGGATGGTGCTCCACACATGAAAAAGTATATGGGAACTCTCTCATCAAACGGTTACGCATTATACAACACTACTACGAACTATATTCGCATGTACCAAAGGTTTCTATCCTCACCAAAGGTAATAGTCAGCCACCTTGTATATCGTGATACAACG
This sequence comes from Pinus albicaulis, assembly GCA_034641835.2. Classification (NCBI taxonomy): domain Eukaryota; kingdom Viridiplantae; phylum Streptophyta; class Pinopsida; order Pinales; family Pinaceae; genus Pinus; species Pinus albicaulis. The sequence continues at coordinate 1,298,332,430 of CM076579.1, forward strand.
AACATAAAATTCAGGGAGATTTCCTACATGTACGTTAAGTCCCTGGTTCACCAACATGTATATTGTAGTTCACGGTTGCTTGGTAAAACTTGATGCCTAATTTTACCCCTTTTTTATTTATTTTGTGCTAATTTTTTAAAAATTTATTAATCCAACATGGAGGAACAAACACCCTTACCTCAACATTCATGTAGAATGAAAAATGAGTCTCCTCTTCCACCCGAGGCTAATCATTTCCATCATCATAAGCATAAGAATATGAAAACTACCAAATCAGGAACCTGGAGAATTACTTATGGTCCTCCTCTTGAAATTTATCCTCCAAAATCATTTGTCCCCTTGAGTTCTAAGCCTGAGATTACATCTAATCTTAACGGTGAAACTGACACAATCGAAATGGAAATACCTGAACCTTTGTTTCCTGGGGTCATTTAACCTAACTTGATTGAATCTGATACTTTAATACCTGAGGTGCCTCATTCATCCTCACATGTTACTTCCTCTTCTCTTCCTTTATCTCAGACACAATCACAGGCCATATATCTTGGAATCGATGGTGAACCTCTTCCATACGGTCTTGTGAGTATTGAATATATCCCACAGGAAGAACTTCATCCCTCCTCTCTTGTTCATTTGATATGATTACACATTTATCAAGTTCTTCATTTTCCTTCTCTTCAGACTCCATCTCAAGCTCCTTTAACCAATTCTCTTCCTTGAATATTAACTAATGCTCTAATTGTAAGAAATACTGATTCACCCCCCCTCTCAGTATTTCCAACAATGGGTTTCAGAGCCTTGTTCCTTCAATAGAAGTTTAACAGCTGGAAGGAGGTCATGGAGCATACCAAGAATGGTGTACCTCTATTCAATAAAAATAATTATGCACTCTGGAAAGGAAGAATGGAGGTCTATCTCTTGGTGCAAGATTATGAAGTATAGAACACTGTTCAAAATGGATTTACATCAACTGCGGATGAACAAGGTAAGAAGAATTTGGTAAATGATGCAAAAGCAAAGAATATTATTATCAGTGGAATTATTGAATCTGCTTATCATAAGGTGTTGGGTTGTAAAACCGCCAAAAATGTATGGGACAAGCTTGAGAATATATATGCATGTGACTCAAATGTCAAAGAAGCAAAGCTTCAAATCTATAGAGCAAAATTTGAGCAACTTAGAATGAAAAAAGATTGCAACATTGCTACATATTTCCAATACGTTGATGAAATAACCAATACTCTAGAAGGATTGGGAGAGCCAGTTGACGAGAAGACTATTATATAGAAGATTATTAGAACGTTACCAGGGAGATTCAACCCAAAGGTATCGGTCTTAGAATACAGTGCAAATATGGACAAACTCAGCAAGGAAGAATTACATGGAGTTCTCATAGCATATGAAATGAGACTTGATGAAGAAAAGGGTACTTCAAATCTAGAAATTGCGTTCATTGCATCTAAGCAAACCAATAAGGACAAACAACCTTCAATTGAAATGACATGCACCTGCAAGTGTGAAGAAAAGGGAGATGATGGAAAAGGTCTTTCAGATAAAGAATATGCTTACTTTACGAGAAAACTAAAACCTAGTAAGGGAAAATTCAAAGGTAAACTTCCATTGATATGTTTCGGTTGTGGTGAGGTTGGGAATTTCGTAGAAAAATATCCGAACAAAAGTGATGGAAACTCAAAAGGAAAGAAAGGCTTTAAGAAATTCAACAAGCAAGACAAAAAGAAAGGATCCAACAGGAACTTTCTCTCTAAAGAAGATAGCTGATCATCTGATGAAGAAAGTGACAGAAAATAAGAAGCCAATGAGAAAGTTTTATTTATGGCCAAGCACAATAAACAAGAAGTATCAAACAATGAAGAAGAAGGGTTTACCATAGAAGAATTTTATGAGGAGGAAATCAAGCTTGTAAAAGAGCTCAATGCTGAGAAGATCCATTCCAAAACTCTTGAAGAACAAGTTCAAGGTCTCAAAATTAAGGTTGAAGAACACAAATGTATTGAAGAGTCACTTCAAAAGAAGTTGGAAGAAAGCAACGAAGAAAGGGAAGCATTAGAAGCCGAAGTAGTCTCGCTGGGTAAGGAAGTGAAGAAGGGAAAAACTGTCAAAAACTATGCCAACAGCTCAAGGGCATTGGAAGAACTCATCAACAATCAACGATCTTACAATGACATAACTGGCCTCGGTTACAAAGAAGAAGAAGCAGAACCCTCTACAACAAAATACAATGAACCTATGAGATCTGACATACATGAAGACTTCATTGGACAAGATTCACAAGGACATCCTTGGAAGACGATTCCTCGACGAAGACTTTCATCTAGGTACCAACATATTTTTCATGGCTATTGTTATTCATGTAGAAAATTTGGTCATAAAGCTGTAGAATGTCGCACGTACCCTATGAACCAATACAATTCCAAGATATTATTCAAATATGAACCTCCCAGGGCTCAAAAAAACATCAGTAGATTTGAAAATTTAAGAAATAATATGGAATGTTACAAATGTCAGAACTTTGGACACATAGCCAGAGATTGCAGACTTGAAAATCCTCCAGAAGAATCTTTGAAGCCACAGAATGAACGAACATGGAAGAAGAAGAAGACTGATAATTGTGCTCTCGCTCTCAAGGCTCAAAAAAAGAAATATGTGTGGTATGTTGACAACGGTTGCTCAACGCATATGACTGGAGATAGAAGGAAATTTGTATCTCTAAAAGAGAAGAAGGATGGAACCATATCCTTTGGAAATGATGGATCTTCAAATGTTATAGGATCAGGTACCGTCACTCTCGAAAGAAAAGATGTTATAGCCAAGAATGTTCTATTGGTTGAAAACATGAATCACAATTTGCTCAGTGTTGGACAAATTTGTGATCAAGGAAACACAATGTTATTCAACTCCACAAAATGTGAAATCAGGAAAGGCAGGTATGGTAAAATTGTGACTACAGCAAGCCGAGCTCCAAACGACATATATGTTATGGATGAAGCAACTAAAGCATGTCTACTAGCTAAAGAAGATGAAAGTTGGTTATGGCACAAACTAATGGGTCACATAAACTTTGACAATCTTATCAGGATAAGCAAAAAGGAAGCAGTACGAGAAATGCCGAAAATCTCAAAACCTTCCAACACACTATGTGAGGCATGTCGGCATGGCAAGCAGACAAAAGTCCAATTTAAAAAAAAAGAACACTTTGCATCACATCCATTGGAATTGATACATACTGATCTATGTGGTCCTATGAGAACAAAAGGCTTAGATGGAGAATTATATTTCATGTTAATGATAGATGACTATACTAGGATGACAACCATCAGTTTCCTAAAGAAAAAATCTGAAGCATTTGAGTTCTTTAAGATCTACAAGGAGTTGGTTGAAAATGAAACTGATTTGAAAATAAAGTGTTTAACATCAGATAATGGTGGAGAATTCACTTCCAAATTATTTCAGCAATACTGTGACGAAAATGGAATAAAAAAGCGATTTTCGACAACACGAACACCTCAACAAAATGGAGTTGCTGAAAGAAAGAATAGAACCGTATAGGAAATGGGTAGAACAATGTTGAAGGACTCAAAATTGGATGAAAAATTCTGGGTTCAAGAAATTGATACGACAATCTTCATTATCAACCCAAGTCTTCTCAGAAATAATTGCAACAAGACTCCATATGAATTATGGAAAGGAAAACCAACTAATGTAAAATATTTCAGAATCTTCAGAAGCAAATGTTATATCAAAAGAGAAGATCAAAATTTGGGTAAGTTTGAATCACGTGTTGATGAAGGTATCTTTGTTGGTTACTCACGCAAAAGAAAGGCCTATAAATGCTATAATATAAGAAGAAAACAGATAGTGGAGAGCATAAATGTTACATTTGACGAAGATGGTGTTCTAGCGAGTAATGATGAGGATCTAGAATCTTTGAAACTTGAGACAGAGGCTAAAAAAGACACAGATAAAATTGTAGAAAAAGAAGCAACTATCAACGAGGAATAAGTAAACAATGATCATCAAGATATACCAGAACAACAACAAGAAGCTCCTCCAAGGAGAACAAAAGAGTGGATTCAAAAGAACCATCCATCAAATCAAATCATTGGTGACATAAATGAAGGTCGACAGCTTCGTTTATCACAACAAGCTCACATTACTTTTCTAGCAACCTTTGAGCCTAGTAGTTTTGAGGAAGCTAGCCAAAATGAACATTGGGTAGAAGCTATGAATGAAGAATTGGATCAAATTGAGAAGAATAACACCTGGGAATTAGTTCCATGACCAAAAGATAAAAATGTCATTGGGACTAAATGGGTGTTCAGGAACAAATTTAATGAAGATGGGCAGGTTACCAGAAACAAAGCAAGATTGTTTTGCAAAGGCTATGCTCAAGTGGAAGGAATTGATTTTGACGAAACATTTGCACCAGTTGCCAGAATGGAAGCCATCCAAATGTTTCTCACCTATGCATGTTCAAGAAAAAACAAAGTCTACCAAATGGATGTTAAGTCAACATTTATGAATGGAGAATTAGAAAAATAAGTTTACATCGAACAACCTGAAGGTTTTCTACTATCACAAAAAGAAGACTATGTCTGCAGGTTAAAGAAGGCTCTATATGGTCTCAAGCAGGCTCCCAGAGCATGGTATGCTCGTCTTGATGGATATTTATGTCAACAAGGGTTCAAGAAAGGTACTTTTGATAGCAATATTTATGTACAAATAGATAAAGATAATTTAACAATCATTGAGGTATATGTGGATGATATAATATTTGGTAGCAATGATGATCGACTAAGTAAGAAATTTTCTACAAAGATGCAAAGTGAGTTTGAGATGTCTTTACTTGGTGAGCTGACATACTTCTTAGGGCTTCAAATATCTCAGCAAGAGAAAGGAATATTTATATGTCAAGCTAAGTACATCAAGGAAATTCTCAAGGAATTCAAAATGGAAGATTGCAAAACCATCCTTACTCCGATTGTAACAGGTTGCAAATTGAGCATAGATGACTCATAAAAGGATGTGGATCAAGTTGTACGTATCTATGTGATTGCAGTATTCTATACAACAAATTTTCTCATTGAGTGTTATGCAAGCATGGACAAGTTGTACTTCTAAGCAAGACCAAAGAATCACATGTATACGTCATTGCAATAATTCTTCGATATCTAAAGGGCACAGAAGAATATGGCTTGTGGTATCCCAAGGGTAACAATCTCATTATTCAAGCCTTTACAGATGCAAATTGGGCAGGAAGCGTTGATGATCGTAAGAGTACTAGTGGAGTAGCATTCTATCTAGGTGGTTGTCTTGTATCATGGTTGAGAAAAAAAAAAACTTCAATCTCGTTATCTATAGTAGTAGCAGAATACATTGCAGCAACATCATGTTGTACTCAAGTCCTTTGGATGAAACACAATTTGCAAGATCTTCAAGTACAATTCAGTGAGCGTATTCCCATATTCTGTGAAAACACTATTTCCATCAGCATCTCCAAGAATCCTGTCATGCATTCAAAAACAAAACACATTCCAATCAAATATCATTTTATTAGAGAACAAGTTGCTGAAAAGAATATCAAACTTGAGTATGTTTGTACAAAAGAACAAATTTATGATATCTTCACTAAACCTTTACCTTGTGAAGCATTTGAATATCTTCGTCAAAAGCTTGGGATTCTCCCAAGTTCTCATTAGATTACAGGTCTGCAGGACGGTTGTGTGTCAGGGGGAGTGGAAGTGTGTATAGGTATGCAGGACGGTTGTGTGTCAGCGAGAGTGGAAGTGTGTACACGTCCGCAGGATGGTTGTGTTTCAGGGGGAGTTACCCTTTGCCATTGATGTCAAAGGGGAAGAGAATTTTGTAGGAAAAGGTGTCATGATCACAAGGGGAGTACTTGTGTTTCCATCAATGCCAAAGGGGGAGATTGTTGATCAGCGGTTGTCATTGATGTCAACCCAAGCAGCACCAGGGGCTAACCCAATATTGCATGGGAATTTTGACCTAAAAAATTAATATATTCTGGGTCAATAATTATTTTTATGGTTTCTACTTGTCGAGATGTTTCCATTGATATATGGCACACCTCTTCAACCCTTGGCAGATAGACAATAGTACAATTTTTACAATAATGTATTTACAATGACTAAGTACAATGATACGTTTACAATGATTGTATGCAGTGCTGCCCACTTGAAGAATTCATATGATGAACTTCTTGCTGCTGCTATGCACCTTGGTTTCTGCTCTTGTCATGCTACCCTCTGCTGCACCTTGTTTTGATTTTCTGCCATAGAAAGTTTGGTCCTTTGCAATCCTTGACAACACATGATCTAGCTTTTTCTTGCCTTCTAAGAGCTCGATATTGAATCTAGTGTATCTCTGTTATTTCAGATCCTCAATATCTAATTTTTAGTCCTGTAGTAGTCCTCTGAGTCTTCTTTCCAATGCCACAGGTCTGACCCAATTTGGATTCTTCAAGAGAGAGTTATACCCAATTTCTCACACTGCTCTAATTATGGATTGTTTCAGCAGAGCGCACTTGTACGGAGTGCCACGTGTCATTGTTTCTTCATTTGCCTCTGCAATTGATAGAGACATAACTACCGACTGTGAAATATCTACCACTTTTTATGGAATTCTAATATGATACTCAGAGAGAGAGAGTTATGATATTTTACCAAGGTCACTTCGTTGAGATGAATTTCAGGAGCCTGTAAAAACCCTTACTTCCACAGATCATATCTCCAAAATATTGCGCAACTTGATCTGAAATTTTTACTGCAACTTCCTCAGGATTTTTTCTTTGCATCATAAAAATTTCATCTTCTGAGTCTTCGTAGAAAAAACGATAGAGCGAAAATGCCACGATGACCTGTTTCAGATGGCCGAATTCCATACATAAGGAGGAAATGAAGATCACAATTTATATGAATGCTTAAGTTGAGAGGGGCTTCAACAAGTGAACGTGGGAGGGATTTTAGGAGCTCAAAAAATATTAATTATGACTTTTCAATGACCCATGCCCCAACCCCATGGGGTTTTATCCCACTAACTGGGGTACAAACTTCAAACATGAATATCTCTCAAACTGTGAAGACTTACATGGCGTGCCATATATCAACAGAAAAATCTCGACAAGTAGAAACCATAAAAAGCATTATTGACCCAAAATATATTAATTTTTTAGGTCAAAATTCCCATGCAATATTGGGTTAGCCCCTGGTGCTGCTTGGGTTGACATCAATGACAACCGCTGATTTACAATCTCCCCCTTTGGCATTGATGGCAACACAAGTACTCCCTCTGTGATCATGAAACCTCTTCCTACAACATTCTCTCCCCCTTTGACATCAATGGAAAAGGGTAACTCCCCTTGAAACACAACCATCCTGCAGACTTGTACACACTTCCACTTCCGCTGACACAAAACCGTCCTGCAGACCTGTACACACTTCCACTCCCCCTGACACACAACCGTCCTGCAGACCTATAATCTAATGAGAACTTGGGAGAATCACAAGATTTTGACGAAGATATTCCAATGCTGGCGAATATTTAATATGTGATTCTTTTGGTGCTGCTTGGAATCTTTCTACTTGTCCAACTGCTTGCATAACATCTGGTAGGGAGACTGTTACATATAGAAGACTATTAATCATAGATCTGTACAACCTTTGATCCACATCCTTATATGAGTCCTCTATGCTCAATATGCAACCAAGTAAAGACATCTCGAAATCACTTTGCACCCTTGTAGAAAAATTCTTACTTAGTCGATCATCATTGCTACCAATTATTGTATCATCCTCTTTAGCTATTAGACATGATTTAGTTGCCTCATCCAGAACATATATGTCGTTCGGAGCTTGACTTGTTGTAGCCACAATTTCACCATACATGCCTTTCCTTATTTCACATTTCGTGGAGTTGAATAGTATTGTGTGTCCTTGATCACACATTTTTCCAACACTGAGAAAATTGTGATTCATGTTTTCAACCAATAGAACATTCTCGGCTAGAACATATTTGCTTTCGAGAGTGACAATACCTGATCCTATAACATTTGAAGATCCATCATTTCCAAAGGACACAGATCCATCCTTCTTCTCTTTCAGGGATACACATTTATTTCTATCTCCAGTCATATGCGTTGAGCAACCGCTATCAACATACCATACATATTTGTTCTTTTGAGCTTTGCGAGCGAGAGCACAATTATCATTCTTCTTCTTCTTCCATGTTCGTTCATTTTGTGGCTTCGAAGACTCTTCTGGAGGATTTTCTAGTCTGCATTCTTTGGCTATGTGTCCAAAGTTTCGACATTTGTAACATTCAATATTATTTCTTAAATGTTCAAATCTATTGATATTTCGTTGAGCCCTGGGAGGTTCCTATTTTACAGATCTCTTGGAATTGTATTCGTTCCTAGGGTATGTGCGACATTCTACAGCTTTATGACCAAATTTTCCACATGAATAATAGTAGCCATAAAAAATATGTTGGTACCTGGATGGAAATTTTCGTCGAGGAATTGTCTTCCAAGGTTGTTTGTGCAAATCTTGTCCAATGAAGTCTACCTGCATGTCAGATCTCATAGGTTCATTGTATTTTGTTGTAGAGGGTCCTGCTTCTTCTTCTTTGTAACTGATGCCAATTTTGTCGTTGTAAGATCGTTGATTGTTGATGAGTTCTTCCAATGCCCTTGAGTTGTTGGCATAGTTTTGGATAGTTTTTCCTTTCTTCACTTCCTCACGCAGCGAGACTACTTCGGCTTCTAATTCTTCCCTTTCTTGGTTGCTTTCTTCCAACTTATTTTGAGGCGACTCTTCAATGCATTTGTGTTCTTCAACTTCAATTTTGAGACCTTGAACTTGTTCTTCAAATTTTTTGGAATGGATCTTCTCTGCCTTGAGATCTTTTATAAGCTTGATTGCTTCCTCATAAAATTCATCTATGGTCCATCCTTCTTCTTCGTTGTTTGATACCTCTTGCTTATTGTGCTTGGGTTTATTGTGCTTGGCCATAAACAATACTCTCTCATTGGCTTCTTCTTCACTATCATTGTCTTCATCGGATGACGAGCTATCTTCTTTAGAGAGAAAGTTCCTTTTGGATCCTTGCTTGTTGAATTTCTTAAAGCCTTTCTTTCTTTTTGAGTTGCCATTACTTTTGTTTGGAAATTTTGCTGCAAAATTCCCAACCTCATTACAGCTGAAACATATCAATGGAAGTTTACCTTTGAATTGTCCCTTACCAATTTGTAGTTTTCTCATGAAGTAAGCATATTATTCATCTGAAAGACCTTCTTCATCATCTCCCTTTTCTTCACACTTGCAGGTGCATGTATTTTCAATTGAAGGTTGTTTATCCTTATTGGTTTTCTTAGATGCAACAAACGCAGTTTCTAGATGCGAAGTACCCTCTTCTTCATCAAGTCTCATTTCATATGCTATGAGAACTCCATGTAATTCCTCTTTGCTGAGTTTGTCCAGATTTGCACTGTATTCTAAGACCGATACCTTTGGGTTGAATCTCCCCGGTAACGTTCTAAGAATCTTCCGTATAATAGTCTTCTCATCAACTGGCTCTCCCAATCCTTCCAGAGTATTGGTTATTTCATCAACGTATTGAAAGTATGCAGCAATGTTGCAATCTTCTTTCATTCTGAGTTGCTCAAATTTTGCTCTATAGATTTGAAGCTTTGCTTATTTGACATTTGAGTCACCTGCATATATATTCTCAAGCTTGTCCCATACATTTTTGGCGGTTTTACAACCCAACACCTTATGATAAGAAGATTCAATAAGTCCATTGATAATAACATTCTTTGCTTTTGCATCATTTACCAAATTCTTCTTACCTTGTTCATTCGCAATTGATGTAAATCCATTTTGAACAGTGTCCCATACTTCGTAACCTTGCGCCAAGAGATAGACCTCCATTATTCCTTTCCAAAGTGCATAATTATTTTCATTTAATAGAGGTACACCATTCTTGGTATACTCCATGACCTCCTTCCAGCTGTTAAACTGCTATTGAAGGAACCAAGCTCTGAAACCAATTGTTGGAAATACTGAGAGGGGGGGTGAATCAGTATTTCTTACAATTAGAGCATTAGTTAATCTTCAATTATTATCAGTGTTTGTACAATGATAGCAGCAAACAAGAGGAACACAAATGCACACAGTTTTTAAGGTGGAAACCCACTCCATGACAAAAACCACCTAATGCTTTTCTAATAATTCTTTTCAACTCCAATTGAAAATAAAGCTCGAACTTCCTAGAATCTAGAAAAGAATTATTCTCCAGCTCCCACTGGATGGACGCTCCAATGCTCAAGATTCTTCAGTAGTCACTGAACGGATGCCCCAACATCCAATGAGCTACAACTCACCCTAGCACCACCCTACCACCCTATAGAAGAATAAAAGAAGAATGGACTCCCATACCAGGGAAAATGGTCCACTTTACAATGATATAGAATGATGTAGAAGAAGAAGATATACTAGACCATAACCCCAACTTTGAAATAACCAGCTAATGATGATCCTAGACCTCCTAACACTGCCTCTTCAACCCTTGGAAGATAGACACTAGTACAATTTGTACAATAATGTATTTACAATGACTAAGTACAATAATACCTTTACAATGATTGTATGCAGTGTTGCCCACTTGAAGACTTCATATGATGAAATTCTTGTTGCTGTTATGCACCTTGGTTGCTTCTCTTGTCATGCTACCCTTAGTTGCACCTTGTTTTTCTTTTCTGCTGTAGAAAGTCTGGTCCTTTGCAATCCTTGACAACACATGATCTATCTTTTTCTTGCCTTCTAGGAGCTAGATATTGAATCTGGTGTATCCCTGTTATTTCAGATCCTCAATATCTGATTTTTGGTGCTGTAGTAGTCCTCTGAGTCTTCTTTCGAATGCCATAGGTCTGACCCAATTTGGATTCTTCAAGAGAGATTTATACCCAATTTCTCACACTTCCCTAATTATGGACTGTTTTAGCAGAGCGCAATTTTACAACATGCCACGTGTCACTGTTTCTTTATTTTCCTCTAAAATTGATAGAGATAAAACTATAGACTATGCACTATCTGCCACATTTTACGGAATTCCAATCCAATACTCAGAGAGAGATTTATGATGATTTTACCAAGGTCACTTCTTTGAGATGAATTCCAGGAGTCTGCAAAAACCCTTGCTTCGACAGATCATATCTCCAAAAATATTGCGCAAATTTATCTGAAATTCTTACTGCAGCTTCCTCAGGATTTTTTCTTCACCTCATAAAAATTTCAGTTTCTTAGCCTTCTTAGAAAAAATTTAGAATGACAATTCCACGATGACCTGTTTCAGATGGCCAAATCTCATGCATAAGGAGGAAATGAAGATCACAATTTATATGAATGCTTAAGTTGAGAGGGGCTTCAACAAGTGAACGTGGGAGGGATCTTAGGAGCTTAAAAAATATTAATTATGAATTTTCAATGACCCATGCCCCAACCCCATGGGGTTTTAGCCCACTAACTGGGGGTACAAACTTCAAACATGAATATCTCTCAAATTGTGAAGAATTACATAGTGTGCCATATATCAACAGAAACATCTAGACAAGTAGAAACCATCAAAAGCATTATTGACCCAGAATATATTAATTTGGTAGGTCAAAATTCCCATGCAATATTAGGTTAGCCCCTGGTGCTGCTTGGGTTGACATCAATGACAACCGCTGATCAACAATCTCCCCCTTTGGCATTGATGGCAACATAAGTACTCCCCCTACGATCATGACACCTCTTCCTACAACATTCTCTCCCCCTTTGACATCAATGGAAAAGGGTAACTCCCCCTAAAACACAACCATCCTGCGGACCTGTACACACTTCCACTCACGCTGACACACAACCGTCCTGCAGACCTGTACACACTTCCACTCCCCCTTTATATTCTGAAAAAGGAAAATCTAATGAGAACTTGGGAGAATCCCAAGCTTCTCGTAAAGATATTCCAATGCTGGTGAATATTTAATATGTGATTCCTTTCGTGCTGCTTGGAATCTTGCTACTTGTCCAACTGCTTGCATAACATTTGGTCGGGAGGTTGTTACATATAGAAGAATACTAATCATGGATCTGTACACCTTTGATCCTCATCCTTAGATGAGTCATCAATGCTCAATTTGCAACCAAGTAAAGACATCTCTAAATCAATTTTCACCTTTGTAGAAAAATTCTTACTTAATCAATCATCATTACTACCAATTATTGTATCATCCTCTTTAGCTATTATACATGCTTTAGTTGCTTCATCCAAAACATATATGTCATTTGGAGCTCGAATTGTTGTAGCCACAATTTCACCATACACGCCTTTCCTGATTTCACATTTCATGGAGTTGAATAGTATTTTGTGTCCTTGATCACACATTTGTCCAACACTGAGCAGATTGTGATTCATGTTTTCAACCAATAGAACATTATTGGCTAGAACCTATTTGCTTCTAAGAGTGGCAGTACCTGATCCTATAACATTTGAAGATCCATCATTTCCAAAGGACACGGTTCCATCCTTCTTCTCTTTCAGAGATACAAATTTATTTCTATCTCCAGTCATATGCGTTGAGAAACTGCTATCAACATACCACACATCTTTTTTCTTTTGAGCCTTGAGAGCGAGAGAACAATTATCATTCTTCTTCTTCTTCCAAGATTCTTCTGGAGGATTTTCAAGTCTGCAGTCTTTGGCTATGTGTCCAAAGTTTCAACATTTGTAACATTCAATATTATTTCTTAAATGTTCAAATCTATTGATATTTCGCTGAGCCCTGGGAGGTTCATATTTGACAGATCTCCTAGAATTGTATTCGTTCCTAGGGTACGTGCGACATTCTACAGCTTTATGACCAAATTTTCCACATGAATAACAGTAGCCATAAAAAATATGTTGGTACCTGGATGGAAATTTTCGTCGAGGAATTGTCTTCCAAGGTTGTTCGTGCGAATCTTGTCCAATGAAGTCTACATGCATGTCAGATCTCATAGGTTCATTGTATTTTATTGTAGAAGGTCCTGCTTCTTCTTCTTTATAACCGATGCTAGTTTTTTCGTTGTAAGATCATTGATTGTTGATGAGTTCTTCCAATGCCCTTGAGCTGTTGGCATAGTTTTGGATAGTTTTTCCTTTCTTCACTTCCTCACGCAGCGAGACTACTTCGGCTTCTAATTCTTCCCTTTCTTGGTTGCTTTCCTCCAACTTCTTTTGAAGTGACTCTTCAATGCATTTGTGTTCTTCAACTTCAATTTTGAGACCTTGAACTTGTTCTTCAAGAGTTTTGGAACAAATCTTCTCTGCCTTGAGATCTTTTATAAGCTTGATTGCTTCCTCATAAAATTCGTCTATGGTCCATCCTTCTTCTTCATTGTTTGATACCTCTTGCTTATTGTGCTTGGGTTTATTGTGCTTGGCCATAAACAATACTCTCTCATTTGCTTCTTCTTCACTATCATTGTCTTCATCAGATGATGAGCTATCGTCTTTAGAGAGAAAGTTCCTTTTGGATCCTTGCTTGTTGAATTTCTTAAAGCCTTTCTTTCTTTTTGAGTTGCCATTACTTTTGTTTGGACATTTTGCTGCAAAATGCCCAACCTCATTACAGCTGAAACATATCAATGGAATTTTACCTTTGAATTGTCCCTTACCAATTTGTAGTTTTCTCTTGAAGTAAGCATATTCTTCATCTGAAAGACCTTCTTCATCATCTCCCTTTTATTCACACTTGTAGGTGCATGTCTTTTCAATGGAAGGTTGTTTATCCTTATTGGTTTTATTAGATGCAACGAACGCAGTTTCTAGATGTGAAGTACCCTCTTCTTCATCAAGTCTCATTTCATATGCTATGAGAACTCCATGTAATTCCTCTTTGCTGAGTTTGTCCAGATTTGCACTGTATTCTAAGACCGATACTTTTGGGTTGAATCTCCCTGGTAACGTTCTAAGAATCTTCCGTATAATAGTCTTCTCGTCAACTGGCTCTCCCAATCCTTCTAGAGTATTAGTTATTTCATCAACATATTGAAAGTATGCAGCAATGTTGCAATATTCTTTCATTTTGAGTTGCTCAAAGTTTTCTCTATAGATTTGAAGCTTTGCTTCTTTGACATTTGAGTCACCTGCATATATATTCTCAAACTTGTCCCATACAGTTTTTGCGGTTTTACAACCCAACACCTTATGATAAGCAGATGCAATAAGTCCACAGAAAATAATATTCTTTTCTTTTGCATCATTTACCAAATTCTTCTTACCTTGTTCATCCGCAGTTGATGTAAATCCATTTTGAACAGTGTCCCATACTTCGTAACCTTGCGCCAAGAGATAGACCTCCATTATTCCTTTCCAAAGTTCATAATTATTTTCATTGAATGGAGGTATACCATTCTTGTTATACTCCTTGACCTCCTTCCAGCTGTTAAAATGCTATTGAAGGAACCAAGCTCTGAAACCAATTGTTGGAAATAATGAGAGGGGGGGTGAATCAATATTTCTTACAATTATAGAATTATTTAATCTTCAATTATTATCAGTGTTTGTATAATGATAGCAGCAAACAAGAGGAACACAAATGCACATAGTTTTTAAGGTGGAAGCCCACTCCGGGACAAAAATCAACTAATGCTTTTCTAATAATTCTTTTCAACTCCAATTGAAAATAAAGCTCCAACTTCCTAGAATCTAGAAAAGCATTCTTCTCCAGCTCCCACTGGATGGACGCTCCAACACCCGAGATTCTTCAGTAGTCACTGAATGGATGCCCCAACACCCAATGAACTACAACTCACCCTAGCACCACCCTACCACTCTATAGAATAATAAAATAAGAATGGACTCTCGTACTAGGGAAAATGGTCAACTTTACAATGATATAGAATGATGTAGAAGAAGAAGATATACTAGACCATAACCCCAACTTTGACACAACCACCTAATGATGATCCTAGACCTGCCAACACTGCCTCTTCAACCCTTGGAAGATAGAAACTAGTACAATTTGTACAATAATGTATTTACAATGACTAAGTACAATGATACCTTTACAATGATTGTATGCAGTGCTGCCCACTTGAAGACTTCATATGATGAACTTCTTGTTGCTGTTATGCACCTCGGTTGTTTCTCTTGTCATGCTACCCTCTGCTACACCTTGTTTTGATTTTCTGCCGTAGAAATTCTAGTCCTTTGCAATCCTTGACAACACATGATCTAGCTTTTTATTGCCTTCTAGGAGCTCGATATTTAATTTGGTGTATCTCTGTTATTTCAGATCCTCAATATCTTATTTTTGGTATTGTAGTAGTCCTATGGGTCTTCTTTTGAATGCCACAGGTCTGACCCAATTTGGATTCTTCAAGAGAGAGTTATACCCAATTTCTCACACTGCCCTAATTATGGACTATTTCAGAAGAGCGCACTTGTACGGCCTCCCACGTGTCACTGTTTCTTCATTTTACTCTGAAATTGATAGAGAAACAACTAAATACTGTGCACTATCTGTCACGTTTTACAAAATTCCAATATGATACTCAGAGAGAGAGTTATGATGATTTTACCAAGGTCACTTCTTTGAGATGAATTTCAGGAGCCTGCAAAAACTCTTACTTCCACAGATCATATCTCCACAAATATTGTGCAACTTGATCTAAAATTTTTACTGCCACTTCCTCAGGCTTTCAGCTTCACCGCATTAAAAATTCAGCTTTTGAGCCTTCGTAGAAAAAAACTTAGAGCGAAAATGCCACGATGACCTGTTTTAGAAGGCCAAATCCCATGCATAAGGAGGAAATGAAGATCACAATTTATATGAATGCTTAAGTTGAGAGGGGCTTCAACAAGTGAATGTGGGAGAGATATTAGGAGCTTAAAATATATTAATTATGACTTTTCAATGACCCATGCCCCAACCCCATGGGGTTTTAGCCCACTAACTGGGGGTAAAAACTTCAAACATGAATATCTCTCAAACGGTGAAGAATTACATGGCGTGCCATATATCAACAAAAACATCTCAACAAGTAGAAACCATAAAAATAATTATTGACCCAGAATATATTAATTTGGTAGGTCAAAATTCCCATGAAATATTAGGTTAGCCCCTGGTGCTGCTTGGGTTGACATCAATGACAACCGCTGATCAACATAATCTTTGGGATCATTAGACATGACAGAATCCCCAATAATTTCCCAATTTGTTTCCAACCATGGCTAAGACATCAAATGTTGCTTCCATATCCATGTTTGTGACATCACCAGAGACTCATCTCTATGGTGGCTTGTTTGTCTCGCCTAGTTACCAGTCATTATCTGGTACCTTCTCTGGTGTGGAATCCAATCCTTGGACTTATCCCATGAAATTTTTTTTTGGAATTCCATATGGCACTTATTTAATGAGCACAATACATTATTCTCCTTCTCCTCCACCTACACATATAGTTGGACAACATGATGGTCCTTACATTAGTCAACACCATCAAAAACCCAATTCTCCTTATGTTGGGTACCCTCCAACTGGTGGGAAGTTTCCTCCATCATCCCCTCGTCCTTCGGTAGGGGGTAAAGCTAGCGTTAGTATGCCCCAAATTTGTTCTCAATCTTCATTAAATCCAACTTATCCTAGTTTGAATTCTAATGTTTGGCAATCTACTTTTCCCATCCAACCTAGTTCAGTTGTGGGTACATCTGTACATGGTCAACCTATACCATCTTCACCTCAAATTCCTACTCACAAATTTGTTCCTTTACAAGCTCAAATTAATGTAAGACAACCTGTACAAGTTGCTCAATCTATTTCGATGGTGTCTAGTACCTGCTAGATCTTGCTTACTCTACTTTTGCAAGGTAACTTACAGTCTCAACAACTTGGACAAGGTATCCCTGAAATTTCTGTAGGACAAGTTGTGCATGGTATGGAACAACCCCCACCAACTTCAACTTATGTGGGTATGATGCATAATCCCACTGGGAAACAGTTTCAACCTTTTCAAGGTATTACTCAAACACCTTATTTAGGTCATTAAATCCAAACTCAGTCGTCTAAGAATTTACAGGGCCATCCTAGAGCTACAAAACATGGATACATGTATACTGGTTATCAGACGACTCCTTATTTTGGTGCCCAAGTTCCTCTTTATCAGAATCCTCCTTATTATGTGATCTAGGGGATTAGTAAAGTGTTAAAAAATGAAAGTGTTCAAAAGTTCTTGAAACTAGTGGAAAAATATAGAGCTCGTCATCTTCAATCCAACATAACTTGAACCACTCAAAACCGACACCGTATGCTCAAGTTATCGTGTTTTGATAGTTTTACTAAACAACTAAAAAAAATTGCAAGTTGATGATAGGACTATTGACTGGGCAGTCAGTGCAATTGAGTCAGTAGGCTGACTGGGTGTACCTTCGAACCAATAATTTGCTAACAAGTGGCCTCTTGTGGTTCATTTGTATGGTCAATTTTTATTGGTCAATGATGTTTGAAGTGGACATATGGGAGCATGCCACATGTTGGCTCGAGGGGTCCTAACCCAGGTTCAGAGGTGAAGGTTTGCAAACAAAACCCTATACTGGCCCTTTCGACAGTGACCCACTTGCAGGTCAAAGTTTCACCCGAAGCAGTATGGGGGGGTGCTGGAACCAGGTTTCTACACCCTGAGAGAGAGTAGGTAATAACACAGGCCCGCAATTATCAGATCTACATAGAATGGTGATTCGCAGGGTTCCAAAATGTAACCAGACTATAGTTCTTATCAGATCTGATCTAGCGAGTTCGTATCCATGTGTGTATCATCAAGTACAACCATAAAATAACATAATCGCAGCCAATATTGTCAACACATATAGTTCATGTTCATTAACAGAGATGCAATCAATAAGTGCAACAACGGTCACATCACAGTAATATACTAAGTGCAGATACTTTCATACCACAGAGATAAAACAGATGAGTTCGCAGCTTAATTAGACAATCTTAGTTTGCATCAATCATAATAGAACAGATCCGGACAATATCATATGTTTCAGCAATACTTCACATATATTACTTACCAAAATCCTCTTACATTCCCCGAATACCACCTGCGCACACAACTAGTAGGGTCCACACACAACAGGACGAAGGATCTCTGCACACACAGCCAGCAAGAGTCCTAACCGAAACAACACAACCAAATATCTAGCAATTCTTACTTCATATCAATCTCTATTCATCTTCTGTCTATCTACTAAAAAAGGTTCAACTATTTATACTACTTTAACCTACGCATCCAATGGTCCAAAAACCACGGTTTGCGGACTCTTGGTCTACCCTTGACCCGCTTACAATGCATTAGGGGCTTTGACCCACCCCAAAACCCCCGTGTTCGACTAAAATATGCCAAAAATATACAAAAATACTCAAAACTATCCCAATTCGCAGTGTTTGGAGGACCCTGTTCCAACATTCCACCAACACAATCTTGTGACTCGTCTCGAGTCACTATGATGGTGGGTTCTCCATCTGCACCTGCAAAGCTATTTTGGCCATATAATCATTTGATTCGATACGGTTTGAGCCGACTACCATTAATGTAGCCTGGTAGCATATCACCGCGCAGGGTAGGAAGCCTGACAGCTTCGCCATCCGTGACTTCCTTAATGGTGTAGCGACCAAGCCAGTGCTGTCTAAACTTCCCTGGATGCTTTGCAAACTGGATATCATATAAGAGGACCAATTCACCCTGCGTGAATGTCTTTTGGCGAATATGTCGATCATGCCAGGCTTTATCGCGGACCTTCTGAACCTACTGATGGAAATTAGTGAGAAACCGAACTTCCTCCAAAGCCATAAGCTGTGCTAATCGCTTCTCCATGATTTCAGGTTCTGCCATGTTCATAAATGCTGCGATATGAAGACTAAGAACAATATTATCCATTGGCATAATGGGCCCTTTACCATAAACCATCTTGAATGGGGTTTTCCTCGTTAGCTTCTTGTAGGTTGTTCGATAAGCCTAAAGAACCGATGGGATGTGCACGTCCCAATCGTTGCGATCAACATTGCATACCTTTGTCAGCGCTTGCTCCAAGATTTTGTTAAAAGCTTAAACCGCACTGTTTTCCTATGGGTGATATGGTGTGCTCTTCGCATGATGGATCCGGAACTCCTTAGTCAAAGCTTGGATTGTTTCATTAACAAAGTGCGTACCTCTATCGTTCATGAGGATCTTCGGGCATCCAAATATGGTCAAGATTTGTTCAAATATGAAATGCGCAATGGTCTCTGCAGTACAATCCTTTACTGCTTGTGCTTCAGTCCACCTAGTTACATAATCAGTGGAAGTAATAATGTAGCGCGCACTCGTCTTCTTCCCTAGTGGGTTGATAGGCCCTATGAAATCGATGGCCCATTTATCAAATGCGTGTAGAGCCATTTGTGGTTGAAGGGGAATTTCATCTCTATGGGACGGTCTCCCTGTATGATGGCACATATGACACGCTTTACAATAATCGTGAGCGTCATTATGCAGGGTTGGCCACCATAACCCAGCTCTCAGGATATTTTGCGCCGTTGCTTTCCCTGCGTAGTGACCTCCTGCTACTCCGTCATGAGCCTCTGCCAAGATAGCGTGCCTTTCATGCTCCAAAACATATCTCCACAATACTTCATCATCTCCCATATTATATAAATGACCTGTGATGATGGTAAAATCTGCGGCTCGGGTGACTAATTAATTCTTCTGTTGTACCGAGTACTCTGGGGGTGACCTCCCAGTAGTCAAGAACTGAATGATATCTGCAAAGTGTGCATCCACTACCTTAATAGAAAATATATGCGCATCAGGTAATCCATCCTCCAGGGTGGTTGGCTCCTCGCCACTCTCAATTCGGGACAAGTGATCTGGCCTAGCATTCAACTTTCTCAGCTTGACGATGATTTCAAAGTCATACTCCTGAAATAGTAGTAGCCATCGGCAAATTTTCCCTCTCAACATAGGCTTATTTACCAGTTTGAGAGTGATAAGCATGACCCCTAAGTTCCCCGTGATCCCCTTCTTCTCTGAAAACTTTGTTGGGAACTGTTGAGGTATAAAAGGTATCTTTTTAACACCTATTTATCCTACATTAATTATCAATTCGAGAAAGACTTTTTGTTTCAAGAGTGTACTCTGTTTGAGACTACAATTTAGCTAAGAGTAATGCTGTGAGAGATGTAGTATAGTATTCTAGATACAAGAGAAAATAGATGCTTGTAAATAAATCTAATTACAATAACATGAATGAAAATACTCTGAAATATTAACTACTCACTCTACAAATCATCAATCAAGGATACAGTAGAAATAACTCATTCCTTTAGAAACCAATGCAACTGAAATCACACGGGAACAAGGCAATCAATTTGGGAACTTGGAAGCAATAACCCATGTTCTCTACAGTTGACAGTCCTACTTTTTAAGCAATCAAATTGAAATCAAAATTGAACTACTTGCTGTTGAAAATAAACTAAGAAGAATTTCTTTTAAAAGCAAGAATTGGAAAAGAACAACAATTTGTAATATATATGCCTACACAACAAACTGTAAATAAACAATCTCTCTGCAATCTGAAACTAACAAATTAGAAATGAACAACAAACAGTAATTGAACAACAATTGCTAACTAATGAATCTGAACACCAAACATGAACTTAACAAAATCAGATAACAAATCCTATTAAACTCCAACCCTGTCGACAACAAACGCTATTAAGTAATCAATCGAAATGAACAATAATCCAATGGAACAGCAAACAAAGCTAAGTATGGAACAACAAAGCTTTATACGTGATAGCAAGATGAAGAAGACAATAATCAAGATACTTGTTGAAATGGAACAACGATGTAAGTCATTAACGCACACAAGAATCCAATAAGCAATTCAACAGTAATTAAGTAACTTTGCAATCGTAATGAAACCAAATGCAATTATCACACGACAATAATCAAAGGATAGAAATATAATCAGCAAAACGATTCCACTAGGGCCGGGCCCTTAGCACCAATTAAACACTGCTGGGTTACTTCAGAGCCTAAAAGATGAACCGAAATGCACCTTTGTATTAATTGAACATAGAAATGTTACAATGATCGCTCTCTTGATCACGAGAGTCAATAAAATGCAGAATTACAAGATGAATGTTTTTAATCAAATGATCCGACTCCCTATAATATCTAAAGGTGTTTCCTTATATAACGAACTCGACGGACAAGACAAGGAACGAGATAAGGTTTGAACAGCGATCCCTTAGGATCGAAGGATCCTGAGGGATTCGTTTCCCTTCTTTCTTTAGCTATCACTTGATTTCCTTTGACTGAAGCCGAGCTATCCCCTGCCTTCTCTTAGCAATGCGTTCATATTTCCTTGTCTTTGGCAGGATTTTCTCTAATGCTGGAGGAATAGTAGTTGCACTTACTTTAGCCTCACCTCTGGTATAGCTGTTCACCTCACCTGATTCCTGTTTTTAGCAATAAAAGGAATTTTTTAGTTAATTTTTACAATAAGTCACCTTTCTAAAGTAAAAAGAATTATGTTTAAAGTAAAATAATGGGAAAACACATAGTGAATTCATACCTTTTCCACTGCTCAACATACCCCCCTGCTTACCCTTTTTCATGTCCTCATGAAAACCATAGTTTACATGCAAAGCAGTTAAAGAATAAGCTGGAGAAGGTTTTTCATCAAAAGGCCTAAAGCCATGCATTGCAGCTAATGCTTCGAAGACATGCCCTATCTGTCCTTCGGGTATTTCATAAATGGCTTTATAATCTGTAGCAGGATACCATGCAATGGGGCTTCGAAACCTACACCCTAGCCAGAATGGGCCTTCCCTCAAAATGAGGTTGCTATAGAGAACCAAGAGGTTTGCAGCTAATCCAAAATTTCTATAGTTAAATGGTTCTCTATTTTGAACATTCCGATTGGAAATTCCCCATCAGACCTTAGCTGCTATGTAGGCCTAGTTTCTAATAGATAGGAAATAGTCTATCCCATTCAAGACAATTTCCTTATGGACAGGCCCCAATGCTTAGATAACACCTTCTCTTGTCATCAAATTCTTCTGCCTAGCCCATAATTGTAACGAGTGCTTAGGTTCACTCCTAACCCACAAGTCTAACTCATTTTCCTACCTTTGAATAACATTATAGGCTTTGAGCCATTTTAACTGATTAATAGCAAATGAAATAAATGCTTGGTATTGGATGTCACCCAAAAAAGGGTTGGGATTTGTCGCACTATCATTTTCCAATATGAGATTATGCAAATAGAACTCACACAGGAGACGTTGTACCTTTACCCCATAGAGTTTGCAGCATGTTACAAAATCATCTATAGTGTTTAAATCTATAGATTTTCCTGTCCTAACTGCTTTAATATTTAACTGTAAATATCTCTCTAATAAAAATAAAGCATAATTCTTGGCAGAGCATCTACAAGCTAAAACATCTGTGTATAATGAGCAGAGAGTGTCCATTCGATTCTGGGCTAATTTTAATTAATTCATTACCTTTTCAGCCTTCTCATCTGCCTTTCGATACTTCTCATGGGCTTTAGCCTCTGCTGCATGGATGATCTTCATATCCCGTTGCAACTCCTGGTATTTTCTTCTAGGAACAATGTCTTCTTCAATTTTTTCCCTTTCCTGTCGAGCCCGTGCCAATTCCTCTTGAAGTCTGGCTAATGTGGGATCACTAAAAGTGTTTTGACTACAGGCTTGTGCTTTTTCACTTGAGGTTGCTCCATTTGGAACAAATGCATCTAGAACAGCTACTTGCTATTCCATATCTTCATGATTAGGCTTAGCCATAGTTTCTACAACTTGGGGCTTTGTTTTAGTGGCCAATTTCCTCTTTTTTAGGGCTCGTTTGGTGACTATGCTTATTTTCTTTGGGGTTCGTTTGGGAATTTGTTTCATTTTAAGAATCCTAATGGTCTTCCTAAGTTGTTCCACCAGTCTCTGAAGCTTCAGTCATTCCCTCCGAAGTTTTTCAAGCTCAGTTAATTTCTTCCTTTTCCTTGATGGAACAAATGTTCTTTTTAATGTGGAAGGAAATAGTTTTAATTTTTGTGGATCAGTGGTATAGTCATACCCCCTGCATAACACATTGAATTCAAACAGAAATGCATCTTGGTCTTCCAATGTCAAGCCATGAAATGTAGGAATATTTTGAAGAGGAATGGCTTTCATAGGTGCATTAATTGAAATATCCACTATAGGATTTTCAGTGTGGAATTTTGCTGGGGTGTTTTCTGGTTCTGGTTTTGGTTCTGGTTCTAGGCCATTTTATCAAATATGTGCCAATATCCTTCTGGGATCTCAAGGGAATTTCGAGGTTGATTGGAAGGAGTAGGGATGGCCTTGACAACACTCCCTTGATCTGGAACAATAAGTATTCCTTGCTAGCCTATTGTTTGAGGAGATCCAGGTCCTTTGTTTTGAATGAGTTTGACAACACTTCCATTATCTGGACTACTCACTATTTTGACTATTTCAAGAGGATATTTTGGTTCTTTTGTTTCTCCTGTTTCCCCTTATCCTTCTTGGAGATTGCTAGAGTTCCCTTCTTATGGAGAAATTAAGAAGGGATTCTCAATTTCTTGGGAATCTTTCTCAATTCCCACTGTTTGACTATGTATCTCAGCAAAGGCTTCATATGGTGACTCTATGGCCTGAAGGGAACTAGTAGGCTGTCTAGAGATAACTTTCCTAGGTCCTACTGATGGCTGAGATTCAGTCTTCTTAAGGATTTCGTCAATGAAAGTTGTTCACCCAAGGGTCACCGGTCCCTTAGGTTTTTCGGGTTTAGGAGGAATTTTGTTTTGTTTAGCTGGTTTATTCATTCAAGAAAACAAGCCTTCATTCCTACCTAAAGAAATAATTTTTACCTAATTCTGCTGTGAAGTAGGCTGTGAGAAAGTATGTTCCTTGCCCGGTGCGCAGGTTCTTACCTTCTGTCTTTAATACCCAATTCTTCGCAAGCAGAAAAAAATCAAATGTGCATCACTCCTTCGAAATGGCATACACCCTCCCCGGTAACGGTGCCAAAATGTTGAGGTATAAAAGGTATCTTTTTAACACCTATTTATCCTAAATTAATTATCAATCCGAGAATGAATTTTTGTTTCAAGAGTGTACTCTGTTTGAGACTAAAATTTAGCTAAGAGTAATGTTGTGAGAGATGTAGTATAGTATTCTAGATACAATAGTAAACAGATGCTTGTAAAGAAATCTAATTACAATAACATGAATGCAAATAATCTGAAATCTTAACTACTCACTCTACAAAGCATCAATCAAGGATACAGTAGCAATAACTCATTCCTTTAGAAATCAATGCAACTGAAATCACATTGGAACAAGGCACTCAATCTGGAAACTTGGAAGCAATAACCAATGTTCTCTACAGTTGACAGTCCTGCTCTTTAAGAAATCAAAGTGAAATCAAAATTGAACTACTTGCTGTTGAAAATAAACTAAGAAGAATTTCTTTTAAAAGAAAGAATTGGAAAGAAACAACAATTTGTAATCTATATTCCTACACAGTAAACTATAAATAACAATCTCTCTGCAATCTGAAACTAACGAATTAGAAATGAACAACAAACAGTAATTGAACATCAATTGCTAACTAATGAATCTGAACACCAAACATGAACTTAACAAACTAAGATAACAAATCCTATTAAACTCCAACCCTATCGACATCAAACGCTATTAAGTAATCAATCGAAATGAACAATAATCCAATGGAACAGAAAATAGAGAAAAGTATGGAACAACAAAGCTTTATACATGATAGCAAGATGAAGAAGACAGTAATCACGATCCTTGTTGAAATGGAACAGCGATGTAAGTCATTAGCGCACACAACAATCCAATAAGAAATTAAACATTAATTAAGTAACTCTGCAATCGTAATGAAACCAAACGCAATTATCACACGACAGTAATCAAAGGATATAAATAAAAACAACAGAATGATTCCACTAGGGCTGGGCCCTTAGCACCAATGAAACACTGCTAGGTTAATTTAGAGCTTGAAAGATGAACTGAAACGCAACTTTGTATTAATTGAACATAAAAGTGTTACAGTGAGCGCTCTCTTGATCACGAGAGTCAATAAAACGTAGAATTACAAAATGAATGTTTTTAATCAAATGATCTAACTCCCTACAATCTCTAAAGGCGTTGCCTTATATAATGAAATTGACGGACAAGAAAAGGAATTAGATAAGGTTTGAACAACGATCCCTCAGGATCGAAGGATCCTGAGGGATTCACTTCCCTTCTTTCTTTAGCTACTTGATTTCCTTTGACTGAAGTTGAGCTGTCCCCTGCCTTCTCTTAGCAATGCGTTTGGATTTCCTTGTCTTTGGCAGGATTTGGTCTAACTCTGGAGGAATAGCAGTTACACTTAATTTAGCCTCGACTCTGGTATAGCTGTTCACCTCGCCTGATTCCTGTTTTTAGCAATAAAAGGAAGTTTTTAGTTACGTTTTACAATAAACATAAATATTTACAATTCTACCACAATTCTTGTAATATGTCACCTTTCTAAAGTAAAAAGAATTATGTTTAAAGTAAAAGAATGGGAAAACACATAGTGAATTCATACCTTTTCCACTGCTCAACAGGAAAAAGTCCTGGTATTCCATGAGTAATTCAACCACTTTTCCTACTATATCTTGATCCCAATAGTCCCCAATCTTATCCTACTTAGGGTGATCTTCCATCCCAATATTGACTTCTCGTAGCTTGAGAGGCTTAGTGACATCCACCTATTGCAGTGGAGGTCCTGCAATGGCGCACTTCCCTTCCGATTCAGGGATAGAGATAGACCACGTGTCATCTTCACCTTCCTCCCTTGCCAAGCTGCGGTAGTTGACAATGTCCTGCATCTCTGTTTCCCATGTCGGTACCCCGAATACTGCAGAGGATCCGGATTTTCCAAACACAAATGTATCTATATCCTGTAGAGCTTCGTCAAGAATCTCTGAACCCCCTATCGGTCCAAATGTTCCTATGAAGTCATCCTTCAGAGTTTCCCAATGGCCAGTGCATTGACGGAGCTCCGCATCCAGGTACCATGCAGTAGGGATTGGAACCAACGTATGAATGAACAAGTGGATCCAATCTTCTGTAGTTCGGTCGCCCCACGCCTTTATCCATGCAACCAAGTGCTCACATGGATTCCCTGGGCCAAGGAACTTATTGACCCATATCTCTGTCGGAGGTTCAAATCGCAGGAGCATCATGTCCTGATAACCCTCCCAGTCCTGGAACGCCCCCTTATGCGTATCCCACCATCGTGGAGGTGTTGCACACATAACTAGATTAAGGGCCCATAACCTTCATTCTCTAGGAACCTCAGCTTCGAATGTTTGCAAAAATTCCTTAATATTACCAGAACCATCAAAATAGTGTAGGTCTCTTACCTTTGAGGAAATGCAGTGGAAGTCCTTTGTGACCTGAAGACATCGCAGTGCAGAGACATCATGTAACTGATTTTTCCAGTTCTTCATCTCCTCGTCGGAGTCAGAGAAGAAATCACTGTCCTTTTCCCAGCAAAGTATACCATCTGCTGTGGGGTTGATCTAATATTCATCCCGTGCAGTCAAATTATAAATGTGATCTACATATTTTTCGTCGCGCTCTGGCTTGGTATATCGTTCGCCTTTCGCAGGATCTAATGGTACTATTACCCTTGTACCGTTATTTTTTTCAAACTAGGAGGTAACTCCTCAAATCAGAATATGTATTAGCTGAAGAATGTACATGCATTTATACATGGAGATGAGGCTATCGGGATTCATCTCCCAATGACTCTTGGCCTTCCTTATTTCCTAATATTATTTATTATACAAAATTACATATCCACACCCATCCCATAGGATTAGGTGTCAACATTCCCCCCTTTAATCCGAAGGGATGTTGGTGAGCCCAAGCATCGATCTCAACTTTTCAAACTTTTCTCTTCCAAGTGCTTTGGTGAAGATATCAGCAGTTTGCTCATTAGTGGAACAATGATGTAGATGGATGGTTTTGGCCTGAACATGATGTCGAATTAGATGGTATTTTGTATTGATGTGCTTTGTTTGATCATGGAACTTTGGGTTCTTGGCCAACTTTATTGCAGAAGTGTTGTCGATCATGAGTGGTGTGGAATACATTTGTTTCATTTGCAAATCTTCCAGGATTTTCTGGAGCCACACAATTTCCTTTGTTGCTTCAGCTGCTGCCACATATTCTGCCTCGGTCGTGGAATCTGTTGGAACTGACTGTTTGCGTGATCTCCATGAGACAGCTCTTGATCCAAGACTCATGGTGTAACCTGTAGTAGACACCCCTGTTTCTTTGTCGCCATCAAAGTCTGAATCAGAGTATCCGGTCAAGTTGAAGTCGCCTACCTGTGTATATTTGAGTCCAAAGTCTTGAGTCCCCTTGAAGTACCTTAGCACTCTTTTTGCAGCAGACCAATGTCCTTCACAAGGTTTTTGCATGAACCTTGAGAGGATTCCAACAGCAAATGAAATGTCAGGTCTGGTGGTGGTTAGGTAGATAAGACTTCCTACAAGCTGTCTATACTTAGTTGCATCCTCAAATTACTTCCCTTCAATAGATGTGAGCTTCAAGTTTTGTTCCATTGGAGTGGTTAAGGGATTACAGTCATCCATGCCAAATTTGTTCAAGAGATCTCCAATGTACTTCTTTTGAAAAAGAAATATAAATTTAGGATGTTGAATTACTTCAATACCCAGATAGTAATGAACATGACCCAAATCAGTCATTTCAAAACCTTTCTTCAATTCTTTCTTCATGGATGCAATATAGCTCTCATTGTTCCCTGTTATCAAAAGATCATCTACATACACCACAAGATATACAACTGTTTTTCCAACTTTCTTAACAAGCAAAGTTGCATCATCAAGATCAAAATGTTTGAAGTCAAGTTTCAGAAGATGCTCGGTTAATTTCTCATACCAGGCTTGTGGTGCTTGCTTGAGGCCATACAAGGATTTTATAAGCTTGCAAACTTTGTGTTCTTGACCCTTTACAACAAATCCTTCTGGCTGGGACATATAAACTTTCTCCTTTAGATCTCCATTCAAAAATGTTGTTTTTACATCCATCTGATGGACTTTCCATCCATTCTGAGCTGCTAAGGCAAAGAGAGTCCGGATGGTGGTCCATTTTGCTGTGGGAGCAAAAGTTTCTTCATAATCGACTCCTTATTTTTGTGCAAATCCTTTTGCCACAAGCCTGGCCTTGTGCTTGTCAAGTGAGCCGTCTGCTTTGTACTTGTTCTTGTAGACCCACTTACAGCCAATTGGTTTTGTTCCCAAAGGCGGATCAACCAGCTTCCAAGTGCCATTCTTTATCAAGGCATCATACTCCTTCTGCATCGCTTCTTTCCATTCATCATGAGAAGCGTCTTCTTTGAAGGAAGTTGGTTCATGATCTGTAGACAAACTCAATTCACAGTTATAAGCAATATCCATATCAACAAGAGAATCAGAATTATCTACATCACCTTCGATTTGTTTAGTGGAACTTCTTGTTCCTGTTTTTCCAACCTCATCGGGATGAACATTCTCCAGTGTCTTTGTCAGCCATTTGGGAGGACCTTTCTGAGATGGCCCAGGCTGCTCATTTGACTGAGTTGGGATTGATTCAAGATTCAATCTCCCAATTCTGTCAATCACATCATTCAATGTGTCATCTGTGGTTGTTTCTTCATGTGGGGGAGAGAGTGCTTCAGGACATGATTCCATAGTTTGATTCAATATCGGAATCCCCCCTTCAAGATGTGGAATCACATTATCAAATTCTTGGAAGGACTTTGCATGTGTGAATCTATCCAGGCGATCAAGGTGCCGCTCAACAACCTTGTCACTCTTGGAAGATTCAAGAAATATGACATCTCTTGCTATCACAAACTTCTTATTTGCTTCATCATAGAGACGATATCCTTTGGAGGTATTGGAGTACCCCAAGAAGATACATTTTCTGCTTCTAGCACCGAGTTTGTTCCTTTGACCCTTGGGTATCAAGGCATAACAGGTGGACCCAAAGACCCTGAAATGCTTTACCGAAGGAATGTGGCCATGCCACATTTCAAAAAGAGTTTTGTTTCTAATTGAACTTGAAGGACACCTATTCTTTATGTAAACAACACATAGAACTGCATCAGCCCAAAACATCAATTTCACATTCTTGAAAAATAACATGGAGCGAACCATATTTAAGATAGTTCTGTTCATTCTTTCAGCTACACCGTTCTGTTGGGGATTATATGACATTGTTGTTTGATGTTTGATTCCATGTTGACGAAGATAATTTTCAAATTCGTTTGAAGTGTATTCTTTTCCATTATCAGTACGTAGAGAGCCAATATGTGTTTGTGCATCATTTTCAATCCATGCATGAAAATTCTTGAAAGTTTGAAAAGCATCAGACTTATTCTTCAATAAGTAAATCTAACACATTCTGGTTTAGTCATCAATAAATGTCATCATGTATTTATTTCCATTTGCAGAAGCAATAGGCATAAGGCCACATAAATCTGAATGAACAAGCTCAAGTTTTATATGTGCTCTGGAGTGTGAATCATGAAATGGTTGTTTTCTATGCTTTCCTAGAATACAAGCATCACATTCCTTAGGTTTTCTAGGAATTGTAGGCAGACCATTAACACCATTTTTCTTCAACAAACGAAGGCTTTCATAGTTTAAGTGTCCAAATCTAGCATGCCATAAAAGACTTGATGGGAATGTACCTTCATCATGTTGTGAATTGAATGCAAAGTTTTGAGCATGAGCAGATGAACCTTTCAGTTTAAAGAGTCTCCCTTCTTCTATTCCCTCCATGTCAAGTGAGTGATCTGATCCTTTTCTGACCTCTGCCTTGCCATCAAACAAGTGAATGGAGTGTCCTTGCTGGTGGATTTGGACCAGGGACAACAAGTTTCTCCTCAACTTAGGGATGTATAGAACCTCATGTAGGATATGATCTGGAAGACCAGGCAACTTAAGCCTGACTGTGCCAAGCCCTGATGGCTTGAGTTTGGATTTATCTGCGAAATATACTGCTCCATCAACTTTGTCAGTGAATTCTTCAAAAAAAAAATTTCTAAATGTCATGTGACATGTTGCTCCTGAATCTAGCAACCAATCATCTCTCCATGAAGTAAATGAAACATCAAATAGGTTTTCAGTTACTCCATTGTTACAATGTGCTAGAACAAAATGAGCTGATTCAGGTGCTTTACCTTTGTCTTTGTCATTAGTTTTACCTTTGTCTTGATTTCTTTGCTGCTCAATTTTCTCCCAATGTGTGTCAGATTGTCTGCCCCCCTTTTCTCTGAAGTTTCTTCTTCCTCTTCTTCTTTTGCCATCTCTTCCTATGGATGAATGTGAAGCATGTGTCTTTTCTCTATGTGCCAAGTATGCAACCTCTTTAGAAGATGAAGAGAGTGTCATCTTCTTTTGAAGGAGGAAAAAAACCTTTGCTGGAAAATTTCTTTTGGAGAGAAAACAAAAAAAATTCTTTGCTAGAAAATATACTTAGTTTAAAAGGACAGAAACATTGCTAAAAATACGAAGACTGAATTCTGCACCAAAAAAAAAAAATGTATTTATTTTTGTTTGAAGAGAGAAAATTTATATGGATGAATATGGGAAATGGTATTATAAAGTGGTATTGTAAATAGAATGAAGGGCGGTATTGAATATTAAAAAAATGGAAGGGGTGGTATATTATAACGCAGACAACGTATTAATATGACAGAGGGCGATATAAAATATAGTGATGTGTTATTAAAAGGTGGGAGGGCGGTAATATGGTGGTGGCCCTGTATTAAAAAATGGATAGCGTATTAAAAATGGTATTGAACGATAATGGTGGGCGGTATTATATGCAGTGGTATATGAATGGGAGGTATTGTGAATTGAAAATAGTGGAGTGATGTAAACAGCGTGGAAGGGAGGCGTTATTATAAATGGAGCGAACTGTATATATGTGGAGGGCGTATTATAAATGGAGAGTTGCAATATATGACTCTATTGATATATAAATGGAGGGCGGGTATTGTTAAACGATGACAGTGGGAGCGGTTTTATAGTGGGAGGGGATGTTATAACAGGTGGGAAGGGCCGAAAGGCCATGGGTATGATAGCGTATTAATGAAGTAGCGTATTATGAATAGTCGACAGGCGTGGGAGCGGTGTTAGCTATATGGAGTGGGAGCGTATGACACTGTGTATGCAGGGACAGAGCACTGTGAAATATGAAGGGTGGTGTCGACGCTGAAGCAGGGAGTATTATGTAGTGATATAAATGGTGGTCAAAGGCCGAGGGAGCGTATGCGTGGAGAGGGACGGACTGTATCGACAGACAGCGTTGACAGACAGCGTTGGTATATTATAGGTGTGATATTTGTACCAGCGTTGATATCATAATATGACTGTCATGCCTGCACTGATATATGAATGGAGCGATGCATACATCCGTGGGACGGAGCAGTGTATGCGTTGTGTAGTGGGAGGACTGGACAACAAGTGCGCTTGCGAGAGTTGCAGGGAGGGAGGAAGGGGCGTAGAGGAATTAAGGCATGAGGGAAGTGTGAGGGGGCGTGGGGAGTGTGGAAGGACGCAGGGTTGTGAGATGAAGAGAGCGTTACAAAAAATCTAGAATGGCAGAGTGTAGAACTGCAGAATTGCAGAGTGGCAGGGGCTGCAATTTGCAGAATCTCAGGGTCTGCAAAATTGCAGAATCTCCAGAAGCTGCAAAAATAGAACTGGGAAAAGATTAAAAAAAAATGCAGAATTACAGCAATTTAATAGGAGCAACAAAAACTATTATTAAAAATTGACTGAGCAAAGGAGAGGGAGTTACACCACAGGCAGAAATGCCAATAGTGGGACTGGCTCTGATACCATGTCAAACCAGGAGGTAACTCCTCAAATCAGAATATGTATTAGCTGAAGAATGTACATGCATTTATACATGGAGGTGAGGCTATTGGGATTCATCTCCCAATGACTCTTGGCCTTCCTTATTTCCTAAAATTTTTTATTATACAAAATGACATATCCACACCCATCCCATAGGATTAGGTGTCAAAATTTTTAAAACACCATGCTTCTCTTCTTCAAATTAATGATGCCTTCCATATCTATGGCCTAGTCTAACCCTAAGAGCGTAGGGTAGGGGTCCGCATCTTCTATAATCTGAATTACTTCAAAATCAACTTGGACCTTGACCCCTGCGATATCTACCATGATCTTCGATAGTCTCCCCAAGGGTATGATCTTTTGCTGATTGGCCATACGTAGCTGGATAGTGGACCACTCCAACTTAGGTTCTCCCATCCATTGCCACATTTGTTTTGGTAGTACATTCGCATCTGACCCTAGGTCCAAAATAACCTGATCCATTTCGTAGTCACTGATATGTGCTGTCAAACGCATCTCCCTATCGGTGCGTTTCTTATATCTGTATAGTTTGTGAAAATCTTTGATTTCTGGGGGTAGGTTAGGTCATGCTGCACAACTATCTATTAATGCCTGAAGATTCTCCATAGCCTTTGGGTTGTGCAATAGCTTCATACATGCCTGCAAAAAGGGTTTGACCTCCTCATCTTCCTTGAGGTTCACAAGTGCCTGAGAAGTAGATGCCTCTGCCTCAGCAAAGTCTTTGCGAGCTACGACAAATGTTTCTTTTTCCTTTTTTAGATCCAAACCTTCCTATTTGATAACTTCTTGTCGGATCAAAGGTTCAATCACAGCCTTCTCCCCAGGTCCCCCGATGGCCATCCCACTGCATGTTACGACATTCATGCTTGGATCTTTGTCTTGCAATTCAGCCTTAACCCTCTGCACATTCTGCATAGGTGTCGGCTTCTTCTCCTTCATTTTTGCTATCAATATTGGACAATATTCAATTGCATGGTCCAGCTATCTGTAATACCAGAAATACTGCCTCGTAGGGTTCAAACAGTCCCTTGCAAAGTGTCCTACTCAACGGTTATAACAGATTAGTTGCCCTCGTCCCTGACTTGCGCTGCCACCTCTTCCTCCTCCCCTGCCCCTGGCTAGGGAGCCACCTATGCCCGAGAGGGATATTGGCAAGGATAGATCCGACTGTACCCTATATAGATTCTCTCGATCGATCATCAAATCATACGTCCGGTAGTTCTGCTCATCATGTCCTACAAACCTACAGAACCTACACCATTACTGCTTTACCTCTGGGACATACGCAACAAGGCAAGGGCAGTGGTTTGTGTCATGCAGCCCCGCAATGCGACAATCATCGCACCATAGTGCTGGCCCACTTGACCCTGAAATTTCCCTAGAGTGCAACAGGTGAGGTCCCCTGGCCTGCACATAGTCTTCTAACAGATGACAGTTATCCTTGGTGTGACCATTCGTCTTGCATCGTATGCATCATCTTTCAGGGCTGGCCTCTACTCCTCGCTTCTTTTGTAGATTCTAGATATCCATGTGCATCGCCTCCAATTGTCCTTGGATCTATTGGACGCCCAGCTGCGTATCATCTCTAAGCGCAACTTCTAGCTACATAGCGACCTCCAAGGTTTTTTCCTGTGATTCGAAAGTTTGGTGACCCATAGGTCCGCACAAGTGAGGCAAAAACATAGCGATGAACCATTCTGTGTGCTGTCTGTCATCATACTCAAATCATCCTTTTCTGATCACTTTATTCAGTCACTGATTGGCCTCCCACATAGACTCAGAAGGCCCTTGCTTGAAATCCTTTAGGTCCACCACTATTTGCGAGTAGGACTTAGGCTTCTTGAACTGTTGTTTTAAGGCATTCTTAATCTCTTCAATGGTCGTGTTTTCATGCTGGTCGAGGTATCCCATGTACCAGTCCAGGGCCCTTCCTTCAAAAGCAAGAGATAGCTATGATATTTTCACAGAATCACTTGCTACATTCTGCGCAGTCCATATAGACCTTGTGACAAACCAAAATCGATCCATATCTTCATCCCCCACACCCTTGAAGGTGGGTAAATTCATCTGTGAAGCCATATCGTCTTCCAGTGGTGGTGGAGGTGAGTTCTTGCCCTTACGAGGATTCGAAGATGGTGTTGATGGGGGGCTATTCATAGCAAAATTGGTCACAGATCGATCTCCCTCTTGATTAGTTTTGTAGTAGTTACCACTGCATGTTGTACCCTCACTTTGATCAGAGCTCATTCACTCGGTATGGATACACAGGATAATTTTATCGCACAATAATATCTTAATCAGTAACGACAAATTTTTTAGGAACTTACCACGGAAACCATTGAAGAACCTCCACTCCTCTTTCGAGTAGGAAACAAATTGATCGATTTCAAATTCAGTCACAAATACTCCTATGAAACTGTCTACCCAATGATCTACCATGTGAGTAATGGTATTATCAGTCTTTTCCAACTGCCGGATCAGTTCTGGAGTCCATTGCGTGACCCGTTTTTCTTTCCAACACTTCTGAAAGTCAACCAGTCTTGCGAGCCACTCCTGCAGCTTGATTGAAAAAGTTACGAAGAAAATCTCATAGGTTTCCAAGAAAATATACTTATTTTTCCATTGCTCCGCAGTTAAGTTCGCACTGTGACTTTCTTTTACAGTGAATTCCTGAACTTTTTTTTCAAACCACTCGTCGATTTCTTTGTTTTTAGGCTTCCAATACAGCCTTGGCATTACCAAATCTCTCCCTCAAAATTTTCCCGGTCCCGACAACGGAACCATTTGTTGGCTCGAGGGGTCATAACCTAGGTTCGGAGGTGAAGGTTTTCCAACAAACCCCTATTCTACTAGCCCTTTCGGTAGTGACTCGCTTGTGCAGGTCAAAGTCTCACCCGAAGAAGTATGGGAGGGTGCTGGAACCAGGGTTCCGCACCCTGAGAGAGAGTAGGTAATAAAACAGGCCTGAAATGATCAGATCTACACAAAAGGATGATTCGCAGGGTTCCAAAATGTAACCAGACTATAGTTCTTATCATATCTGTTGTAGAAAGTTTGCATCCACGTGCATATCATCAACTACAGCCATAAAACAACATAATCACAGCCAATATTGTCAAAAAAGATAGTTCACATTCATTAATAGAGATGCAATCAGTAAGTGCAACAATGGTCACATCACAGTAATATACTAAGTGTAGATAATTTCATACCACAAAGATAAAACAGATGAGTTCGCAGCTTAATCAGACAATCTTAGTTTGCATCAATCATAACAGAACAAATCCGAACAACATCATATGCTTCAACAATACTTCACATGTATTACTTATCAAAATCCTCTTACATTCCTTATATTCAAGTTTGTAATACAGATCATTATGGGTCACAAGTACCTATTTCTTAGGCTATCCCATCTATGTTTAGATTATCCTCCTTCAGATTTTAATAGGCAATTTTCATTTGTGGCTACTCTTGAATTTCTAGATTTGACTCGTCTCACCAATGACCCCATCAATCATTCTCCTTAGTGGCCAATAATTCCTACTAAAGTGCCCTCTAACATTCCCAAATTCAATAGGAATCCTGGAGAAGACCCATCTATACATGTAATGACGTATCATTTGTGGTGTTCTTTGAACTCCCTCAATGATGATTCAATTCGATTGCGTCTTTTCCAACGTATGCTTACATGTACCACAACTAAATGGTATATTGAATTACCTAGAGCTTCATTTCATGATTTCAGTTCCTTTGCTACAACCTTCCTTACACATTTCCAGTTTCCCATAAGATACAAAACTGGAATGAAAATTTTTACCAACTTTAAACAGTCATATTCCACTCACATCTCATATCACATTCATGAGTGGCGACATCATCGTCGATTTGTTAAGACATATGTTACTGATCATTTATTAGAGGAATGGTTTACTAAATATTTGTTAGCTCCGATAATAGAAGATGTAGCTAAAGGTGGATTCATGATCGAAGAGAAAGTGATTTCTCATGCACAGTAATTGGATTTTGTTTATACCTAATCGGGTAAACTTTACGACAAAATACCAAATGATTTGAGACATTTGAACAATGTTCCTCAACTCCTAGGTAAAAATTGTCATGCTACTGATGGTGTGATAGGTTCTACCAATTCATAGTTGGTGAGTAAACCATGTGGTACTACTCTCACCACATCTACCCAAAACCCTTTGTCCAAGCTTCCTGTGACTTATAATTTCAAGATCAATGTCATGCATCTTGATAAAGGTAGATATCAATAGCAAATAGGAAGTAAGAATAAAGGTAAAGGAAAAAATAATAATTATTCTTCACTGGGGGATAAACAAAAAAGTAATTCCTCTAATGAGAAACAAAAGCCTTGTTATCCATGTTTGGTCTGTAACAAGGAACACTTTACTTGTGGCTATCCTTACCACATGGAAGTGAATCGGTTCTTGAAATCTTCCACTTTCCCTGCTATGTTGACCAATCCGTTTCCTAATCAGGAGACTCATATGGTTTCTTGGGACCCTTGTTGGGATGGTGTCCCCTAAGGTCAAGTTTTTGTATAATTTTGGTTATATTTTGTTGAAACGCGCTACATGCAGAAGTCAAGGGGATTTGGGGCAGGTCAAAGCTCGTTTATAATTGTAATGGGTAAAAAGGAGAAACCATAAGTCTCAAACCATGGTATGTGCAAGTCCAAAGTCATATAAATATTTAAGGGTTGAGTCGAGTAAGGATATCTTATCTTTGTTGATATTTATTTTATGTTTATGTTTTGATCAAAGTTTTGGGCTAGTTTGTGTTCAGTCTAGGTAGAAATGCTCCTACTGGCTTTGCACGCAGAGACCTACTCCTAATCTATGTGCAAGGACTCTGTTGTTGTGTGCACATAAGGAAATAATTGTATTGGATTGAAGACTTATTAATAAAGAAGATTTTTTTGCGAACTCTGTTGCAATTTATATGTATATGTATGAATTTGTTAATTAACCGTTGATTACTACAAGTTAATATCTTTTTATGTTTAAATGCACATTTATCTGAGTTAAGTATATGTAAAATATATTTTTGTTTGCGCAAATATTTTATTTTTGTTATGATTTCTACTGGAAAACTATCCATGTTATTGTGCAAGTATTGTTTCTACTCTAATAAGCTAGATATGACGCATATTTGTTAAGGGCTTTATCTGCGTTTAAATATGCTTTCTGTGAAGTCTTGCACATGTAGATAGGCCTTAGATCTAATAATTAAGGCTAAATCCCACATCAAATTCTCCATCAGGGTGTGAAAATCGGGTTCCATCACCCCCCCATACTACTTCGGGTGAGACTTTGTTCTACGCAAGCAGGTCACTGTCGAAAGGGCCAGTAGTTGGAGGGCTTTGTTGGTTGCATAGAACACTCTGAACCTAGGTCAAGACCCCTCAAGTCAAACAATGGTTCTGTTTCTGGGACCGAGATATGTTTGAGGGAGATTTTATGTTGTGGCATCTGACGAAGAACAAACTGCAGATTGGCTTGATAAGAAGGTGCGTGAATTTTCAATCCAAGAAAACCAAAACCCTAAGTTGTCTTCTAAGGATTGAGAGAAAAGGTATATCTATACAAAGCTCCATGAAATTTTATTTTCTTCCTTTAAAAATATGTTACAAGATTTTTTAACTCAACTTGCTGAATTTTAGACATGCGCAATGGACGACGTGATCACCACGTGGACTCCTGAGTTGGTTCAAAACTTGGAGAAATCTACCAATAAAATTACATGCGTAGTAGATTATTGGATTGATAGCATTCTGAGTGGGTTTGTGACTGAATTTTCTATTGATACTTTTGTGTCATATTCTAAAGCTGAAAGGAGATTTTTCAATGTCTCGGAGAGCCCTGACTACACGCAGCTGGAAAAATTATAGAGTATATCTAGAGGGATATTATATATATATATATATATATATATATCCCCCTTAAATGTAAATCTGACAACAACGAGGAGTCTGAAACAAGTAGCTCTGGTGAATCTGTGCACTCAGATAAAGAATGATTGCAAGATCAAAGTATTTTTGGGTCATTCGCCATAGTTCAAATTCCCTCCACTCCACTCCCATATTCATCTCACACAAGAAATTCATCCACTTCACCTCCACCTCTACCACTAGAAGTCGATATGGTTACTTCCATAAAGATGCATAATTTAAAGGGTGTTGGAAATAAATATTTTGACCAATTCTGGTTCGTCGCAGATGCTATGTGGACAGTACAACAGATTAATAATGATAATGCTAAGAAATTGAAATTTGCTACTGCATTTCAAGGACACGCGTTGGATTGGTACATGAGGTATATGGAAATAAATCCTAATAAAATGATTGATGAGCTTAAAATTTCATTAAAGGAGAAGTTCAAAAAGAAAAAATCGTATTCTCAATGTGTGACTGAATTAAAGGAGATCCACCATGAAGTGAATGAATTTGTATGGGAGGCATATCAATGGTTGAAGCGCACCATTAGGGATGGAGGATTTACTATCAAAGACACACAACACAAAGAATGGTTCATTGTTATGTTGTTTCTGTATCTGCGCCAATCCTTAAACCAAAAAAATATTGCGACACAGGTTGAAGTTGTGGAGATCGCCATGAAGTTAGAAGCCTCAGATATACCAACTACGCAGGTTGGGGCTCAGCAAATCCAAAGCCAGTTAGTTTCATTACACTTGGAGATACAAAATATGCGAAAAGAGAAATAAAAGGATGTGTGTGTAGGAGTATGGTGCGCACGTTGTAACGCTGATGTCTCCCGTATATAATAAAAATCTGGTAGTTGGAGGACCAAGTCCGATTAAGAATGGGGCAGGGCCTAGTGAAGTTCCAAAACTATGGTACATTATTTTTCAAGCGAATGGAATATACATGACATACTTCTTCCCCAGGATTGGTAAATATATTCCGGAGCTCCAACAACCTTACTACACATTTTTTCGATCTATGGGACATGATGAGAATAATTTTCGTAGCTTTGATATGATGATTGAGAAGGATGCTTTGTATTTATTTTTGGCCAAAGTTAGAGGACCAGATTGACCTACATCATCATCTCAGAGTGATGGATTTCTAGGCAGAGGACGAGGAAGAGGAGGAGATGGTCGTGGAAGGGGACAACTCATTTTTTATAATTGTGGAGAGGTTGGTCATTATGCATGCGAATGCCTAAACCCAACACAACAATATTTCAGGTATTATAGACAGTTTGATCATGTTCTTGAATATTTCCCTTTATTGTTTGAAAAAATTCAAGAAAAGAAACCACAAATGTCGACGCAGAATGTTCAAATGATGAGAGTGGAATCGTGCACTAAAGAACTAGCGTAAATATTTTAACCAGAAGCGGTGTAGCAACTAGAGAAGATAAAGCAGAAGGTAAGAGGCCTACTACCAATTTTTGGGTCCAAAGAGCACCTAAGAAAAAGGAAGGGTTTAATCTACAAAGGGAGAAGGAAACCTTTGTTGTAACAAAGGAGGACTTCGTGGATCCTGGCACATCTAAAGTACCAAGCAAGTGTGCCATGGATACCATTGAAGGGGCCAAGCCTGCAGAGATGAAACCTTTTTTGCAGGCCTGTATCAAGCTTCTATGAAATGAGAAGGAAATTTAGAATATTCAAGCTTTGATTAATAGTTGCACCAAGAAAGAGAAGCCTCAGATGGAGCAAAAGGATGTCAATAAAATTTACAAGAAAAAGAGAAGAACTGACCGAGAGATGTGCTTGACAGCTCAGATAGGTGTGTTTGAAATAGACCAGGTCATTTTGGATCTGGGATCTGATGCAAATGTAAAACCAAAGTAGACTTGGCAGAAAATGGGAGAGCCTAAGATGGAATAGTCTAAAATATATTTGTGCATGGAAAATCAACAGAAGATTATCCTAGTGGGCAGACAATCTGGGGTGATAGTTGATATTGAAGGAGTTAAGGCACTGGCTGACTTTGAAGTTATTCAAATTATTGATGATTTAGATCCATACCCTGTGTTCTTGGGTCTAGATTTGGATATTGACATGGATGCTATCATCAACCTCAAGCGCAAAAGTATGGTGTTTGAAAACAATGAAACCCCGTTCGTGGTCCCTTTGGACCCTGCAGAAGGAGAAATATACACAAAAATAATGTGCGCATAAGAGGATGTTGATCATATCTACAAGATAACTATGAGGGATGAAGATTAGATCAATCCTACAATATATGGTAGGCTTAGTTGGGATAGGGATAGCTCATGCCACTTAGAGTTAGAAGAGGAGTTGGAGAATGGTAGAACTGTTCGCATGAAGTTTATACATTGCACTGCAACTGAGTAACCAGATATCTATGATGTATATCCTCTAAGGTTCATGAATTACATTACTCTGATGGTATATCAATTGTTTTTAGAAGAATTTGAAAATGTTATTCCATAGGCACAACAGTTCCATGTGCTTGACGTAGTTCTGCGCTCAACCCCAGCGTGCTAGTGGGAAACAGACAAGGAAAATTGTTATGAATGGGAAGAATGTATCCACATGATGCAACTGATCTTCGTACAACCCAATACCCAGTTGGAAGGAACCTATGCTGGCAAAAAAGATCCATGCATACATTTATCCAGGTGGACTATAGCTTGGGGAGAAGATTCGTAGCCAGGTTGGGTGCATACATTCATTCACACTTTAAGTAGGATACCCATGAACTAGTATATGGAGGTTGAACTATGACGTGTCACGAAAAAATGGGTTGTGATGAGGGGAAGATTTGTTTTAACTTTCAGTTTTGAGAGTGGATTCCCATGCATCAATATTTCCTTACACAGGATTCAAGATGTGGTCTTTGACATGCCACCGAAATAAGAAGAACAAGCCTCACCAGCTAGGATGCGTAGATGAAGGATATAGTTGAATGCTGGAATGCGACTAATGAAGATAATGAGGAGGACCCAAGAAACATTAATATCCCTAAGTCTGAAGGTCAACGCGTAGTTGGTGGGCCTGTGGATGAATTTCTAGATGTGATTGAACCCATGAAGATTAGGCAAGTCAACATTGTAATATAAGAGAAACCTAAAGTTTACAAAATGGGGGATTATTGGGATGAAGATACAGTGGTTAGGGTGGCAGAGTTGCTCGTTGAATATCGTGACTTGTTTCCCACTAATTTTTCAAAGTTAAAATTTATTTTTAGGGATCTTGGTGTGATGAAGATCACTCTAAAACCAGATGCCAGGCCTCTCAAGCAATGCCCTTTTAGGTTGAATCTTAAGTATAAGTAGAAGGTCAAGGAGGAGCCGGAGAAAATTTTTGCTGCAGGGATCATTGAACTAGTAGAATAATTAGATTGGGTAAGCCCCATGGTGGTCCAAGAAAAGAAGACCAAAGGATAAATTAGGATTTGTGTGGATCTACGCAAGTTGAATGATTTATGTGTACATGACCCTTTTCCAACTCCATTTTCTGATGAATTATTGGAAAATGTGAGTGGGTTGGAGGCCTATTCATTGACTAATGGATTTTTTGGATACCACCATATAAGAATCACACCTGAAGACAGAAGTAAGACAACCTTTGTGATGGAATGGGAATCATTCCAATACACAGTAATGCCATTCGTTCTGAAGAATGCACCAACTGTATTCTCACTCGTGGTAGTTACGTTTAAGAAGTATATACATAAGTTCTTAGAATTATATTTTGACTGTATTTGGATTATTGAAGAAGCATGTTTCAAGTTTTCGCTTGATACTAGGCACTTGATGGAAGCATGAGATCTGAAGAACTGTATATTCTGTGTTCCTTTTGGAATTTTTTTGGGTCATATTATCTGTCAACATGGATTGATGGTCTATCCAACTAATATTTCTATTATTGTTAACCTGGAGGCTCCAATGAATGTGAAGCAATTGCACTCAATTTCAGAGCATACAAGGATGAAGAATTATAAAATATGTAAAAGGGTATGCGTTGATTACTGTGCTGATGGAGAAGTTGCTAAATAAGGATGCGTCTTTTTGCTGGGATGAGGACTTACAAAAGAGTTTAGAGTTGCTTAAGGATAAAATGGTGACTGTGCCTATATTGGTATTTCCATACTAGACAAAGAAATTCCATGTGCACGTGGATGCTTCGTGTATCATGTTAGGAGTTATACTCGCACAGCCAGGAGTTGGAGATATTGACCACCCAATTTCATTTGCGAGCAGAAAATTTTCAAGTGTTGAGCGAAATTACTCGAAAACAGAGAGAGAAGGGTTAGCGATGGTCTATGTGCTGCAAAATTTTCGTCACTATTTGTTGAGAGGTAATTTTAAGATGTTCACTGATCACTCTAATTTGAAGCACCTGGTCAAAAATTCTTTGTTGGGGTCAATATTTGTAGATGGCTCCAATTTTTTCAAGATTATGAATTTGAGGTGATTGTAAAGCCAGGGAGATTGAATGCAGGTCTAGACCATTTTTCATGCATCAAAAGTGGAGATGAGCCAACTAGTTTGGAGGAAGGATTAATAGACGCACATATATTTTCCATTAGAGTAGTTGATGACCACTTCATAGATATTATCCACTTTTTGACCACTAGAAGTGCGCCTACAGAATATATAGTTAAGAAAAAGAAAGAATTGGTCTTGCACGCAATAGAATTTACATTGATTGTTGGCTATTTGTATAAGATGGGAGTTGATGAGATATCGAGAATATATGTGCCTAAGTTTGAAAGTCAAAGCTTACTAGTAGAAGCACATGTAGGGCTTACAGGAGGTCACTATGCAGGTAAACCAACTGCGCAGAAGATTTTGAGGGCTAGTTTCTGCTGGCCTATGGTGCATAATGATGCAAAAGAGTATTATCGTGCTTGTGATGTGTGTCAGAGAATAGGGAAACCCTTGCACATATATGAAATTCCACTACAACCACAAGTGACTTTGCAAGCTTTTTATAAATGGGCCATTGCCTTTGTAAGACCAATCAACCCCCCCGGGAAGAAGACTGGGGCACGTTATATCATCACTGTGATAGAGTATTTGACCATATGGGCAGAGGCTAAGAATGTAAAGGATTGCGACGTAGAAACGGTTTCACATTTAATTTTTTAGAATATCTTGACAAGATTTGGGTGTCCTAATATTTCGATGAGTGACCAGGGTACACGTTTTTTGAATGAGACTATTCAAGCATTAACAATTGAGTTTAAGATGTACCATCAGAAGAGTAAACTGTATCATTCACAGGAAAATGGTACGGTATGTTATCACTAAGCTAGAACCAATTGGGTTGTTCCACTGTCAACCTAGTGCAAATATATCAAACCACTTTGGATTGGAAGTTAGCCCTTCCAATCAGAGAGGGCTCTCTCGAAGAAAAGATAAAATGCTCAAGACAAAACTTA
Source organism: Pinus albicaulis (assembly GCA_034641835.2). Lineage (NCBI taxonomy): Eukaryota > Viridiplantae > Streptophyta > Pinopsida > Pinales > Pinaceae > Pinus > Pinus albicaulis. The sequence continues at coordinate 1,298,375,910 of CM076579.1, forward strand.
TATTGTAGATGGATAAATATTTTTGTGTTTTAAATGATTTTACAGGTGGAAGATTGTATGAAGGTATTGGGCATGGAGTCAGCTATGGTACTTCAATCACAAGAAAATATAGTTCATGGAAGCTGAGGAAATTAAGCTTAAAAATGACTTTTTTTTACAACAAAAAACATAATAAAGGAAGGAAATTGGAGCATAATACTATGAGTTCCAAGTAATCATGATATTATGAAGCTGATGATAATATGAGAAATGGAAAAAACACAAACACATAAGCTCAAAATAAATCTCATGTCTTAAATACAATTGATGCAACTGTGTGTTAGCTTGGTAGAACATAATTACATAGTAGCCCTCTGATTTACATTCATCAACCAAACCCCTCAAATTCAATAAACCTCTCATTTATAGAGTGAGATATCTATTACAAAGGTCTGACATTTGGGCTAGCCTTGAATTCCTACTCAAAAGATCTATTCCTAACATAATTACATCACTTGGATACTTCCTAGGGATATTTTACATCACTTGGATACTTCCTAGGGATATTTTTTTGTTTGGCAGAGTTTGAATACAAAAAGGACTCTTATTTCATTAAATAGCTCAACAAATTCTTTTAATAACCCTTATCAAATGCAAAAATATGATATTCTGAATGTGTTGGACTGTTGATGTGTCATCATGCCACGTGGATTCTGAGTTGGATGTCCACCAAGTCGAATTTTCTACATAGATCTGGTTAGTAAAATGTTTGAAAAATATGCCTCAAATATGATTGCATATTTTACAAAAATTGATGGGTGTGAAAAAAATGAGAGAGGTTTTGGTAGATGGGTTCATTCTGAAGAAAAATCTCCTTCAGATGTCCAAAATTCCCTTCCATTTGGTCAGAAAGTGTAATATTCCTATTTAGCCCAAGCTAATAGGAATACTTCATTTTATTTCTTTCTTATTGTTTGATGAATAAAATGTAGAGGATGACATGCAAAGCTCCTTAAATCAAATAATAAATACATGCCCAATGTGAAAAAGGATAAATCTGGGCCTTTGCAACAAAAATCCACTTGTGTGTGAATAGAAATTGGACCACCTTGGAGAACCAGCTCAGTTTTAGAAGAAGGTTCCAATGTGAAAGGGGTTAAGTCCATTCAAGTGGTTTAGGGTTTGTGCACCCCTTCAAGTTATAAAAAGGAGGTGAGGGCTCAAGAGATGGTTGTTGAAAGATTTTCGAAATAGAGGTTGCTTGAGAAACTCTAGCTCCCTTGGCTGTTTAGCCTAAGGGAAGAGGATTTCCTATTTAGGAATCCTCCATCCTTCCTTGAGTAGCTCATGGAGGGGAATGCACTGAAATGAGCCACTATCCAGAATTTTGGCCAAGATCCATCTATTGGCAGCGCCGGTCCTGTTGAGGATTTGCAGCTGCTTGAGTTGCAGCAAGTGGTAGTCTAGATCTGCAGAGATCTAGTTGTTTTGGAGAATATTTCTCTCAGGGAGGGTGTCTTGTGACCACCCGGAAGAGGATATCTCTCCCATTTTGTATTCAGATCTGTATTTTGTAGTTTTACTTCAGTTCCATTGAGCTACAGTGCATTCCCTTCCATGAACTGCATTTTCTGCATTGGGGTTTAATGTTATTCCAGTTTGTGCAAATCTGCTCTCAAGTGATTGAGGTTTGCCTCTCACTTTGTAATTATTTCAAGTAGTTGTTGTTATAAGCTATTTCAGATCTGATTTCATGTGTAATAAAATTAATCTTTAGAAATTCTAAGTTTTCTACAGTTCTGTAGCTTAAAGTTCAGATCTACTCTTGTACATGCATTATTTCGATGAAATCCCAAGGGGATCGAATAGAGGAGGCTGAGTAGTTTCTAGATCTGGTATGGATCTGATGTTTCAGCCATAGATATGTCATAGATATGAGTTTTCACTTACAACAGCTGAAACCCTTGAAAAATAACGCTGATATGATCTGCAGTCTTTTTCTTATGTGTTGCAACAACTCATTGCAGGGTGTTTCTTCATAGAAATGTTTGTTTTTCCATGCCTAAGATAAATGAATCTTATTATAAACCTTAATATTTATATTTCTTCATAAACTAAGTCATACCCTTCATAAATTATGCTGCTCAAGCTTTAGCACTTTTCTGCATAATTTAGGTCATGGGAAATCAAGGTTTTTCTTGACTAGTCGGGAAGGAGGAACTGTTTAACATATCAAAACACATTTTTTTGAGCTTAAATTTTGCATGTGAGTCCCTCTTAACATAATATAACATATCCCAAAGCAATTTCCCTTTTTCTCCCGCATATTTCCTTATACACCTATTTTAGTTCATAAATTGTTGCTTTTCCCCATCTTTCTGAAGTTTAAGGCTAATTAAAGAGTGTTGTTGTTATTTCTATTGGTTTCTGAGCGTTCTAAAACACATTTAATGATATCTGAAGCCATCATATCTGAAAAATTCGTTTTTCAGTCATGATTTGTTGAGTAAACCCTTTGGGATCTTACCTATCGACAAGGGTCTATAGATAGAGTCTGAAATGGGCTAGATAGCCTTTGGATCTCATAATTTCTTGTAAAGGTGACATATCCAGTAAATTCCCCTTCAGTCAATCTCTGGTTTATATCAGATTGTTGATTGATAATGTCTTAAAGAGGAATATCTCACTAGTACTAGTTTGTGGGAGATCTATTTAGCAGATCTAACTTGATTTGTTTGTTAAGATATTATATATTTGAGTCCCACACAACATATTCAAGAGGAACCAAGATTTTTCCTGCATTTTATTTGCCCATATTTCCTTATGCAGCGTTCATATTGAGCAGTTAGGCAATATTCTTGAAAAAGGGATATTACAATGGTATCAGAGCATGATCTCTGGCACAGCCTGTGAGATCAAGCTATCAATGAATTAAGAGCAGAAGCAGAGATCAGATTGAAAGAGAGGATGAGATTAGACTCATAAATTTTTAGATCAGAAAAGGGCCTCTCAAAGGAGGTTCAACCCATGGAAGAAGAAGGATGCAGCGAAACTCCAAGTGGGTTTCAAAGCAGAAGAAGCTACAGTGAAATTCCTAGAGAATTTCAGGAAGATGAAGGAGTACCCAGTACTTCTTATGATGTGTGTGAGCATTCAGCCACACAATCTGATTTAAAATGTTGTCACATCCTCACTTTCTTGCTGAGAGAAAGAGGAGAAGAAGAAGGAATGACAAAAAAAGAGACTCCCTCACTCTTTTTCCAGACCTTGAAGGAAATTCAGGAAAATCTCAAGGAGATTGAGGGGGTAGAGACTTGTACCAGCACTGGCACAACCTTGGAGGAGCAGCCTTCATGTTCAATGGAGGAAGACTACACAGTTGCAGAAGAAGTTCTTGCTTCTACATTTCACCAAGGTATGGTCAAAGATTCATCTATTTTCATTTCAACCCATTGCATGGAGAGATCTACATTCCTATGTGTTGTTGATCTAGAACAACAGAATTGCACTGCGTTGTGCAAGAGCAGTAAGGGATGAATAAGATATTCCCTTGGAGGTATCAAGGGGGCTGCATTTCACAAGCCCTTGAGATGGAGAAGGTACAAAAGCATGAGAATACAGAGAGAATATGGGGAAGAGGGCCACTCTCATTCCTATCTATTGTAGAAGGTTGATGCACCTAAAGAGTTGATTGGATTGCGCAGTGGAAGCATGGAGGGTTTTCTCCATTCATGTATTCAGTCACCACTAGATGATGTCTCATCTGCTGGAGAAATTGCACCAAGGAGGTCATTTGATCAGCAAGAGGAGGTGAGTGCTTCACATGGTGAGGCATTGCTCATTGATTTCAGAGAAGTGGAGACCTTGGGAGGTCTTGATGCAGCGCTGAGAGTCTTGGGTAGGCTCAAGGAGGAGAGAAAAAATTTGTCAATATCATCCACCCCCACTCTCATTTCAGTTTCTTCACTGTGGTAGGAGAAACAGGGGAAGGGTAACAACCTTGATACATCTACATTTGGCATGGGAGATGTGCATGCACATGGCTCTTGGGAAGAGTTAAATCAGTCTCCTCTCTTCTCCTTGAGGATGGAAGGAGGCTCATCTATGAGTTGTTCCCTTTGCATGAGCAAAATCTATGGTAAGGACATTGTTTATTTACTTGCGGATTTACATATTGCTTCCTTAACCATACATGTGCAGAATGTTGCTCCAAGGAGGAGCATTCTTTCTTTGTTGTTGCATGGTCTACTTGAGGCCATGAGCAGTATTGTTGACCTCCCCTAAGGAGGACTTGGGGAAAGATTTTTATTTGGAGGACATACTTACATTTCCTCATCTATCATTCAATTCCTTCAAGCTTATGAAGAGATTGGGGCAGCATGCAAGTGGTTGGGAGACCACATTTTTCAGCAGTCTCTTTTGTAGTTGAGATCCAACTTGCGTTGGTTGCATATGAGGGATCATTTCCATTCACAGTTGTTGCATATGGCAGCCAACATGATTTCTATTCTTGCTCCCTATGTTGCTGATGTTTCTATTTTTATAAGGAGCATATATGGGAGAGGAGGAATGATACATTGGATGAATGTATCCATTGGGAATGCACTCTCCCATATTCATTTGTATTTCAAGAAGAGGAGGGAACTTTTTGTGGTTGCTGCATGGTACATTGTATCATCTTTTACAAAGGGTCATGCATTGAGTTTGTATCATGAAGGGGAGCCTCTCACATGGGAGGAATTAGAGCAAGACATGTTTTTCTTGATCTCCATTCAGCCAACACTTATTTACCTCTATCATTTCCAAGCTTTGAAGAAGCTTATTTCAGCAAGCAAGTGGTGTGATGGCCACTTATGGTATCATGACTTGAGGCAGCAAGACGATGGACAACATTGGTCTCAAGGGAAGGACTATTGTCACCATCCAGCACATCATATGGCACTTAGTCCACATGTCTTTTGGAGCACATATGGTGAAGATAAATTGTTCATTGTATACATAAGAGGGTGGGCAAGGAGGCTTACTGAAGTCAATGGAGGAGATCATGAAGTTTTAGATTCCTTTTGGCTTCATGGTGACCACATTTTTGCAGCCCAAGATCCACAACTCCACATCCATTAACAGTGGGAAAAGGGACAATGTGAATTAGATATATTCATGCCTCATTTCTAGCATTGTAGCCCCTACTCAATGCACATCATGGGGATTAATGTTGAATGTCTAATTAAACTGAGATGGGGGGGGGGGGGGTGAATCAGTTTAATACATTCCTGATCTTTTAAACTTTTCAATAACCTTATTTACACCTTCATTTCAAACTCTATTTGATGTGAGAGTAATCTTAGAATGTAATCTGAAAGTATTAGTTTAATAGAGTAGTAGACTTAATTTGAGAGCAGCAGGTATTAAGAAAATGATACATATAAGATCAATACATAAATATCATGCATAGAGACACCAGATATAAGTGGAAACCCATAAAGGGAGAAAACCACATCTTATTATTGTTGTGATGCAAAGGCAAGCTCCAACTCCCTCTCACCACTTTTTTTCTGCAGGCACCAACCTACAGGAGGCTCCTACCTCAATTCTGCAAGCTACAACTTGCAAGGAAGCACCAACTCCCTTTAGTTTTCTGCAGGCACCAACCTACAGGAGGCTCCAACCTCAGTCAGCTACAACTGACGACTATCAAGCTGTAACTTGATAGGGAAGCTCCAACTTCCTCAATTTATCAAAATAAAAGTTTGTTGATTTACCTCAGATATCAACCCTGTTCTGTAGCTCCTCCTTCTGTTCTGTTTTTTTTTTAATCTTCTCTGTCTTACTCTTCTATATTCTGCCTTCTCTCAATTTACTCTCTCTTCTCTCTCTTGAATATCAAGATGATATTATTTATAGATTTCTTCACATGACTGTTTGTATTCTGCTTGGAATTCGAAATGGAAAGTCATGTCTCTTTGCCTTCTGCCTTCTCACTCCTTTTATCAGCTTACTCAGAAATTATAACTGTAGGTGTCAATTTTAACATTACAGTGGGAGTTTGTTTTCTCTCGAAGACTTGCCAATGCATCACAAACAATAAAAACGATTAAAACATTTACATTCGAATTACAATGTGAACTCCAGCTCACTCATTTTGTCTCTTGGCTTGCTGCGCATTTGTCTTTTCTCTAACTGTCTCTTTGTCCCTTTCTCTTCTCTGTATGCCTTTCTATTTATGGCTGCTGCGTAACTCCTGAATTTATGAACTACATTTTTATTTTATTTTTATACCAGCGCTTTATATATAAATGAATCTGCTAACTGTAATTCAATCCTTTGCACGCAGCAAGTGTCTTGTTGATGTGGCAAGTTCCGCAGGCCGGAACATACATATATTACCATTGTATTACATTAATAATCGCCCTCCCGTTAAGCTGAGGCCCGTGGGTCTACAGACCATGCAACATGTTTTAATACAACCGCAACAACTTTTTATATATATATATTTATATATAACAGTGCCTTCACAAATTTCTGTTTGCGATTAGAACTAGAACTCAAACACTTGTTAATCATAGTTAATAAGCCCATCGGGTCCGGGCTTCAATCAAATGCAATCGGGGCGCATAATAGAAAAGTTTCGATTGCGATCAGAACACGGATACGATTTGCATATATCAACTCCCGCTTATAACTGGATCGGGTCCGCCACTTCAATCGCAGCGTTTTACAAAGTCGTGCGATCAATCGGAGAGTTTCGATTGCGATTGAGATTCTGGATGCGATTGAACCTATTAAATCCATCGTATAATGCCATCGGGTCCACCACTTGATCGGAGCATATTACAAAGGACTTGCGATCAATCGGAAAGTTCCGATGCGATTAGCCGGAATTAAAATATATATACACCATCGTTAATACACCCATCGGGTCCGAACTCTTAATCGCAATCGCAAGTCTTTTAATATGTGTTGCGATTGACCACTGTTCATTGTATTTTTCCGATGCGATTGGGACAGGAGTTCAAACATGTTTGAATTATAATTCATACCTCTATCGGGTCCGGACTTCCAATCGCAATCACAACTCACATGTTCTCCGATGCGATTTACCAATTCCGATGTGATTGGGAACTCAGATGCGATTAGCAATTAACTGTGGTATATAGCTCAATCGGGTCCGGCCTTTAATCGGAGCACATAAAAAAACTCTGCCGATTGAACCTTTTCTCTGATTGCGATTGGGGAGGGGTCCCACCTTATAAGCCATTTTTTTTTTATAGAACCTTTGGTTAAAGCGCTCCGCTTGTATATAACTGATATATATGTTTATATATATATATATTTCCACTGGAGTGAAGCGGTTCCCGGAATAATGTTTGTATATGTTATATGTGCTCCGCCAGTTGGAGAGTGCGATTCCCGGAATATGGTTCTGTATTATATGTGTAACGCTCGGCTAGAGTCTGCGATTCCCGGAATAAGATTCGTGTTATATTATATGTATAACACTCGCTGGAGTGTGCGATTCCCAGAATTTTGTAACTGCTCTCTGCCTCTGTCTCTGCTTCTGTCACTCTGCCTCTGTCTCTATCTTCCGATAACGGTTCTTCACTGTGATTCTATGACTGTTACATTTTGACTTTATTCTTGCTGCCTCTATTTCTTTCGCTGTGCCTCTTTTGCCTTCCTTTGCTTCAGCGCTGCCTCTTTTGCCTGAGTGCTGCCGCCTTTGCCATCAATGACAATATTTCCAACAGTCTCCCCATTTGGCATTGATGGCAATCCACTTTCTCTGTTTGCTTTCTCTTTCTCTTGTTGCTTCCTCTTCCTCCTGCTATTTTTTCTTCCTCCCCGTTTGACATCAATGGCAAAGGATGACTCCTCATCTCTCCGTATGGGTTCTATCGTTGTATTTCCTTTCTCTGAGTTACGTTTAGGTCCTCTTCTGCCGAAATTGGACTATGCTGTGTTTCATTTGTAGTGCCTGTAATATGTGCTAGATTGCAGACAGAGATGATGCATTTTACGATTGAAAGGTTCTTGTTGCTTATGAATGCTGATAATATTGATAATGCTGATAATAATGATAATGTTGATCCTGTGGACTTGTTTTATGCTTATCTTGTTGGTTGTTCTCCCCCTGGAATGATATCTTCGTTTTGTTCTCCCCCTGAGACTGTACTTTCTCTTCATATTAGAGAATAGTATCTACAAATACTACCCCTAGTTTGTCTCTCAAGTATTCGAATGGTTCTCTAGCAAGTGGTTTGGTAAATATATCTGCTATATGTTCTTTCGTTGATACATAGTCCAGTTTAACTATCTTTTGAGCCACTTGTTCTCGGAGAAAATGATACTTGATTGTTATATGTTTAGTTTTTGAATGAAGCACAAGATTTTTAGATATACTTATAGCACTTGTATTATCACATTTGATTGAGATAGGTTCATTAATGCTTACCTTCATGTCTTGAAGAGTTTGCTTCATCCACATGACTTGTGTACAACATGCTGCTGCTGCTATATATTCTGCTTCAGTTGTAGACAGAGATATGGATGTTTGTTTCTTGCTTAGACATGCCACCAGACTTTCTCCTAGATAGAATGCACCTCCACTTGTACTCTTCCTGTCATCCACACAGCTGGCCCAATCTGCATCTGTGTATGTTGTTAAGGTGAAGCTTTTGCCTTTAGGATACCAAAGCCCATATTGTGCGGTTCCTTGTAGATATCTAAGTATTCTTTTTACTGCCAGAAGATGGTTTTGTTTAGGTGCTGCTTGATATCTTGCCACTAGTCCTACTGCTAGCATGATGTCTGGTCTTGAAGTTGTCAAGTACAGCAGGCTTCCTATCATGGATCTGTAGAGTTTTTGATCTACATCTGCAGACCCATCATCAGCACACACCTTGCATCCCGTGATCATAGGGGTTGTCACTGGTTTGCAGTCCTCCATTTTGAATTTTTTCAGCATTTCTTTTAAGTAATTTTCTTGAGAAATGAATGTGCCTGTGTTCTTTTGCTGAATTTGCAGTCCCAAGTAGAAACTGAGCTCTCCAATCATAGACATTTCAAACTCTATTTTCATGTCATCAGTAAACCCTTTTGCTAGTTCATCTTTGTTGCTTCCAAACATAATGTCATCAACATATACTACAACAATCAGGTTCATTTTCATAAACACCTGTATAGGTGTGTCTACTCCTCTCTTAAAACTGAGGAAAAATATTTATCAGATCTTGAGTACATGACACGAAGACTATTCGGTCCATAGGGTATTTTCTTCGGTCTTGCACATAGTCTTCTTTGTCTGTCAATGAGAAGCCTTCTGGTTGTTCCATATACACTTCTTCTTCTAGATCTCCATTAAGAAAAGCAGACTTTACATCCATTTGATATACCTTGAAGTCTTGGTAGCATGCAAATGCCAGAAACATTCTGATAGCTTCCATTCTAGCTACGGGGGAAAATGTTTCATCATAATCAAGTCCTTCTATTTGTGAGTATCCTTTGCAGACCAGCCTTGCTTTATTCCTGATTACTTGTCCTTGCTCATTCATTTTGTTTTTGAATACCCATTTTGAACCAATGATATTTTTCTCAATAGGTCTAGGAACTAGTTCCCAGGTATTGTTCTTCTCAATTTGGTCCAATTCTTCATTCATTTCTTTTATCCAATACTTGTCCTTGTTGGCTTCTTCAAATTTCTTTGGCTCTATTTGTGATAACATGGCTATGTATACTTCTTCTGTTTGTTCTGTTAGCTTCCTTCTTGTCTGGACTCCTACTTTCTTGTCTCCTATGATCTGATCTTCGGGATGATTCTTCTGAGTGTATCTTGAGGGGGTTTTCGAGCTCAGCTCTGCATTATATGTTGTCTTGCTTGTTTCATCATCATCCTTGTCTTCCTCTTCATGGTTGTCTGATGGACTGCAGCAGTCTGTATTTCTTGTATTGTTTGGAAGTTATTCATCAAATCTCACATCAATACTTTCAACTATCTTCCGAAGGATCTTGTTGTAGCACCTGTACCCTTTTCTTTTGGAAGCATATCCTAGAAAAATCCCTTCATCTGCTCTTGCATCAAATTTCCCAAGGTTTTCATCATTATTCTTTATGTAACACTTGCTACCAAAGACTCTGAAATGTTTTATTGAAGCTAGCTTTCCATGCCATAGTTCATATGGAGTTTTGTCATTGCTTGGCCTTAAGTGAGCTTTATTAAGGATATGTACTGCTGTGTGTACTGCTTCTGCCCAGAAGGTTTGAGCAATATTGTTCTCTTGCATCATAGCTCTGGCTATTTGTTGTACAGACCTTTTTTGTCTCTCTGCTACTCCATTCTGCTGAGGTGTCCCTGCAATAGTAAATTGTTTCTTTATTCCATGTTCATTACATAGGTCTGCAAAGTCATAATCTGTGAATTCTCCTCCTCTGTCTGATCTGATACATTTCAGCTTGCATCCAGTTTGATTTTCTGCTAATGCTCTGAATATCTTAAATTTTTCCAATGCTCCTGATTTATTTTTGAGAAAGGCAACCCATGTCATTCTGGAGAAGTCATTTATATTCAGCATGAAATAGGATTCTCCACTTGGTGTTCTTGTGCCCTAAGAAATCCACAAAGTCCATGCTAAGCCGAGGTCTTCTTGTTGACAACTCCTCTTTTTAGATTTAAAGGATGCGAGTATGTTTCCTAATCACAAGATCTGTGATATAGTAATTTCAAGGCCTTTTATTTCGGCATGTCTTTGACATCTTTCTTCTGCCACTCATGATATCGTGCCGAGATGTCCCACCCCTATGCCAAATCCATGACTCCTCAAGTTTCAAGATGGCAGTTTCATCTTCCTTCACTATACATTGTTTCACTGTAACACCTTGAGCTGCAGAATTCTGCTGTGCTTGACTCACTACACCAATCTTGTGCTCTAAAAGAACTTCACAGCCTTTGCTCTGCCACATCCGATCATTTCACTGCCAAGAATTTCATTACCCATCCACAAATAGTACCTCTGGGCATTTTCCGCCATTGCTATGCTGACCGAGCCTTTCCTCATCTTCCATTTATCATTACCAAAATAACATCGTTGATTTCTTTTCATCAAGAGTTATAAACTTGCTTCGCGTCTCCAAATATGTGTTTGGAGCAAACATCTACTATCCAAGTAAATTAATTGATTTTCGTGATCTTGAGCAGCTTAGAGCCAGGTCACAGCTTATTCACCTTCTTTATCCACTCGGAGAGGCCCTTTTGAACATTTGATTATATTTGCATCATGGAGCATGAACAAAATTGTTTTTAATCTATAAACCTCATTATAATAACATCAGCCTTTGTCTATACTTTCTACATTCAATAATTTTATGGCCAAATTCCTTACAATAAAACAATAACCATAGAAATTATTTGCATACCCGATGTAAGGTTGTTTTCTCCATTTTGCTTTGCTTGAGATAGCCTCTTCATCAAGCCAGATCTGTGTGTCCGAATTACTTTTCGCATAACAATATAAAGAATGTGTCCCGAAGCCAGGCGCATACACAGTGGCATCTTTCATGAGGGAAGAATTTCCGATGACTTCCAAATTTGATACTTAGGGGCATATGATTCTTTTCGCCATCCTAAGATTCATTATATTCTTTGTTACTAGAGGTTTCTTCGCTCTCCGTCTCTCTATTGCATTTCTTCTTTTCAGAGGGAATTATTTGAGCTACTTCCTCATCCTTCTTTTGCTTTGCTGTACACTTCACAAACTTTTCTTTCCTTTACTGGATTCTCCTTCGTAGCCTATTCCAGCCTTTATCATAGGGCATAAACTAAAATTTCATTCAACTTAATAGAGCTTGTTGTTCTGAGAGAAGGGTATATATAGAAACTTTTTGTTGAGAATTTTCTAATTTCTTTTCGTACACATAATTTCTTCTTCCAGCCTTTCTCTGCTCTCGATTTATCTTTGATTTTCTCAAGTAAATATTATCTTCTATCTTCTGCTTCTTCTGCTTTACCTTCAAATTCGCATGAGGACTTCGAATTTTGTTCTTTCACATTTTAGAGAATCTTCTTTTTTGTTTTCTGATTTTAGTTTGAGTCCGTCACACCCTCCAAAGCACTTCTTAGCTCCCATCAAGGTCTACTTCCTTCTTCTTCTTCATCTTCTCTAAGAAGAGTCCTCAAGATCTTCTATGGCCATCAATAAAAATTCGAGGTCTTTCACTCAGGTTCTTCATTCTCGTATGCATCATTGCCTACGAGCATGTATGATTTTCTCGTCGGTCTTTCCTTCGCGAACTTGATGTGTCTTTCTCTCGATTCTTTGAAGCTTGGATTTCTTACTTTCTTGTGAGACATTTAGCAAGATAATGTCCAACTCTTCCACGCTAAATCATTTGAAGGGAAGTTTATCTTGTATCTAACACAGCCTCTATCCAATTTCGACAAATTTAGCCTCTTTCTTCAATTATGCTATTTTCCTTTCTTCTTCTTCTTCGTTTTGAATGTTACCCCTGTACTTCGTTTATGGGAGCCTCATTTCATGTTAGATTTCCAAGTATCCTGCTCATGGTCGTAGTCTCCCACTGCCTTCTATTGCGTATACCTTGGGATTAACTGATGGGAGGTGATCTTAGAATCTTTTGCACAACTATACTTTGATAGTTCTGAAACTTTCATATTGTTAAAATTTGCAAAAATAGAAAAGTACATAGCCATCTTTTAGTTTCATTTTAAGTTTTTCATGGAAAAACTCTTATATGATTTAGTTTTTACTTTCTGGTCTCCCTCATGTATGTCTTCAAGAGTATCCCATATTTTCTTGGCAGTGTCTTTGTGCATTACTTTAATAAAATCTGCTTCACATAATCCATTCAAGATGGCATTCATGGATTTTGCATTAGCTACAAAGCTTTCTTTAGCTTCTTTCTCTGTATCAGTTGACTTCGGGGCATATCCTAATTGCACAGCAGCCCAGACTTCTACTCCTAGTGAAATTATGTATGTCTTCATTCTGATTTTCCAGAAAGCATAATTTTCACCAGTGAAGAAAGGGGCTTTATTGGTTGAGCATCCTTCTTTACTAGCCATCTTGGGAACCTAGGATCTCCTTTCAGTCGTTAGACTTGTACAAAGGAACTGGCTCTGATACCAATTGTTGAATCTCTAATTAAACTGAGAGGGGGGGGGGGTGAATCAATTTAATACATTCCTGATCTTTTAAACTTTTCAATAAACTTATTTACACCTTCATTTCAAACTCTATTTGATGTGAGAGTAATCTTAGAATGTAATCTGAAAGTATTAGTTTAATAGAGCAGTAGACTTAATTTGAGAGCGGCAGGTATTAAGCAAATGATACATATCAGATCAATACATAAATATCATGCACGAAGTACAGACAAAGTGGAAACATAAGGAAAACATGTTGTGATGCAAAGGCAAGTATCCTCTCTGCCCCCGATTTCTGGAGCTCAACCTCTGGGAGGCTCCTACCAAAGTGTACAAGCTACAACTTGTAGCCTCGCCTTGGGAGGCTCCAACCTCAGTCAGCTACAACTGACGACTATCAAGCTGCAACTTGATAGGGAAGCTCCAACTTCCTCAATTTATCAAACTGAAAGTTTGCTGATTTACCTCAGATATCAGCCATGTTCTGTAGCTCCTCCTTCTGTTCTGTTTTTTTTTTTTAATCTTCTCTGTCTTACTCTTCTATATTCTGCCTTCTCTCGATTTACTCTCTCTTCTCTCTCTTGAATATCAAGATGATATTATTTATAGATTTCTTCACATGACTGTTTGTATTCTGCTTGGAATTCGAAATGGAAAGTCATGTCTCTTTGCCTTCTGCCTTCTCACTCCTTTTTCAGCTTACTCATAAATTATAACTGTAGGTGTCAATTTTAACATTACAGTGGGAGTTTGTTTTCTATCGGAGACTTGCCAATGCATCACAAACAATAAAAACAATTAAAACATTTACATTCAAATTTAAATGAGAACTCCAGCTCACTCGTTTTGTCTCTTGTCTTGCTGCGCATTTGTCTTTTCTCTAACTATCTCTTTGTCCCTTTCTCTTCTCTGTATGCCTTTCTGTTTATGGCTGCTGCGTAACTCCTGAATTTATGAGCTGCATTTTTATTTTAGTTTTATACCAGCGCTTTATATATAAATGAATCTGCTGACTTTAATTCAATCCTTTACACGCAGCAAGTGTCTTGTTGATGTGGCGAGTTCCGCAGGCCGGAACATACATATATTACAATTGTATTACATTAATAATCGCCCTCCCGTTAAGCTGAGGCCCGTGGGTCCACAGACCACGCGGCACTTTTCAATACAATCACAACAACTTTATATATATATATATATATATAACAGCGCCTTCACAAATTTCCATTTGCGATTAGAACTGGAACTCAAACACTTGTTAATCATAGTTAATAAGCCCATCGGGTCCGGGCTTCAATCAAATGCAATCGGGGCGCATAATAGAAAAGTTTCGATTGCGATCAGAACACGGATGCGATTTGCATATATCAACTCCCGCTTATAACTAGATCGGGTCCGCCACTTCAATCGCAGCGTTTTACAAAGTCGTGCGATCAATCGGAGAGTTCCGATTGCGATTGAGATTCCGGATGCGATTGAACCTATTAAATCCATCGTATAATGCCATCGGGTCCGCCACTTGATCGGAGCATATTACAAAGGACTTGCGATCAATCGGAAAGTTACGATGCGATTAGCCAGAATTCAAATATATATACACCATCGTTAATACACCCATTGGGTCCGAACTCTTAATCGCAATCGCAAGTTTTTTAATATGTGTTGCGATTGACCACTGTTCATTGTATTTTTCCAATGCGATTGGGACAAGACTTCAAACATGTTTGAATTATAATTCATACCTCCATCGGGTCCAGACTTCCAATCGCAATCGCAACTCACATGTTCTCCGATGCGATTGACCAATTCCGATGTGATTGGGAACTCGGATGCGATTAGCAATTAACTGTGGTATATAGCTCAATCGGGTCTGGCCTTTAATCGGAGCACATAACAAAACTCCGCCGATTGAACCTTTTCTCTGATTGCGATTGGGGAGGGGTCCCACCTTATAAGCCATTTCGTTTTGATAGAACCTTTGGTTAAAGCGCTCCGCTTGTATATAACTGATATATATGTTTATATATATATTTTGTCGCCGGAGTGAAGCGGTTCCCGGAATAATGTTTGTATATGTTATATGTGCTCCGCTGGTTGGAGAGTGTGATTCTTGGAATATGGTTCTGTATTATATGTGTAACGCCCGGCTGGAGTCTGTGATTCCCGGAATAAGATTCGTGTTATATTATATGTATAACGCTCGCTGGAGTGTGCGATTCCCGGAATTTTGTAACTGCTCTATGCCTCTGTCTCTGCTTCTGTCACTTTGCCTCTGTCTCTATCTTCCGATAACGGTTCTTCACTGTGCTTCTATGACTGTTACATTTTGAATTTCTTCTTGCTGCCTCTATTGCTTTCGTTGTGCCTCTTTTGCCTTCCTTTGCTTCAGCGCTGCCTCTTTTGCCTGAGTGCTGTCGCCTTTGCCATCAATGACAATATTTCCAACAATTAATGATTGTTTTTATGAGCTATCAAGGATGGCTCGTTTTATTTGGATGATAGCATGGGTGTGGGAGACACTCATTGGGAAAGGTTTTCCCCATGCTCTTCATCACTCCTACCTGATGAGGCCATTGAGAAACAAGAAGATCACCACTTGTACCTCCCATTTCTCAGGATGTACACTTGCTATTTTGCACTTGGAGAAGGTCATTGGAAGGTAGATTCATTGCTTATCATTTGCAGCTATGGTGGGATCCATTAATGAGGCCACATAAAAGGGAAGGAGAAGTCTGGTTTTTCCTTGTAGTTGCTTGAGGACAAGAAAATTTTTGAAGGGGGAGGGCTGTAATATTCCTATTTAGCCCAAGCTAATAGGAATAATTCATTTTATTTCTTTCTTATTGTTTTATGAATAAAATTTAGAGGAGGACATGCAAGGTCCTTAAATCAAAGAATAAATACATGCCCAATGTGAAAAAGGATAAATATGGGCCTTTGCAACAAAAATCCACTTGTGTGTGAACATAAATTGGACCACCTTGGAGAACCAATGCAGTTTTAGAAGAAGATTCCAATGTGAAAGGGGTTAAGTCCATTCAAGTGGTTTAGGGTTTGTGCACCCCTTCAAGTTATAAAAAGGAGGTGAGGGCTCAAGATATGGTTGTTGAAAGATTTTCGAAATAGAGGTTGCTTGAGAAACTCTAGCTCCCTTGGCTGTTTAGCCTAAGGGAAGAGGATTTCCTGTTTAGGAATCCTCCATCCTTCCTTGAGTAGCTCATGGAGGAGAATGCACTAAAATGTGCCACTATCCGGCATTTTGGCCAAGCTCCATCTATTGGCAACGTTGGTCCTGTTGAGGATTTTGCAGCTACTTGAGTTGCAACAAGTGGTAGTCTAGATCTACAGAGATCTAGTTGTTTTTGGAGAAGATATCTCTCCCATTTTGTATTCAGATCTGTATTTTTTAGTTTTACTTCAGTTCCATTGAGCTACATCGTAGTCCCTTCCATCAACTTCGTTTTCTGCATTGGGTTTAATGTTATTCCAGTTTGGGAAAATCTGATCTCAAGTGATTGAGGCTTGCCTCTCACTTTGTAATTATTTCAAGTAGTTGTTGTTATAAGCTATTTCAGATCTGATTTCATGTATAATAAAATTCATCTTCAGAAATTCTAAGTTTTCTGCAGTTCTGTAGCTTAAAGTCCAGATCTACTCTTGTACATGCATTATTTCGATGAAATATCAAGGGGATCGGACAAAGGAGGCTGAGTAGTTTCCAGATCTGGTATGGATCTGATGTTTCAACCATAGATTTTTCATAGATCTGAGTTTTCACTTACATCAGTTGAAACCCCTGAAAAATAACGTTGATATAATCTGCAGTCTTTTTCCTATGTGTTGCAACAACTCATTATAGGGTTTTTCTTCATAGAAATGTTTGTTTTTCCATGCCTATGCTAAATGAATCTTATTCTGAACCTGCATACTAATATTTCTGCATAAACGCATTCAGACCCTTCGGAGATTATGCTGCCCAAGCTTCAAAACTTTTCTGCATAATTTAGGTCATGGGAAATCAGGGTTTTTCTTGACTAGTCGGGAAGGAGAAACTATTTAACATAGAAAAATGCCTTTGTTTGAGCTGAAATTCAGCATGCGAGTCCCTCTTAACCTAATATAACATACCCCATATCCATTTCCCTTGTCTCACACAGATTTATTTATACACCTATTTTAGTGCATAAATTGCTGCTTTCCCCAACTTTTTGAAGTTAAAAGCTGAGTAAAGAGTGCTGTTGTTCTTTCTATTGGTTTCTGAGTGTTATAAAACACATTTCATGATAGATAAAGCCATCATATCTGAAAAATTCATTTTTCAGTCATGATTTGCTGAGTAAACCCTTTGGGATCTTACCTCTCGACAAGGGTCTATAGACATAGTCTGAAATGGGCCAGATAGCCTCTGGATCTCATCCTTTATTGTAAAGGTGACATATCTAGTAAATTCCCCTTCATTAAATCTCTGTTTTAGATCAGATTGTTGATTGATAATGTCTTAAAGAGGAATCTCTCACTGGTACCAGTTTGTGGGAGATCTGTTTAGCAGATCTAACTTGATTTGTTTTTGAAGATATTATACATTTGAGTCCCACACAACATATTTAAGAGGAACCAAGCTTTGTCCTGCATTTTATTTTCCCATATTTCCTTATGCAGCATTCCTATTGAGCAGTTTGGCAATATTCCTGAAAAAGGGATATTACAGAAAGTGAGATTGAAGTTTACTGCTAAAAAGTCATGCATAGGAATTTTTGTAGCAAAATAAAAAATCTACATTTTTCATAATCTTTGAATTTTTTTACTATTGGAGGGTATTTCTTGAGGCTAATGAGGTAAACACATGCTCTAATTCATGCTTGTTCTAAGATTTTTTCAAAATTTTATCCTCAAAGAAACCTACAACACTTTCGTAGCCAAAACTCATATTTAAGCCTAAAATGCGCTACGAAAGTACCTAGTTCATTGATATTTTAATCCTTCTTTTTTTTGACCTCCAAAACACTATTAAAGCCTATAAATGCCTGGTATGATATCATTAGACATAATATGGTCTAAAAATGTGTTTCCTTACCATGTTTCATGGAGTAACATCATCATCTTGCACAATAATTTTAAGACCCTTTTCTTCAATTCAACTTGTACCATCTCTATCAAACCAAACTGAAATTTTGAGGTGTTTTCCAATTGATACATTGGAGTTAAGACATTTTAAACCTTATTTGAGATGGTGAGATATCCAATTGACGAGCTGGCATCATGATGAGTTTCCAGCCATGTCAGCCATGTGGATCTTGATTGTTGATCTGCCCCCTTGAACAAGTGGCACAATGATATTCATGATCTTATTAGATGATTCAACCACCTCTTCACTACGTTGACTGCTCCAAAAGATCAAAAAACATAACGCTGGAAGAAAAAAAAGTACAAGAACTATCATAGCAAATCCTGACCTATTTACATTGAATTTGCTGCAGAAGTTGATAAACCTGTCAAATTCACTCTAATGACTAGATTAACTCATGCACCAAGATTTTTTTTTGGATTTTTCTTTGGCAATGACACCTCTTACATTAATGATGACCTATCAAACTCACCAAAAGGCCCCCACACATATATGAAAGTTTTTTTGAAAATTACAAATTTAAAAGATCATATTGAACCCTAAGTAACTTACCCTAATTGACTCAAGACCAACCTAATGGTTATCATGGATAACAATGGCTCCAATGGGGATGTTTCGCCCCTGTGGTGCAACAAATAACTCTTAAACCACATGCATATTCATTGGGAAGTTTCCAAATCGAATATTGCAACTTGCAAACCGACTTATGCTCTTAAAACCAAACTTCCATTCAAACTAAAACTATACAAACTAATAATCAAAACTACGACTGAAAACCATGCTGCAAACTAAAGATACTACTACTGAAAAGAAGATGCTCAAACCTGTGAGCTTATTTATGTACATACCATTCTACCCTAAGTTGAGAATCAGATGTTTGTTTCAAGCAATATGAAACCTCCAATATAGCCAGTCAAAGAGTCGATCCAACACCTGAGGTTCTTGATTGTTCATAAGTGGACCATCTATTGGCAAATCAAAATAAAAATTGTATCCATAACCTGAAATTATAAATGAAAGAAAATCCACCTTCACTGATGACTAAAATAGGGTTACCAAAGGATCTTTATAATCATAAAAAATCTCCTCTTTTTATGAAAGCAACAAATCAACAAAAAGATCCTGGAAAACACTGAAAAGTATCATGTCCTGACGATCCAAAGGATAATATTCATTCATAACTATAGGTTGTCTCTATTTGATGCCTTCATTTTCAAAACCATTCTTAAGACATTATTTTGACTTTTCATGAAAATATTCAATGGGGGCAACCATATCATGTGCTACATGGATGTTTAAAAATGACTTTTCATGCATTACAATGAGAAATTCATGTATATCATCATGCAAAAAAATAATTTTTTGATCATTTAAATCTATAACAAGACATTTTGGGACAAAAACTCGCGGATCAAAAAGTTGTTGATTATTGTCTATAAGTGGTTCCTTATGACAATCTTCAAGCATAGTCAAGGAATCAACCTCCTCCTCATGATGAAAAAAAATATGTTTCACGTAAACTTCTCCTTGCTCCTGCCAATTTTCATGTTGCTCAACATTCAACTCTTCTTTCTCAATATGCTCGAATTTTTTTCACATGCTTAGGGATTATCTAAAAGTGAACTTTCATCACATCTTGCCTCACTGTTAAGAATTTTCATGCATGTATGTTCAACAACCTCATCTTGAGAGTTTTATTCTTGACATAAAATATTAGAAAAAGGAATGGGATGAAAAAGAATTTGAATGATTTGGCTCATACATTTGACTGCATATAGATTGACAAGGATGAAAATCCTCATAAATTTCATGTAATAAGACTTGACTGTCAAATTTATGATACATTTCATCTTCAACTAAAGAAGAGACATCTGCTTGTTGGAAAATTTCTTGATCATCATGAAAACTAGCTTGTGAAGAAAATTCATAAAGAGCCTCTAATATCTCCTCATCATCCATACATTCTACATCATCATCACTACTTTTAAAACAATCTTGAAACAATGGTGATGAAGGATGCGACTTCCCATAATGTCCAAAAACTATTCTATGGAAATCTTTAAGAGAACACAAGCTTCTTGATTTCAACCCTTCATACCATACTCTAGCTTTGTCTTCTAGGGTAGCCATAAACATATTCATGAGACAATCCTCAGGAATCAACCCTTAGTCTAAATACATGTATATGTAATTTAACCAAATGCAGACCAACATCATCTTTGAACATGGGAATATGGGTTGACCAATCAACATAAGGCATAAGATTTGGAAAACCATATATGTGAGATCAATCTATATGAGCATACCTTGGATTTATTTTAGCAGTAGAAATCATCTTGAAACTTCTTCAAGCTACTGATATTCAAGTAATGGAGTCACCATGAAGCTATGAATTTCTGAATTATTCAAGAATGGAGTCGCCAAGGTAGAAGTAAAGCCTCGAATATTTCTAATCTCTTGCTACCTTCAAGAGCTCAATTACTTTGATTGGAATCAATTACCCAAGCTAATGTAGTTTTGAACTCCTGGCAGATGCACCAAAATGTTATCACTAAGCTGGAACAAATTGGGCTATTCAACTATCAACCTAGTGCAACTATTTCAAACCACTTTGGATTGGAATTTATCCCTTCCAATCAGAGAGGGCTCTCTAAAAGAAAATATAAAATGCTCAAGACAAAACTTATATTGCAGATGGATAAATAATTTCATGTTTTAAATGATTTTTCAAGTGGAAGATTATATGAAGGTTACCATTGGGCATGGAGTTAGCTATGGGACTTCAATCACAAGCAAATATAGTTCATGGAAGCTAAGGCAATTAAGCTTAAAAATAACTTTTTTTAGAAAAAAAAACATAATGAAGGAAATTGGAGCATAATACTATGAATTCCAAGTAATCATGATATTATGAAGCTGATGATAATATGAGAAATGGAAAAACAAACAAACAAATAAGCTCGAAATAAATCTCAGGTCTAAAAGACAATTGTTGTAACTATGTATTAGCTTGGTAGAACAAAAGTATATAGTAGCCCTCTCATTTACATTCATCAACCAACCCCCTCAAATTCAATAAACCTCTCATTTATACAGTGATATCTATGTTATAAAGGTCTGCCACCTGGGCTAGCCTCGAATTCTTAGTTAAGAGACCTATTCCTAATGTAATTACATCACTTGGAGACTTCCTAGAGATATTTTTCTATTTGGCAGAGTTTGAATACAAAAAGGACTCTTATTTCATTAAATATCTCAACAAATTATTTTAATAACCCTTATCAAATGCAACCAACTAATATTTTGAATGTATTGTACTACTGATGTGTCATCATGCCACGTGGATGTTGAGCTGGACCTCGACCAAGTCGAATTTTAAAATTTTTACAAAATCTGGCTAGTACAAATTATGAAAAATAGGCCTCAAATATGATCTAATATTCTCCAAGCCCTAATGGCTGTGAAAAAAATGAGAGAGGTTTTTGTATATGGGCTCATTCTAAAGAAAAATCTCCATCATATTTCCAAATTTCGTTCTATTTGGTCATAAAGTAATCTTGAAGTTGACTGCTAAAACAATCATGTACGTGAACTTTCGTAGAAAACGCCAAAATCCATCTTTTGCATAATATTTGACCTATATGGATGTAGGAGGGTATTCCTTGAGGCTAATGAGGTAAACACATGCTCTAAGTCACCCTTTTTATAATCCTTTTTTAGAAGTTTGTCCTCAAATAAACCTACAACAATTTCATAGAAAACACTCAAAGTTTAAGCCTAAAATGTGTTACGAAAGTAATTAGTTCACTGATATTTTTCTCCTCCTTCTTTTTTTTTACCTCCAAAACACTATTAAAGCCTATACACGCTCGATATGATAATATTAGACATAATATGGTCCAAAAATGCATTTCCTTACCATGTTTCGTGGAGTAACATCATCATCTTGCATAATCATTTTAAGAACCTTTTTCTTCACTTCAACTTGTACCATCTCTATCTAACCAACCTGACATTTTGAGGTGTTGGCCAACTAATAAACTGGAGTTAAGACCTTTTAAACCATAGTTGAGATGGTGAGATTTCCATTTTATGACCTAGCATCATGATGAGCTTTCATCCATGTTAGCCATGTGGAGTTTGAGTGTTGTGCTGCCCCCTTGAACAAGTGGCACAATGATATTCATGATATTATTAGATGATTCAACCACCTCTTCACTGCGTTGACTGCTCCAAAAGATAATAAAAAAAAAACATAACACTGGAAGAAAAACATAGTACAGGAACTTTCGTAGCAAACCCTGACCTGTTTACACTGAATTTGCTATGGAAGTTGGTAAAAGTGTCAAATTCACTCTAATGACTAGATTAACTCATGCACAAAGTTTTTTTTTTATTTTTCTTTGACAATGACACCTCTTACATTAATGATGACCTCTCAAACTCACCAAAAGACCCCCACACATATGATTTTTTTTTTAATTACAAATTTAAAAGATCCTATTCAACCCTAAGTAACTTACCCTAATTGACCCAAGACTAACCTGTTGGTTATCATGGATAACACGGTAGAAGCCTTTAACAAGATTTTGGAGACTGCGCTCACAAATATCTACAATGCTAATCAGAGTGATTTGGATGTGCACGTACCTGCGGTTTTGTGGGCATATAGAACTACATGAAATAAATTGACATGACATACCCCTTTTAAGTTGGTGTATGGACAAGAAGTTGTTATGCGGATAGAGTATATTGTCCCTAGTCTACACATTGCAGTGGTAACTAACATGGTTAATCAAGATATTATGGAAGAGTGACAATCACAACTAGTTGTGCTGGAGGAGGACATATTCATTACAGGTTTCCATCAGCAGGTGCAAAAGGCGTGCAAAAAGGCTTGGCATGACAAGCACATAAGCTAGAAGATTTTCAAGGAAAATGATTTGGTGTTGCTATATGACAACAAGTTTTCGCACCACCTCAGAAAATTAAAAATGCATTGGCTTGGACCTTATATTACCAAGAAGATCATAGAAGGAGGTGCGGTACACCTGGTTACCTTAAGTGGTGAAGTCCTTCTTGGGTACGTGAATGGATGCCAGTTGAAACCATACAGGTATGATCCCATCCCTATGCGCGCCAAATGACTATATGGACGGAGAAGTGTCTTGGTGCCCTGGAAAATTTTGATAGGGAAAAAGACCATAAAGAAGTTTGTAAAGTGTTGGAAAAGTATGCCTATACGACGAAGACTGAGAAAGTGAAGGTATCTGCGACAATCACGTAGAGACTCTGCTAGAAGGTTGAAATAGTCACAAATGGGCCAAAAGCTAGCCGTTGGAATAGTTAATCTAGATAAGACAACTTTATTAAAATTTAGAGGAGCAGATAACTTTTTGTTACACATCATTTTGTCACCATGATATTTGATGGTCAATATGGATCTATCACAATCCATACTCATGCTTCCTTAGAAGTCAAACATCTATATTCCTTAACCAAGTCTTGGAAACTAGGAAAATAGCTCTTAAATACTCTTAAATATGGCCCGCGCACTTTTTTTGGTCACTTCCTATGCATGTGCGGATATTACTAAGCTTACCTGTAGACATTTGTGTTCTGTTTTCCGTTAAAACCCGCGCACCCCATTTGAAAAAAATTAAAGGAGAAAAGTAACTTTTAGAAGCATAATTGGGGGCATATTCTTCCAACTAAAATCCTCTAAGTTGTGCGAGTCCGAGTTAAATACCTCCAATCATGGAACTTATCCCCTTCGATCAAGGAACCCTAATCCCTTCCTTGGATAATCACACCCCTCTATTGGTGGATCTGAAACCTCCTCAATTTCTCCTATAAATTGAGGTGAAACTTCAAGGTTAGGGGGTTCACTTATGATAATCTTATGTTGGTCATTCTAGAGTGGAAATCTTGTTAGACCAGGGATGAATATTGGAAAGGCATACATGATGAATTTGTAAGACACCAAGACTCGATTGTAATATTCCTCTTTATATTCTTGATAACACATTTGGATGCTTTTTCTCATTTTTTTGTTTTTAGATTCATTAAAACAATGACAATTCTTAATCTCCTTGATAATTAAGTTAAGCTAGTATTTGGATTATTACATACTACAGGTGCTTTTGATTCTTGGAATGTTTGTGATTACAGGTTCTTCTCGGTATTAAAGGACTTCTTCGGGACAAAATACAAGGTCTTCAACAAACATCTTGTGGAAAGGTAAGAACATTATCCTGTCTTTTCTAATTTTGATAATGTGAATGCTAATAGCTTAGGAAAGGAGATATTCTTATGTCTGTTTTTTTCTAGTTATCTGTTGGGATACTAGGGAGATCACTCTTGTCCGCAAGAGGGATTTATTCGGGTAACAAATTGGTGACTCTGCTAGGGAACAACTTAGTTTTGTCCTGGTTCTTTTTGGTTTAGCTCTCCGCTTTTTCTATTTTTATTATGTCTGAGTGTTTTTGGATTTATGAATTTTTAGATCCCTTGAATTAGAATGCCTTGTGTTTATTTCTTTGAAATTTTCTTTCTCCTGCGCGCTTTTCTTTCATTAATAGAGCATAGGTTTGCACAATTTCTTAGTTTAATACAGTGCACATGCACACTGGTTTTCACTGACTACCTGCGCACCCCCTGAGAATTTTTGAAAAAATGAATATTCTCTCCCTTAGAGTCTGATGATAAATTTATAAAGGTTCATCCTAACTTATACCAAACCTCAGAGTCTGTTTGTGAACTCATGTTAATTACCTTAGTTTCTTTTTTAGAAATCATCCTTTTTACATTTTCAGGTAGGGTTTGCTTGGTTTGATGAATTGATCTATTTGGAAAGATAGATTCACTACCTAGATCATTGTTTTTCTGTCTTTTCCCTCTAGAGATACTAGGTGTCTTGTAAATCCTGCTTGTTTGAGTGATTATTTTTGCTAATTTGCAAAGGAAAACTTCTAGATAAGTGAAGTATGATGTCTCAAAAAGTAGTATTTTATGAAATTACTTTTGCTTGTTAAAGTGAAAAAAACGATTTATTTTTCTTTCAGCTAGAATAAATCAAGAAAGCACACTCATAGGTATCATTAGTTAGATTATTAGTTAAGAGATTTCATTTAAATATATATATATATATATATATATATATATATATATATATATATATATATATATATATATATATATATGATTTTTAGGGTTTTTCTAGTTGTTTTTTTTATTTTGAAGAATTGAAAGGTTGTTTGCTCATGAAATTGTATATTTTGGCTTTGAATCAACAAATATTTTCATTACAAAGTGATATTGGTTATGCTTCAAAATGAAATTGATTTCTTAAGGAAAAAGAATTATTATGGGATGTTTTAGGGAATTTTCAATTCTTTGAGTTCAAAAAATCCTTCTACTTTCCTTAACTAGGAATTCATTGAAATGAAGAATTTCATATTCATTGTTGATGCATTTAGAGTAATTTTTTGAGTCAGTCACAACATCATTGAGTTTCATTTCCATACACCTTTGTGTAAACAACATCCAAATTAATACAACGCTTGATAAAGTTAATCTAGATATTTTTACATTTTCTAGGGCTCTTTCCACCAATCTAGTTCAGGATTAGTGCTTTGGAATAAGGATTAATTAACTTTCCAAAGAAGATAAACAAACAAATAAGCTCTTCTTAAAAGAGTCAAGCATGAGATCATGTCAAACCCAATGGAGTAATCGTACCTAATTCATTGGTAAATATAGAATATGTGCATGTATTACAAACGGTAAAACTCGGATTAACCATTGTCGAGGACCTTGTGATCACTTGTTATTAAACCTTGTATTTACCATGTTGAGGAACTTTAAAGGGGATTGAGCTTTTATACTCTTCCCTTGTGTGTATATCAGGCCACAAACTGTTCCCCCGAGTTGAAATGTCTCAGTTGGTAACCTTAGTGGCTATAATATTTAGGATTTTTCCCAAGGTGGCGGTGGAGGGAAGGTCCCACTATACCTAGAGCAGACGTTTACTAGAATCACTTTGAATTTCCGGAGGGTAGTCTTAACTTCGAGATTTCATAGTGGATTTACTTGCATCAGATTGTTTCATCGAGCAAGTTGTCAGGGTAACTATTTTGACCGCTAGTTTTCCACTTTAATCTCTGCGAGGTTTGATTTCATCACCAACTATTTATTTTATTGTGGAAACATACTATTTGTGTGTGGATTTTTTCTTGAATTTTGTAGTGTGTGTTCATTTATTTTATTAATTTTAGAGAATTTAGGTGTGATTTTTTGATATTTTTTGATTTCCTGTGTTAAATAAATGAACCATGGTTGACTTACTGAGACATTCATGTAGAATGCAGGGGAAACCCCCTGAATATACACCTATTCAATTGGAAAAATTCAAAACTGAAGGATTTCAATCATCAAGAACCAGGTCTTCTGAACAAGGAGAATCATCTATCATAATACATCCTAATTTCAAAGTTAATTGAGCTCAAATAACTGAAACAAAACAAGATCAACCAAAAATTTATGAAGTAGTCACAGTCGAATTTATCATTAGTGAGTTTTCAAATATGCAACTTACTGAACCATAAATATCTAAACCTGATTCTGATTCTACTTCATCGCCCCTACTCATGGTTGTAGAAATTATATGCATTAAGCATGCATATGTCCTAGATTCCCCTGATCTCAGAACATTTAACTTCTTGCAAAACACATAATCATTCCACTGTTAATCTTTTGCAGAAAATTAATTGCACACACATGTGAAGAATAAATAAAAACAATCACACATAACACAGTTGTTTAATGGGAAAGCTTGAAGCTGAAAACTCAAACTATCATATATTATGTATCATGGAGATCATATGACAATCTCATACAAAGCTTATCAAGCTCTCAGTACAGTACAATTATCATACACTAATCAGGAACAATCTTGCAAATCCATGCACCAATCTTTGCCCTCTTGCTAGCCTGCCTCCATTGCGCAATCCCTGCTGAATAATAGCTCTGAATGAATTCGAATTACCCTTGCCTTGACTGCGCAATCCTCATTGGAAACTCCAATGTGTGTGTGATGCAATCAATGCATCACTATAGTCACAACAGATAGTCCATCTTGCCCTTTCACCTATCTCTCCACTGGGTCTCCACGCGAACTGTCATGCACTGTAGTTAACTATTGTATTGTTTAGTTGATTAATGATTTATTATTTGTGAATTAATTAACTAATTAATTCACTCCACTCTCACTAGTGTATCATTTAGTTAGACTAGATACAAATAGCTCAACTGAGTTTAACTCCATTAACTAAGTTAAACTAAATAACAACTCCATGAACTACTCTTCAGACTCTGTCATAACTTTGCCACTTCAGTTCTAACTGAGTCCTCCATGCATGAACCTCCGGGTGCAACGATTATTATAATTCCTAGTCCATGATACATATTTATAAAAAGGAATGCTCCAAGAGAATAAGTTGTTGTTTAGTGTCTGATTATTATTAAAAGCTAATAAAAATCGACATGCATCTATTTTTAGATCAGCGATCTATAAATAGACTTCGCCCAATATTCTAAAAATAAAATTTCATCTATTTTTCCAACTTGATCAACCATCCACAAATAGCATCCTGCAACTTCTGAAATATGATCATCATGTCTAAAAATAGACTTGCGCCAAAAATAGCTTGCGGGCCCACTTAGTGAAGGCGACTCTTTTCACTAAGCTCATCATCCTGTTGAATCTCAACACTCCCTCCCAACAACATAGGGATTATATTTCACCCCAATCCTGCCTCTATGGTATTTGAATTTTCTCCTGGTGAGGGCCTTCATCAGAATATCTACATCTAGATCCTCCGTAGGAATGCACTGAAGCAACATGATCTTCCGCTACACACAATCTCTGATATGATGATACTGGATATCAATATGTTTATATCTATCATGAAACACAAGATTAACTGAGAGTTTAATGCAACTCTGATTATCACAATGTATCACTATGGGATCTAAATGTGAACCGAACAAACCAACCAGGATCTTCCTCATCCAGATAGCCTCACATGCAGCTTGAATCGCTATCATGTATTTTGCTTCCACTGAACTGAGTGCCACAAATCTTTGTTTCCTACTGTACCAAGAAACTACCGTAGATCCGATAATGAAAATCCCTCCTGATGTGCTCTTTCTATCTGTTGGGCTTCCTGCCCAATCTGAATTTGTGAAGCCATGTAACTTCACCTCATCCATCTGTCTGTACCATAAACCATACTCAGATGTGCCCCTAAGATATCTCAAGACATGTTTTCCTGCCTTCCAAAAGAGCTTGGTAGGCTTAACCATCGCTTGTGAAAGCTGGTTCACCGCATGGCATATGCCCAGTCTTGTATTAACTAAATACATGAGTGAACCCCCCAATTTTTGATAAAAAGTGGCATCCACTACCTCTGCCAATGTAGCATCCTCTTTCTTCCAATTTTCTGGAAGAGGAGTGTCGATAGGCTTGTAGCCTTGCATGTGAAACTTCTCCAGTATCTCCCGGGCATACTTTCCTTGAGACACAAACAATTCACCTTCCTGCTGCCATATTTCCAATCCAAGGAAATAATGAAGGAGGCCTAAGTCCTTCATCTCAAAATCCTTTGCAAGATCTGCCTTGCATGAGTATATCAACTGCTCATCACCCGTTAGTATTAAATCATCAACATAAAGTACAATGATTAAAAGCTTACCCTCCACCACAATCTGGTATAGGTTTGCATCCGCCTCACTCTTGGTGAAGCCAAGTCTAATGAAATAGTTGTCGATCCGAGTGTACCAAGCACGTGGTGCTTGTTTCAGCCCATACAATGCTCTTTGGAGACTGCACACATGTGACTCACTGCTGAAGATCTCAAATCCTTCAGGCTGCTCAATGTACACCTCTTCCTCAATGATTCCATTAAGGAACGCAGTATTCACATCAATCTGATGAATGTGCCAACCCATCCACGTTGAGAGAGCAAGGATGGCCCGTATGGAAGAATACCGTGCGTCAGGTGCAAATGTTTCTTCATAGTCAATCCCCTCGATCTGTGAGAAGCCTTGGGAAAAAAATATTGCCTTATACTTCTCAACGCTCCCATCAGTAGTTTTCTTTACCTTGTAGATCCATCTTGATCCTACAATTGATTTTCCCACCGGCCTTGGAACAATCTCCCAAGCATTGTTTCTGACAATGGAGTCATACTCCTCCACCATGGCATCTACCCATGTGGGCTCCTGCACTGCTTCTTCAAAAGAAGATGGCTCTGTCATGATACACTTGCTCATAAGAGCCATGTATCCAGTAAATCGGTCAGGTGACTGTCTCTGTCTGCGTTATGATGTAGGTACCCCTACATTCTGTGCCACATCAAGCTTCAGTATCTCAGCTTCTGTGGTACGCTTTCTGCCTTGTCTGATGTTTGGTTTTGCATGAGTGGACTCTTCCACTCCATGAATCTCCTCCTGTGGCTGATCCACATCTAGATGATCATCTTTGGGAACAAGAAGTTCCTCCTCCACATGCAAGTGTATGTTGTGTAACCAGCTCCAAAAAGAGAAGAAAAGAGATATCAACGCCTTATAAATAAGCCACTTCGAGGGGGCAACCTCCAATACATTACATAAATGCACAATTCTTGGATGATACAATTTACAAAACCTCCTTTCTATATATAGGAGTCCATGGGGCCATAATGTAATCTTAGTGGGCCACAATGTAATCCTAGCCGACCTAACAATAATAATTTAAGGGCACAATAATAACAAAATGGGGGTTACAAGGGTACAATAATAACAATAAGGGGGTTACACTAACAAAAATAAGGGACTATACTAGTAATATAGGGACCTAACAGTGTAGCTCCCTCTCAAGCGACAACTTCATGGCTTTCACCTCATTGAATTTTTTATCTCGTCGCACCACAATCATCCGACTGTGTGGAAAACACACACGATAATTATGGGGTGTTTCTGTGTACCCCAAAAATATCCCAAATTCTGTAGTCGGCTCTAGCTTCTTCCTGACGTCCTTTGTCACATGAATGTAAATAGATGAGCCAAAAATTTTCAAATGAAAAATATCAAGCTTCTTACCAGTAAAAGCTTCTTTAGGTGTACTCATGCCAAGTACTCTATGAGGACAACGGTTTTGCACATAAACTGCAGTGCTGCATGCTTCCACCCACAAGTGCATCGGTAGGCCCTGGTCATGCAGCACCCACGATCATTATATTATTTCTCTCCACGACCCCATTCTGTTGTGGGTTATGAGGCACTATGAGTTCTCTTCGAATTCATTCTTTGCTATAGAAGTCTTTGAATTCACCCGAGATGTATTCACCACCATTATCGCTCCGTAGAGCTTTCACTTGCTTCCCGGACTCCTTCTCCACCAATGCTTTGAACTCACAGAACTTTGAGAAAATTTCATCTTCTTCTGCATGAAGAAGATCCAGCATCTACAAGAATAGTCATCAACAAATAACATAATACCTGTGTTTTGTTGTTGAAGCAACCGAGAAAAGTCCACACACGTTTGTGTGAATTCTCTTCAGGATCACCGAATCACAATTCTCCTTCTCATGAAAGGTGGTATTCACAAAATTACCCATAGTACATCCCTTGCACTGAAATCTACTGCAAAATATTCAAAGTGCCATGGTGAAGATGGCCCAATCTCCTGTGCCATAATTCGCCCTCATCCCGGATCACCACTTCTTCTACTTTTCCCACCATTGCAGCGCAACCATCTACCTCCAGCTTGTAGATATTCTTAATTAGAAGCCCTATCTTCTTGGTTTGACTCATTGTTTTATGTCGAAGGAAGGCTTTTCTCTGACTGAAAACAACATCATAACCTTTGTCTTCCAGCATTGCGATCGAGACCAAGTTCTTCTTCAGACCTGGAACATGCATAACATTCTTCAACAAGAATGGATTACTATACTCCCTCTCAAAGGTAATGGTATCAATTCCAGTCGCACTGCACCAGCCATCATCGCCCATCTCTATATGCATCTGGAGGTCCTTCTCCTCCAAGTCACTAAACAACTCCTTGTCTCTCATCATATGGAAAGACACACCACTATCAAGATACCACACTGATCCCATACAACTTGAAACCAAGCATGCGATCAAAGAGAAATCAAGTTCAAATTTTGAGGCTAAGGCCTCTCCAGCTGCAGCTCCAGCAACCTTCTTGTTCTTCTTCTTCTGTGGATAGTTAGTAGTGAAATGCCCATGTTCGTGACAGTGAAAACACTTCACTTTGGACAAATCCTGCTTCTTGCCTTTAGCTTCGGATTTTGAAGGATTTTTCTTGCCCTTCCCTTTCCTTTCTTTGGCAACCAAAGTTTAATTCTCTTCATCTTCATTCTTATATGAAGATCCATCCCTAGTACCCGGCCTTATCTCCTCCTTCACAAGGTCTGACCAAAGTCGCTCCCATTCCAGCAGTTTCTCCCGTCCATTGACAGAGTCTTGGTGGCTATGCCAACTCCTCAGAAGCCCAAGGAGAGCCAAGCTCACCAAGTATTCTTCATCAACAGTAATCCCCACACTTCCCACTTCATCCTTGCAGTGGAAAAACTTCGTGAGGTATTTTGGAATACTGTCGCCCTTCTCCATTTTTATTTTTCTGAGCTTGTCTTTAAGCGCCAACTTCCTCTGGTCACTTCTGCTTTGGAAAAAGTCTGTCAAATGTTTCCACATTAAGAATGGAGTGGCTTTCCCATGAAGGCTAGACACAATATGATCCTTCACACCTTCCAACATAATTCTTCTCGTCTTTGTTGTCTTCTTTTTCCATGCATCAAGTGATGCAGCATCGCTAGATCCCGGCTTAGGAACATCGCTATCGATGAACTCCTTTAGCCCATTATTATCCAGTACCACCTCCATATTGTCCTTCCAGACTATGTAATTTTAGCTCCCATCAAGGGCATACTCCAATCGCAACCCATTGAAGGCCATTTCAATGTATACTCAACTTCTGCACCAAGAATCTTCTGTAGCAAATTCGAATTGTCCACTAGCACAAACTCACTTCACAATTGCAATATTCAATTAACAATGCTTTGATACCATGTAGAAATTATTGCATTAAGCATGCATATGTCCTAGATTCCCCTGATCTCACAATATTTAACTTCTTGGAAAATAAAAAATCATTCCACTGTTAATCTTTTGCAGAAAATTAATTTCACACACATGTGAAGCATAAATAAAAACAATCGCACATAACATAGTTTTTTAACGGGAAATCCTGAAGCTGAAAACCCAAAATATCATATATTATGTATCATGGAGATCATATTACAATCTCATACAAAGCTTATCAAGCTCTCAGTACAATACAATCTTCATACACTAATCAGGAAAAATCTTGCAAATCCATGCACTGATCTTTGCCCTCCTGCTAGCCTACCTCCACTACGCAATCCCTGCTAAAGAATAGCTTTGAATGAATTCAAATTACCCTTTCCTTGACTGTGCAATCCTCATTAGCAACTCCAATGTGTGTGTGATGCAATCAATGCATCACTATAGTCACAACAGATAGTCCATCTTGCCCTTTCACCTATCTCTCCACTGGGTCTCCACTGGAACTGACATGCATTGTAGTTAACTGTTGTATTGTTCAGTTGATTAATGAGTTATTATTTGTGAATTAATTAACTAATTAATTCACTCCACTCTCACTAGTGTATCATTCAGTTAGACTAGATACAACTAGCTCAACTGAGTCTAACTAAGTTAAACTAAATACAACTCCGTAAACTACTCTTCCAACACTGTCATAACTCTTCCACTTGAGTTCTAATTGAGTCCTCCATGCATGAACCTCCAGTTACCCTTGTGAATTGTGTAATTCCCTCATTCCATTGATCTACCACCTCTGTGCACTGAAACAAAGTGCTCCAAGAGAATAAGTTGATGTTTATTGTCTGATTATTGTTAAGAGCTAATAATAATTGACATGCATCTATTTTTAGATTGACGATCTATAAATAGACTTCACCCAATATTATAAAAACAGAATTTCATCTATTTTTCCAACTTGATCAACCATCCACAAATAGCATCCTACAACTTCTGAAATATGATCATCATGTCTAAAAATAGACATAGTCTAAAAATAGATTTGTGCCAAAAATAGCCTGCGGGCCCACTTAGGGAAGACGACTGTTTTTACTAAGCTCATCATCTTTTTGAATCTCAACACTGGTCGTCCTCGTTCACCTTGAGTAATGGTTCTCATCACTGAGAATCTTCCTCCTGGCCTTATTAACATTGAAGAAATCTCCGATGAAGAAGAAGAAATTGAAATTCCCTCTCATCAAGAATCTTTATATTTAAGGTATAGTGAACCAATCTACTCTTTAGATTTTAATTTCACTCCCTTTCGACCGGATCCTTGGTATCTTCAATTTATATATTTTTTACATTCTTCTGGTTATGGAAATCCACAACACCAAATTCCATTTTATTCTTTACCCAGGTATAGTAACATGGCTTCTAAAAGCATGTCTACTGAGTCATCCATGTTTTCATCTTCTTTGGAAATATTTTTGTATGGTGGTCCTTCTATTCCTGCTAGGTACCAGTCGCTTTTTGGCACTTTTTTAGGAGCATCTCCTTCCTCTAAAAATTCTACTATGTCAACTGTCTTATTCAAGTCTACCACCTAGCCTTTAACTATCGAGCATATATATATGTTTTCCGAGAACACCCCTCAAGCTAGCTCACATGGTGGCTACATAACGCCTGTGGGGTAGCAACGTTTTTAAGGGAAACAACCTCTTCAAGGGAATAAACCTCTTAAATAGAAGCAAATTATTCAAGGGTAGTAGCCTCTTCAAGGGCAACAACCTTTTCAGGGAGGACAACCTTTCACTGGAACCTATCCAACGGTTGTAGGGCAGCTTATTCCTGGTAATTCTCAAACTTATGGTCCAATGACTCAAAATGGTTATGTTCAACCCTATGCATCACAACCCTCAATGGGAAATCCTTATGCAGGGATAAAAACTATGTGGAACCCCTCATTTACTCTACAACCTTTGAAACCTACCCCATAAATTCCTTATAATCAACTTCCTCAACCACTTGGACATTTTGGTTACAACTAAGTCCAACAGCCTATTCAAGGTGCAATTCAAATTATCCCAAGGGAATCTGTGCCAAGTAGTCAAAAATTTGGTCTGAGTAATCCTAGTACTCCTATCCAATCTGTTGTGAAAACATCTATTCAACAACTAGGTACACCCATCCTAGGAGTTCCCCAATTTTCTATTGCTATGACCCTTCAAATGTCAACGCCAACTGTTACACAGGCTATCCCTCAGATTAATACCCACAAATAGACCTATAGTCCATCAATTTATCAAACATATTTTGTACAACCTACCATAATAGCTACACAAAGAAGTCAACCTTTCGTAGGTCAACCTATTTAGGGGCAGCCTTTTGCAGGTAAACCTCTTCATGGACAACCCCTGGTAGGTCAAAATTTTCAAGGTCAATTTGTTTAAGGCCAAATACAATATGGAAAATTGGGACAAAATCCATCTTCCTAGAGTCAACTAGACCCTAGTTATACATTTCAAACACCAACTCAACCCCAATTTCATATGGCTACCCCTGTATATCCTATAGGTGTGCCGATTCGAATTGCTCAAGCTATCCCAGGTTTTCCTGGATACCCTCCTCCCGGTACTGTAATTGTCCCTCAGGGTTATCAATTCACTCAGCAAGACCCTAACAGGAAGTTACCTTTTATAGCAACTTTAGATTTACCAGACTGTCTCGGCTAATGAATGACTCAATTTAATATCTTCCGTTTTGGCCAGCCATGCCTACTAACTTGCCTAGTGACATTCTAAATTTTGAAGGAAATGCAAGAGAGGACCCCTGAAAACATGTTATGACTTATTATATGTGGTGTGCATTCAACTCCTTGATTGATGATTCCATTCGTTTAAGAATTTTTCAAAGAAATTTGATCGACTTGGCTACGAAGTGTTACATTGAGTTACCACGAGGGTCTTTCAACAATTTCAATGCTTTAACAACTTTTTTCCTTACTCATTTTCAATTACTATTATATTATGATAATGGCACCAAAAATTTGACTTCACTTAAACAAATTACATCTACTTACATTTCAGATCACATCCACGAATGGCGACATAGACACCGTTTAGTCAAAGCTTTCATCCCTGATCAAATTCTGGCTTAATGGTTTATCAAATCATTACTCCCTAATATTATTGAAGATGTAGCTAAAGGAGGTGTTGTCATATAAGAGTAGGTTATCAATCAAGGCAAATATCTAGACCTTGTTTACACACAGTCTAGTACTTGATTTACCTCGCCCAGGTCAAAGAGTAAAAAGAAATAATCCAAGTCTACTACTCAAATAATAAATTTACCTGATTCACGTAAAGGAGACTCTTCTCTAGAAACTTATGTCGAAATCCATGTCATAGATTCATCTACTGCCAAAATTAAATCATCCAGGAGTAAGAAGAAAGGGAAGAGTAAAAATAAACAAAACAATTATCCAAAAGAGAAGGTAGAAAAAACCAAACCATCTGACAAAAAAATGAAACCTAGTTATCCCTGTCTTATCTGTGACGAGGATCACTACACAAAAGAGTGCTCACATTGGACCGGGTCATCTAAATTTGTCAAAGGTTCACCTACACTCGTTGTTCTTAAAGATCCTTTTCCATCACAAGACAAAAAAATGATTTCTCACAATGAATATTATTCCAATTCATTGACAGATATCCTGATGATGTCCTCCCAAGTCATGGCTGCAACGAGATCTCAAGATTATGGATCTAAGAGTCCTGTAAATGGAATCGAAACTGGATCATCCATTCAACCTTTGGCATCAACTCCTCCTATTTCCGAACCATTACACATTAAGAAACCTAGTCCTGATTTAGTAATTAAACTGCCTTCCAAAGGTGTACTTCAAAAATCAACTTTCAATCCACATGCAAAAGCCACTCAGAACTACAACATTTTTGAAGATCTAGCTATGTCACCTTCAGCAATGTCAACCCTCGAAGTGTTGCAGTCTTTTCTAGCTCAGAGGATGTTACTATTGTCATCTATTGGAGTGATTGACCCTAAAGGCTCTAATATTATTGTATTTGATCTCGAGAAATTTTTGCCTAGACTCCCACGCCAAATGGATTTTCAAATACCTATTTTAGTCAAATATAGGCGAGTTTTTCACACAGTAATTGACGAGGGAGCACCTATGTGCATTATGTCTTTGGCTTGTTGGAAAATTCTTGGCTCTCAAATAATCATTCAATCAACCACGATTCTCAAATCCTTTTATGCAAGAGGTTTTTGTCGATTTGGAATACTCCATGATTTACCTACAGAGGTAGAAGGAAAAATCGTTATGCTTGAGGTGGAAGTCATCGATGCCCCTCTTGACTACAACCTTCTTTTAGGTCGGATTTGGTCTTATGCTATGGCCTCTGTTATTTCATTAGTCTTTCAGTTAATCATATTTCCTCATAAATGAAATATTATCAAAATTGATCAGTTTTTCGATCCTTCCTCTACGAATAATATCCCATTTGTTGGAAAGTTGGTTATCCCTTACGAAGATGTTGGAGTAGGACTATTTAAGGATTCCACTCTTATGGGAACTTTTGCTATAACTCCTCCTAACGTGCCTCGTACTATTTCCAATATCAACATGATTATATAAATCACAGTTCCATTTGATGACCCATGGTTTGTGCCTTCAAAATCGTAGTTGGGCTATTACGATGATGGAATTCCAAGTTTGATTTGATACGAATTGGCATATGTAGTGGTGAAATCGCTTTTTGGACTTTCATAAACTGATACTAATCAATTGAATGCGATCAGTGATGATTCTTATTCTCTACCAATTTTAACCACAACATCTTTTTCTGATCCTTTTCAACACATATTTTCAAGTGATGAAAATATTCAGGAAATTTTTTCACTAGATCAATTACCTTGCGGCGATATTCACCATCATTCCTCTTTTCTACTAGACCTCGATAGAGTTGAAAATGAATTTTTAGCGATATTTTTGATTGAATATGTTAAGGAACCTCAAAATCCTATGTCAATCCTTCATTTGGATTCTAAGACGAATTTAGGAAACATTTTGGAAACAATTCCATTTGGCATATCAATCAAACTAGGAATAACTGAAAACATTCATATAGGTGCTTCATGCTCAATTGACAAAATTAACATGTAAAAAGCCCTATTCTAGGAATTTTGAGACACCTTTGCCTGGTATTACAAATAAATGCCAGGAATTGATCCTAAGATTGTAGTTCATGAAATTAAGACATACCCAGATGCTAAACCTATTAGACAAAGAATACATCCAATACATCCACGAAAATTTGTTGCTATTAAAGTTGAGGTTGAAAAACTACTTCGCGAAGGTTTCATTTATCCTATTCCATTGACGGATTGGGTATCCAACATAGTTCCAATGACCAAGAAACAAGGAACTATCAGAGTGTGTGTTTCTTATAGGGATATTAATAAAGCTTGTCCCAAAGACAATTATCCCACCCCTTACATAGACCAAATTGTTGATGATTGTGCCAGAAACGAAATATTTTCATTCATGGATGGATTTTCTAGTTACAATCAAATAAACATACTCCCTAACGATCAGCCTAAAACAATGTTTATCTTTCTATGGGGCACATTTTCGTATTGTAAATTACCTTTTGGATTGAAGCACATTGGCACCAATTTTCAAAGGGCCATGTCTTACGCGTTTCATGATATCAAGTATATTGTGCAACCCTACTTGGACGACTTTCCTGCTCATTCTATGCGCAGGCAAGATCATCCTACACATTTACGTGCCATTTTTATGTGATGTAGGCATTACAATATTTGTTTTAATCCAAACAAATGTGTATTTTGTGTACAATCAAGACGATTGGTTGGTTTCATTTTTTCTAAAGAAGGCATTCGTGTCGACCCTTTGAAGGTTGAGGCTATTATCAATTTACCTCCTCCTTTTACTCTTTGCCAACTCTAGTGTTTGCAAGGGAAACAAAATGTTTTACGTCATTTTATCCCTAGCTATTCGGAGTTAAATAAAGGTTTCACTCGGTTATTAAAATAGAATGTTGCTTTTATTTGGGACGATCTTGCCAATAAAGCTTTCGATGCACTTAAAAATGTGTTGACCCATGCACCATTGTTGCATCCACCTGATTATCACTGAGATTACTTTTTTATTTAGGTGCATTTGATTCCACCATTGGAATGGTCTTAGTTCAAGAGGATTAATCCAATAATGAACATGTGGTTTTTTACTTAAGTTGAAACCTTACATCGACCAAGATCAAGTATGCATGTGGAGAAATTGGCCTTGGTAACCGTTCAAGTTGTCCAAAGATTTTGTTGATCAGCGGTTGTCATTGATGTCAACCCAAGCAGCACCAGGGGCTAACCCAATATTGCATGGGAATTTTGACCTAATAAATTAATATATTCTGGGTCAATAATGCTTTTGATGGTTTCTACTTGTAGAGATGTTTCCATTGATATATGGCACGCCATGTAATTCTTCACGGTTTGAGAGATATTCATGTTTGAAGTTTGTACCCACGGTTAGTGGGATAAAACCCCATGGGGTTGGGGCATGGGTAATTGAAAAGTCATAATTAATATTTTTTAAGCTCCTAAAATCCCTCCCACGTTCACTTGTTGAAGCTCCTCTCAACCTAAACATTTATATAAATTGTGATCCTCATTTCCTCCTTATGCAAGGGATTTCGCCATCTGAAACAGGTCATCATGGAATTTTCGCTCTAAATTTTTTTCTACGAAGGTTCAAAAGCTGAAATTTTTATGAGTTGAAGCCGAAATCCTGAGGAAGCTGCTGTAAAAATTTTAGATCAAGGTACAAAACATTTTTGGAGATTTGATCTGTGGAAGTCATGGTTGTTTCAGGCTCCTGAAATTAATCTCAAAGAAGTGACCTTGGTAAAATCATCATAACGCTCTCTCTGAGTATAGGATTGGAATTATGTAAAAAGTGACAGATAGTGCACAAAATTTAGTTTTTTCTCTATCAATTTCAGAGTTGAATGAAGAAACAATGGCATGTGGCATGTCGTACAAGTTCGCTCTGCTGAAACAATCCATAATTAGGGCATTGTGAGAGATTGGGTATAACTCTCTTTTGAAGAATCCAAATTGGGTCAGACCTGTGGCATTGGAAAGATGACTCAGAGGAATACTACAGGACCGAAAATCAGATATTGAGAATCTGAAACAATAGAGATACACCAGATTCAATATCGAGCTCCTAGAAGGCAAGAAAAAGCTAGATCATGTGTCGTCAAGGGTTGCAAAGGACCAGAATTTCTATGGAAGAAAAGCAAAGCAAGGTGTAGCAGAAGGAAGCATGACAAGAGCAACAACCAAGGTGCGTAACAACAGTAACAAGTTCATCATATGAAGTCTTCAAGTGGGCAGCATTGCATACAATCATTATAAAGGTATCATTGTACTAGGTCATTGTAAATACATTATTGTACTAGTATCTATCTTCCAAGGGTTGAAGAGGCAGTGTTGGGAGGTATAGGATCATCATTAGGTGGTTGTGTCAAAATTTGGGTTATGGTCTAGTATATCTTCTTCTTCTACATCATTCTATATCATTGTAAAGTGGACCATTTTCCCTGGTACGGGAGTCCATTCTTCTTTTATTCTTCTATAGGGTGGTAGGGTGGTGCTAAGGTGAGTTGTAGCTCATTGGGTGTTGGGGCATCCATTCAATTGACTACTGAATAATCTCGGGCATTGGAGCATCCATACAGTGGGATCTAGAGAAGAATGCTTTTCTAGATTCTAGGAAGTTGGAGCTTTATTTTCAGTTGGAGTTGAATATTAAAGAATTATTAGAAAAGAATTAGGTGGTTTTTGTCTCGAAGTGGGTTTCCACATTAAAAATTGTGTGCATTTGTGTTCCTCTTGTTTTCTGCTATCATTGTACAAACATTGATAATAATTGAAGATTAACTAATGCTATAATTGAAAGGAATACTGATTCACCCCCACCCCTCTCAGTATTTCCAACAATTGGTATGAGAGCTTAGTTCCTTCAATAGCAATTTAACAGTTGGAAGGAGGTCATGGAGCATACCAAGAATGGTGTATGTCTATTCAATGAAAATAATTATGCATTCTAGAACGGAAGAATGGAGGTCTATCTCTTGGCGCAAGGTTACGAAGTATGGGACACTTTTCAAAATGGATTTACATCAACCACGGATGAACAAGGTAAGAAGAATTTGGTAAATGATGCAAAAGTAAAGAATATTATTATCAGTGGACTTATTGAATCTGCTTATCATAAGGTGTTGGGTTGTAAAACT
This sequence comes from Pinus albicaulis, assembly GCA_034641835.2. Taxonomy (NCBI): domain Eukaryota; kingdom Viridiplantae; phylum Streptophyta; class Pinopsida; order Pinales; family Pinaceae; genus Pinus; species Pinus albicaulis. The sequence continues at coordinate 1,298,416,639 of CM076579.1, forward strand.
GCCAAAAATGTATGGGACAAGCTTGAGAATATATATGCAAGTGACTCAAATGTCAAAGAAGCAAAGCATCAAATCTATAGAGAAAAATTTGAGCAGCTCAGTATGAAAGAAGATTGCAACATTGCTGCATACTTCCAATACGTTGATGAAATAACCAATACTCTGAAAGGATTGGGAGAGCCAATTGACAAGAAGACTATTATACGAAAGATTGTGAGGACGTTACCAGGGAGATTCAAGCCAAAGGTATTGGTCTTAGAATACAGTGCAAATCTGGACAAACTCAATAAGGAAGAATTACATGGAGTTCTCATAGCATATGAAATGAGACTTGATGAAGAAAAGGGTACTTCAAATCTAGAAACTTCGTTCGTTTCATCTAAGCAAACCAATAAGGACAAACAACCTTCAATTGAAATGACATGCACCTGCAAGTGTGAAGAAAAGGGAGATGATGGAGAAGGTCTTTCAGATGAAGAATATGCTTACTTTACGAGAAAACTAAAACCTTGTAAGGGAAAATTCAAAGGTAAATTTCCATTGATATGTTTCAGTTGTGGTGAGGTTGGGCATTTCGTAGCAAAATGTCCGAACAAAAGTGATGGAAAATCAAAAGGAAAGAAAGGATTTTAGAAATTCAACAAGCAAGGCAAAAATAAAGGATCCAAAAGGAACTTTCTCTCTAAAGAAGATAGCTCATCATCCGATGAAGAAAGTGACAACAAAGAAGGAGCCAATGAGAAAGTATTGTTTATGGCCAAGCACAATAAACAAGAAGTATAAAAAATGAAGAAGAAGGGTTGACCATAGAAGAATTTTATGAGGAGGCAATCAAGCTTATAAAAGAGCTCAATGCTGAGAAGATCCATTCCAGTACTCTTGAAGAACAAGTTCAAGGTCTCAAAATTGAGGTTGAAGAACACAAATGTATTGAAGAGTCACCTCAAAAGAAGTTGGAAGAAAGCAACCAAGAAATGGAAGCATTAGAAGCCGAAGTAGTCTCACTACGTAAGGAAGTGAAGAAGGGAAAAATTGTCCAAAACTATGCCAATAGCTCAAGGGCATTGGAAGAAATCATCAACAATCAATGATCTTACAACGACAGAACTAGCCTCGGTTACAAAGAAGAAGAAGTAGGACCTTCTATAACAAAGTACAATGAACCTGTAAGATCTGACATACATGTAGACTTCATTGGACAAGATTCGTAAGCACATCCTTGGAAGACGATTCCTCGACAAATATTTTCATCCAGGTACCAACATATTTTTCATGGCTATTGTTATTCATGTGGAAAATTTGGTCATAAAGCTGTAGAATGTCGCACGTACCCTAGGAACCAATACAATTCCAAGAGATTCTTCAAATATGAACCTCCCAGGGCTGAACGAAACATCAATAGATTTGAACATTTAAGAAATAATATGGAATGTTACAAATGTCAGAACTTTGGACACATAGCCAGAGACTCAAACTTGAAAATCCTCCAGAAGAATCTTTGAAGCTATAGAATGAACAAATGTGGAAGAAGAAGAAGACTGATAATTGTGCTCTCGCTCTCAAGGCTCAAAAAAATAAAGATGTGTGGTATGTTGACAAAATTTGCTCAACGCATATGACTGGAGATAGAAGGAAATTTGTATCTCTGAAAGAGAAGAAGGATGTAACCATATCCTTTGGAAATGATGGATCTTCAAATGTTATAGGATCAGGTATCGTCACTCTTGGAAGAAAATATGTTATAGCCAAGAATGTTCTATTGGTTGAAAACATGAATCACAATCTGCTCAGTGTTGGAAAAATGTGTGATCAAGGACACACAATGCTATTCAACTCCACAAAATGTGAAATCAAGAAAGGCAGGTATGGTAAAATTGTGGCTACAACAAGTCGAGCTCCAAACGACATATATGTTCTGGATGAAGCAACTAAAGAATGTCTACTAGCTAAAAAAGATGAAAGCTGGTTATGGCACAAACGAATGGGTCACATAAACTTTGAAAATCTTGTCAGGATAAGCAAAAAGGAAGTAGTACGAGAAATGCTGAAAATCTCAAAACCTTCCAACACACTATGTGAGGCATGTCAGCATGGCAAGCAGACAAAATTCCAATTTAAAACAAAGAACACTTTGCATCACATCCATTGGAATTGATACATACTGATCTATGTGGTCCTGTGAGAACAAAAGGCTTAGACGGATAATTATATTTCATGTTAATGGTAGATGACTATACCAGGATGAAAACCGTCAGTTTCCTAAAGAAAAAATCTGAAGCATTTGAGTGCTTTAATATCTATAAGAAGTTGGTTGAAAATGAAACTGATTTGAAAATAAAGTTTTTAAGATTGGGTAATGGTGGAGAATTCACTTCCAAATTATTTCAGCAATACTGTGATGAAAATGGAATAAAAAGGCAATTGTCAACAGCACGAACACCTCAACAAAATGGAGTTGCTGAAAGAAAGAATAGAACCGTACAGTAAATGGGTAGAAAAATGTTAAAGGACTCAAATTTGGATGAAAAATTCTGTGTTCAAGCAATTGATACGACAGTCTTCATTATCAACCGAAGTCTTCTCAGAAATAATTACAATAAGACTCCATATGAATTATGGAAAGGAAAACTAGCTAATGTAAAATATTTCAGAATCTTCGGAAGCAAATGTTATATCAAAAGAGAAGATCAAAATTTGGGTAAGTTTGAATCACGTGTTGATGAAGGTATCTTTGTGGGTTACTCACGCAAAAGAAAGGCCTATAAATGCTATAATCTAAGACGAAAACAGATAGTAGAGAGCATAAATGTTACATTTGACGAAGATGGTGTTATAGCGAGTAATGATGAGGATCTAGAATCTTTGAAACTTGAGACAAAGGCTGGAAAAGACACAGATAAAATTGTAGAACAAGAAGCAACTATCAATAAGGAAGAAGTAAACAATGATCATCAAGATATACCAGAACAACAACAAGAAGCTCCTCCAAGGAGAACAAAAGAGTGGATTCAAAAGAACCATCCATCAAATCAAATCATTGGTGACATAAATTAAGGTCGACAGATCCATTCATCACAACAAGCTCACGTTGATTTTCTAGCAACCTTTGAGCCTAGTAGTTTTGAGGAAGCCGACCAGAATAAACATTGGGTAGAAGCTATGAATGAATAATTGGATCAAATTGAGAAGAATAACACTTGTTAATTAGTTCCACAACAAAAAGATAAAAATGTCATTGGGACTAAATGGGTGTTTAGGAACAAATTGAATGAAGATGGGCAGGTTACCAGAAACAAAGCAAGATTGGTCTACAAAGGCTATGCACAAGTGGAAGGAATTGATTTCGATGAAACATTTCCACCAGTTTCCAGAATGGAAGCCATCCAAATGTTTCTCACCTATGCATGTTCAAGAAAAATCAAAGTCTACCAAATGGATGTTAAGTCAGCATTTCTGAATGGAGAATTAGAAGAAGAAGTTTACATCGAACAACCTGAAGGTTTTCTACTATCACAAAAAGAAGACTATGTCTGTAGGTTAAAGAAGGCTCTATATGGTCTCAAGCAGGCTCCCAGAGCATGGTATTCTCGTCTTGATGGATATCTATGTCAACAAGGGTTCAAGAAAGGTATTGTTGATAGCAATCTTTATGTACAAATAGATAAAGATAATTTAACAATTTTTGAGGTATATGTGGATGATATAATATTTGGTAGCAATGATGATCGACTAAGTAAGAACTTTTCTACAAAGATGCAAAGTGAGTTTGAGATGTCTTTACTTGGTGAGCTGACATACTTCTTAGGGCTTCAAATATCTCAGCAAGAGAAAGGAATATTTATATGTCAAGCCAAGTACATTAAGGAAATTCTCAAGAAATTCAAAATGGAAGATTGCAAACCCGTCCTTACTCCGATGGTAACAGGTTGCAAATTGAGCATAGACGACTCATCAAAGGATGTGGATTAGAGGTTGTACAGATCTATGATTGGTAGTATTCTATATGTAATAACCTCTCGGCCAGATGTTATGCAAGCAGTTGGACAAGTAGCAAGATTCCAAGCAGCACCAAAAGAATCACATATTATTGTCGTCAAAATAATTCTTCGATATCTAAAGGGCACAGAAGAATATGGCTTGTGGTATCCCAAGGGTAAAAATATCATTATTCAAGCCTTTACAGATGCAGATTGGGTAGGAAGCATTGATGATCGTAAGAGTACTAGTGGAGTAGCATTCTATTTAGGTGGTTGTCTCGTATCATGGTTGAGCAAAAAGAAAACTTCAATCTCGTTATCTACAGTGGAAGCATAATACATTGCAGCAGCATCATGTTGTACTCAAGTCCTTTGGATGAAACAAACTTTGCAAGATCTTCAAGTACAATTCAGTGAGCCTATTCCCATATTCTGTGACAACACTAGTGCCATCAGCATCTCCAAGAATCTTGTCATGCATTCAAAAACAAAACACATTCTGATCAAATATCATTTTGTTAGAGAACAAGTCACTGAAAAGAATATCAAACTTGAGTATGTTTGTACAAAAGAACAAATTGCTAATATCTTCACTAAACCTTTACCTCGTGAAGCATTTGAATATCTTCATCAAAAGCTTGGGATTATCCCAAGTTCTCATTAGATTACAGTTATGCAGGACGGTTGTGTGTCAGCGGGAGTGGAAGTGTGTACAGGTCCGCAGGATGGTTGTGTTTTAGGGGGAGTTTCCCTTTTCCATTGATGTCAAAGGGGGAGAGAATGTTGTAGGAAGAGGTGTCATGATTGCAGGGGGAGTACTTGTGTTTCCATCAATGCCAAAGGGGGATATTGTTGGTCAACGGTTGTCATTGATGTCAACCCAAGCAGCACCAGGGGCTAACCCAATATTTCATGGGAATTTTTACCTAATAAATTAATATATTCTGGGTCAATAATGCTTTTAATGGTTTCTAGTTGTCGAGATGTTTCCATTGATATATGGCACGCCATGAAATTCTTCACAGTTTGAGAGATATTCATGTTTGAAGTTTGTACCCCCAGTTAGTGGGCTAAAACCCCATGGGGTTGGGGCATGGGTCATTGAAAAGTCATAATTAATATTTTTTAAGCTCCTTAAATCCCTCCCACGTTCACTTGTTGAAGCCCCTCTCAACCTAAGCATTTATATAAATTGTGATCCTCATTTCCTACTTATGCAAGGGATTTCGCCATCTGAAACAGGTCATCATGGAATTTTCGTTCTAATTTTTTTTCTACGAAGGTTCAGAAGTTTAAATTTTTATTAGGAAAATATGAAATCTTGAGGAAGCTTCTGTAAAAATTTCAGCTCAAGGTGCGCAATATTTTTGGAGATATGATCTGTGGAAGTCAGGGTTTTTGTAGGCTCCTGAAATTAATCTCAAAGAAGTGACCTTGGTAAAATCGTCATAACTCTCTCTCTCTCTAAGTATCGGATTGGAATTCCATAAAAAGTGATAGATAGTGCATAGAATTTATCTTTTTCTCTATCAATTTCAGAGCCGAATGAAGAAAAAGTGACACGTGGCATGCTGTACAAATTCGCTCTGCTGGAACAATCCATAATTAGGGAATTGTGCGAGATTGGGTATAAATCTCTCTTGAAGAATCCAAATTGGGTCAGATCTGTGGAATTAGAAATACGACTCAGAGGACTAATACAAGACTAAAAATCATATATTGAGGATCTGAAATAACAGAGATACACCAGATTCAATATGGAGCTCCTAGAAGGCAAGAAAAAGCTAGATCATGTGTTGTCAAGGGTTGCAAAGGACCAGACTTTCTATGGTAGCAAAGCAATGCAAGGTGCAGTAGAAGTAATCATGACAAGAGCAGCAACCAAGGTGCATAACAGTAGTAAGAAGTTCATCATATGAAGTCTTCAAGTGGGCAGCATTGCATACAATCATTGTAAAGGTATCATTGTACTAAGTCATTGTAAATACATTATTGTACTAGTATCTATCTGCCAAGGGTTGAAGAGGCAGTGTTGGGAGGTCTAGGATCATCATTAGGTGGTTGTTTCAAAGTTGGGGTTATGGTCTAGTATATCTTCTTCTTCTACATCATTCTATATCATTGTAAAGTGGACCATTTTTTCTGGTACGGGAGTCCATTCTTCTTTTATTCTTATATAGGGTGGTAGGGTGGTGCTAGGGTGATTTGTAGCTCATTGGGTGTTGGGGCATCCGTTTAGTTGACTACTGAAGAATCTCGGGCATTGGAGCATTCATCCAATGGGAGCTGGAGAAGAATGCTTTTCTAGATTCTAGGAAGTTGGAGCTTTATTTTCAATTGGAGTTGAATATTAAAGAATCATTAGAAAAGCATTAGGTGGTTTTTGTCCCGGAGTGGGTTTCCACCTTAAAAACTGTGTGCATTGTGTTCCTCTTTTTTGCTGCTATCATTGTACAAACACTGATAATAATTGAAGATTAACTAATGCTCTAATTGAAAGGAATACTGATTCACCCCCCCCCCCCCATTATTTCCAACAGATTCCATCACTACATATTGTTAGAGAAAACAACCGTGATATCTGACTACAACCCTATGATGTACATTTTGACTAAAAAACTGCTCGAGGGGAAATACTAGAAGTGGATAGTTATCCTACAAGAGTCTGATTTTGAATTTGAGAAATCCAAAACCAAGGAATCACTAATATTTGTTGAACTATGGCAGAAGATCATCTTCTTGACGAATCTGTGTTTCTGATCAATACATTTGATCCTTAGTATGGAGATATCATTATATATATTCAAACCCAAACTTTTCGGCCTAAAATTTCACGCTCTAATCGACGTAGGATTTGATACGAGTCTCAAAAATATATTATTTTTGGCGATACTCTTTACTGTCATGGTGCCGATTCTGTCTTTCGACTTTGTATAACTCATGAAAAAGATGAAATGGTTTTAAATGACTTCCATTCTGGAACATGTGGTGGTTATATATCTGGATTTTCCACAACTCAAAAGATATTGCATGCTGGCTATTTCTGGCTTTCATTCTTCAAATATTGTATCCTTACAGTTAGAAAATGTCACAATTGTCAAATTTTTGATTGAAATATGTGTGCACCTCCCGCTCCTCTTCGCCCAATCATAACTGTCGGTCCATTTTCAAAATGGGGCGTGAATTTTGTTACATGTAACCATCACTCGGTTGGGGGGCATGGGTAGATTATTTTACCAAATGGGTCGAGCCGATGCCTACATTTAAGGCTAATGACGAAATTACAGCTATTTTCATATTCAATCATGTGATTTCTAGGTTTAGTGTCCCTCAATCCATCATTACGGATCATGGTAGCCACTTTTGAAAAAATTATGATGATTCAAATTTCCGCTCGACTCAGCCTACAGCATGATAAATCCACACCTTATTACGCACAGGCCAATGGATAGGTTGAGGCTATAAACAAAGTTTTAACCAATATGATTAAACATATTGTAGGAAGTCATAGATCGAATTGGCACACCATTATTTTTTCAGCATTGTAGGCATATCATACCTCTGCAAAAACATCTATAGGGTTTAATCCTTTTCAACTAATTTACGGTTTGGAAGTTGTTTTACCCATTGAATGTGAAATTTCGTCACTAAAACTGGCCATTGAGTTATTAATAGCTACCTCTAAAGAGGAAGAGTTATTTTTATGCTTAACACAATTAGATGAGACTCGCCGCACCGCTTCATTAGCTGTTGAAGCTCATAAAAAACATGTTAAGGCATAATATGATCAAAGCGTTAACCCTCGTGTCTATTCAGAAGGTGATCTAGTCTTACTATATGATAAAGCCCATGATAAGCTAGGCGCTAATAAATTCGAACCAATGTGGCATGGCCCTTACATTGTTAAGTGTGTTCTTTCAAAAGCAGCCTATCAATTAGTTGACTATGACGACGTCTCTTTAGATAAGCCCAGAAATGGTCTTTATCTGAAGAGATATTATGCATGATTTATCTTGTGGATATATTCATTGTACATTAGTTAAATTTTAGGAAAAATGTGCCTTAGATTAGTTATTTTTCTTGGCAAATTTCTACTGCTTTTCAGCTTATCTTGATTACTCTCGATATTGCAGATGTCAACATTCCCTCAAACTTACATAGGATTTCCTGACGATGCCTATCATAGTACACAGAACATATCTTCTACTGCTTGGGTTATCTATTCACTCACTGATGAGTTATTTTATATTCATGGTTTTTTCCTTGGTCAAACAACAAACAATATTGCAGAGTATAGCACAGTCATTGAGCTATTATCTGATGCCATTGCATTTGGCATTCGGAATTTGGTTGTTAGGTTAGATTCACAACTCATTGTATTACATTTAAATGGTGTTTATGTAATTAGATATCCATTGTTTTTAAGAATTTTTTTAAGGGTCTGTATTTTGGAAATATAGTTTGATTACATTGAATATTAACACATTTCAAGAAATTTAAACATGTTGGCTAATGCTTTGGCTAATCATGTTTTAAACATACATTTGCAACATTGAACATAAATAAAAACAATATTAAATCCATATTGAACAAGATACTCATAGACCAAAATTAGTAATCATCATTAGGTCAAAATTGTTGTTTATAATATTTTGTCAAAAAATATACATCATTTGTGATCATAGGTCTCAAACACCATATGGCCTAAATGTACTGATACAAAAAATAAAAATTCCATCTAAAATGGCCATCATATATTCATGATGATGATCATGATAGCAGAGTATAGCACGCGCCACTCAGCACAAGTATCGTCTAAATGGACCAAGAACCCTAGTGACATGCCTCTGGTATCAGAAAGGCAAATCATCTATCCCAGTCTCTGGGATATCTATGGTCAACCTCTCTAGATTGTGTTCCAACTCTGTGAGGGCCTCGACTACATCATTCTGTAGTGGAACTGTTGCTATAGGTTGTACTCCTTGTCTATCAAAATGATGAAGAACTGTTGGTCATACTGGGCCTACATCTGCGTTAAATTTTTTTTTTTTATTAGTATTGGATGATAAAAAATAAAATAAAAATTTATAAAACATAAAAACTCAAAATGAGACTTTTTACCCGACTCATCCCACTATGCTCCAGGTGGAAGTGATATTTCTGGGTCACCACTGAAATCCACCCATGCATAGGGGAATTCCTTGATCATGAAAATTTGGCTTCTCAGCCATACGAAAAACTGAGTTTTATATTGGACAATAGGACCGCCATCACTGCCATGGCGAGCCATCAATGAAACCCATCAACGAATCCCATCACAACATGCAAGGATATCTCAGTCCTAGAGGATCCACTAACTGCTAATGTGGTACAAGGAGTGGGATTCTCTCTAAAGAAAAATATATAAGAATGGCACCATAACCGAAATTCTTCAGCTTACCATTCTTTTCTCGTGTGAGTTGTCCTTTCATACTGAATAGTAATCCTTCACACCAGTTTAATATTGTTCCCTCAGAACACTCAAGAGATGTTTGCATCTGTTCTTTGGTGCCCACATGAGAAGGCGCATTGCCACATATTCTAGTAACTATGAAAGAAATAATCTTGAGACCAAGTTGTTCGATAGTTTTTATATCGATTCGACCATCTTTCAATTGTGAATCCTTAGTGAAATATTGCACCCTATAGGAAGCAATGGGTTGTCCTCCTAGCCATGTTCCAACCAGTTCATTAGTTCTACTCGCGCCTTCATTCCTTATATGGACCAAAATTTGTATAGTCAACAATTGTTTAAAACCCAAAGCATTTTTGGGCTATCAATTGCCTCATTATCATGTGTTTCATGCTCGTGTTCTCTCCACTCAAGCATGGTTGTTTCAATTTTCATGCAAACAATCATTAAAAATCATTAGGAATCTCATGGAAGAACTTAAAGAAATTTTGATGGAAATAAAACCATTTTTTAAAAACCCCATGGCACCTACGCATATTTTCTTTGTAGACAATGCGTTTTTAAGCACTATTTTTACACAAAACTACAACGGCACAATAATTTTATGTGTTAAAAATTATCGGGGTGTGCAGGTCTGATAAGAAAAAATTGTGTACCCCTGAGGGTGATTTCTAAACACAATTTAATAATATCAAAGCCTAAAATGAAAAATCAAACAGATAGAATGCAAGATAATGGAGTGATTAAATACATGGAACTGACGGTTCGTGAAATGGTTCACTAGTTCGCCTAATATCAGCTTCAAAAGATCTATGGTAAACACCTTTTTTTTACTGCTCAGGAAATAAAATGGTGAACATGACTTATTCTTTCCACTTTTTATAGGTTTTTATGAATAAAATAATACTATTTTTTTTTTTTTTTGACCTTTAGAAGTTCAAATTTAAAATATTTTACCATAATTGAAAAAAGAATATTTTAATTTTTGAGTTTTATGTGCAAATAATAGGTTGTGTCTATAAATGAATCATTTTGACAATAGAGTAAAATTTTATCACTTTTTCGGACTCTCGAAAAACAAAAAAAATAGAAACCATGGAGTTCTCTTTTAAGCCCTTTTCAGACTCTCTAAACATGAAAATATTGGCAAGCACTTGACTATTCGAACTCGTTAAAATAAATGAATAGTCTTCTACTGAGTATAAGTTTACACCTTTTCCGGATTGAACTAGAATAATTACGAAAAAGGTATGCTTTGACTAAGCATGGTCAATAGAGTTCTCTCCTAGATTATTTTATCCTTTTTTGGGTTTGAGAGTCTAAATTTACAAAAAAGAACACTATGGAGTTTACTTTTTTCTTTCTTCTGACTCCCTAAAACTGAAAAAATGTTGAGTTAATCCTATGTTGGACTCATTAAAATTAAACAGTACAGGACCTGTCAATCACAACGGGACTAAACAACTCCTTCTTAGGGTTCGTTAAAATTACTAAGATGGACTCACCCGAAGGATGAACTTACACAACAAGTAAATGTTATCATCCTCAAGCTTGACAAAAATAAATAGGTAATTTCCAGTAATTGTGGGGGGTGGGGGGATTGAGCAAAAGAATCCATATTTTATACTTGTTTTAGAAGCATCATGTCACTCTTGAACATGACACTTTGTCACACTCGTGTCTCAGCTAGGTAATCTTTTTTTCTTACGTTTAATTAAAACTCATTAAAATTATTCGACTGGTTTTGGGTATTATCTTTAAGTCAAAATATTCCAAGTCATTTATAGTGTCGTTATGTGTTCAAGAGAAAATTCAACTTCAATTCATTTTTCATTGCAAATATTTGTCTCCATTCGCGTTGACCATCCATGGGAAATCCTTGAAAAATATTTCTTCAAAACTTGACATAATGGTTTCCTCTCATAGGCCCTCTTGCGATGGATCACTTCATATTGACTTCAGCTCATTATCTAGGAAGTTGATCTAGAAATCTTATCAGTACCTTGAAATCTGCATGCCCTAATGGAAGGTTTCTCGCCTCCAATGATAGGTTTTCATTATTGGCCTACGATCGAATGAATCTATGAGTGTTTGAATGAAAATTAGTCATTCACATTTCATAGATTGTATTGAGGTACTTTGAGAGCCATTGTCATTATTGGTGGCTTCTCTCACACTTGTTAATGGTTTTCATCATTGACCAATAATCAAGTGGTTTCTACCATGTCGACTTCGAAACAATCAATTGCATGGTTAGATTTGTACTAGTTCGAGAAGTGGAAATCAAGACCTTGGATCTAGTTTCAACCATCCAGGATGCGAGGAGTTATGTATTCATGTTTCAATAGACTAATTCATAACATATGGCTGCATCGATACTGTATCTACTATTGATGTAATTATAGGTCACTTCTGTACCAGGACATATAGTTAGTTTTTCTCTGAGTATGGGAATGCCTACCTCAGTGATGATTATATATTTTCATTGAATGTTTCTTACAATTTTTCGACTGATGTCTCTAATCCAATCCTTGGTATGATAAATCACTTCACTCTCTTGAAATATTTTCTCAGACTTCATACTTTAGGGGGCAATCTGTTACACGTCAATTTGTCGCCATGAAATTTGACGGTCAATATGGATCTATCACCATCCATACGCATGCTTCCTTAGAAGTCAAACATCTATATTCCTTAACCAAGTCTTGGAAACTGGGAAAAATAACTCTTAAATACTCTTAAAGATGGCCTGTGCACTTTTTGTGGTCACTTCCTGTGCATGCACGGATATTACTAAGCTTACCTATAGACATGTGCGCTCTGTTTTCCGTTAAAACCTGCACACCCCATTTAAAATAAATTAAAGGTGAAAATTAACTTCTAGAAGCATAGTTAGGTGCATATTCTTCCAACTAAAAGCCTCTAAGTCATGCCAGTTTGAGATAAATCCCTCCAATCATGGAACTTATCCCCTTGGATCAAGGAACCCTAATCCATTCATTTAAGGATCACACCCCTCTATTGGTGGATTTGAAACCTCCTCAATTTCTCCTATAAATTGAGTTGAAACTTCGGGGTTAGGGGGTTCACTTATGATAATATTATGTTGTTCATTCTAGAGTGGAAATCTTGTTAAATCAAGCAGGAATATTGGAAAGGAATATAGGAGGAATCTGTACGACATCAAGGGTCGGTTGTAAGATTCCTCTTTATATTCTTGATAATACATTTGGATACTTTTTCTCATTGTGTTGTTTTCAGATTCATTAAAACAATGACAATTCTTAATATCCTTGATCATTAAGTTATTCTAGTATTTGGATTATTACATACGACGGTTGCTTTTGTTTCTTTACATGTTTATGATTACAGGTTCTTCTCAGCATTGAAGGAATTTTTCGGGACAAAAGACAAGGTATTCAACAAACATCTCGTTGAAAGGTAAGAACACTATCCTCTCTTTTCTAATTTTGATAATCTAAATGCTAATAGCTTAAGGAAAGAGATATTCTTATGTCTGTTTGTTTCTAGTTATTTATTGGGATACTAGGAAGATTACTCTTGTCTGCAAGAGGGATTTATTCAGGTAACACCTACATTTATGGAGGATATTATGCTAGATTTGGAGTCGTTTTAGCATTTATGAGGTTGCGTCAATGAACATCATGTCATTTAGGTCGCTCCATCACTATAAATGTGGCAGGAAGGGTCGCATTAGTTCCCTTTGATTTCCAAGATATTTGTGTTTATTGCTCTCATTTTGTTTGCTTAAGTTTATGTTTGAGCACTTGGAAACCTTTTTAGAGACGTTGCACCAAAGAGGGTTAGGAAATTTAAACCCTCAAGTATGACTGCTACAAATCCTACCCCTTCTGCGACTCTCACTGAAGAAACACCTACGCCGAAACCTCAGCCTCAGAAGATGAGGAAAGGGCAGACCTTAGAGACTCGGAAGTCTCCCTAGAAGAATAATTTGAAGCCTAAGTCGACCCCAGCTAAACAATAGAAGAGACAAATGAATGAAGAGCTTGAATTAATCATACAGGAAGATATTGTTGAGGAGATATATTCTATGTCATGGTTTCCCAAGTATATGGCATCGCGCAAGCCATCTCTTGAAGTCACAAGGAACCTGGATAAGGTCAAGTCCCATATCAACACATCACTGCTCCTGAAGAATGTGTCATTTGAATGGGACATGTTTGCAAAAGTGCCTTTACTAAAGCTAGAAGACTCAAACCTAGCTGACTACGCAAATTTCCCCGAACTTGCACCATCAAAGTATTTGGAGTAGGTGCCCTATGACGGAGGAGTCATCAAGGTCTAACCAATGACATGGGCATTGGGGTTGCAGCAGTTCGGGCTGATGAACCTTTTGAACATTCTGCACTTTGGGCACAACACCATAAATGACATTTTCCTATGCCACTTGCTTGTCGTGGTGCATGATAATTGTCTATGGCCAAGAGAGCCCATCCTGATCGATTACATGCTAATTCATTGAATCACCAACTTGCCATACCAAGGAAAGGATCCAGGGGTAGCCTTCGGAGGGAAGGGGATGGTGAAAAAGTTTTTTGATGAGGTTAAGAAGACTTATGGGGTAAACAAGAACACCACAGACTTTGTCATCCAAGAAATTAATTCTACAGTGGTTAAATTTTCCACCTTGATCCTTGCCTGCAAGATGATAAGGAAGTGTCACGCAACAAAATTCTTTGCGTATGTGATCAACATGGCTGCATAGTGCATGAAAGGAGTGCAGTATAATTAGGTGAAGTACCTATGAACTGAGTTTTTGGAGAATATTTGAGAAGCACGGGAGGATGGAAATAATTTTTATTATTCTTGGTTGTTGCTATTGGTTACGATAATTGGTTGGAGATCATCGTCACAGTCCTAGTTACCATATATTAAGCCAAATATCTACGAGCCTGCCAAGTATGCGTCATTATGGAACTCAAAGTTGCCATCTAGGATTAAAAAAAATAAAATCTTATGGGTGCTATTTGATGCAAAAATATTTCAAGTGGTGTAATCCAAGCCAAGACTGTCACCTACGTTGTATGAGTAATACAAACACATTGCGTAATTGAAGGCCACATTTCACAATGTGCATGTCCGCATAAAAAAGGGACATGACAAGCATCTGGCATGAGCTGCCATACATGGTTATAGAGGATGACCTTGCGTGCACTATGACCACGTGGCCCGCCCTATGGCTCGAAGCAAGTAAAACTGGTGGTGCATTGTCATCAGCACCACCTAAGACCCCTACAAAGCCGCGCATACTGACAGATCATCCAAAGGATGCATAGAAGGACAAAGAGCCAACCACTATGGTGGAGAAAGTTGACCTATGCAGTGATTATGAGATGGAAGATAAGGATGGAGACAATGTCGATGCATCGATATACAGTGGCGAGGAACCAACAGAGGGCCTCAGACCACCCTAGGGTCGAACACCAAAAGGAAATCCTCTAAGAATACCAGGATTGATACATTAACGTTCACAAAGGAGGATTTTGAAAAAATTGGCGACACAATCCAGACGGTCACTGAAGATGAATGGAGCAAGGTCGAGTCACAAAAGAAGTCAGTCCTTGATGACGTGAAACAAGGACTCTAGTAGCTCAGAGTGCAAGCGAGTGTGCAGTGAGCGAGTGCGAGACAGGTGAGCAAGTTGGCCATTCATAACCCATCCAAATCAGAAAGCTACACATTTAAAGTTTTAAGCGTAGCGATTTAGATTGCTAATTTTGAGCTGCACGTAGTCATTCCCCAAGGATCCGAGGTCGGGATTGATTTGGTTGTTTTCTCCAATGGGAAAATTCATGCTATGCATATGATGATCATGGACGATCTGCAGTACAGAGTGTACAATGCATTCCAGGAAACCGTGACAACTTAGCAGCAAGTCGCCACAATGCTTAAGGGTCAACAACTAGCATAGGATGTGTGCAATGCCGTTGAAAGCCAACGTGCCCATTTGGAAACCATGATTGGTGAGTTGTGCTCTGGTCTCCCTGCAATCAAAATACCCACTACTGCAGCATCCACTACCAAATTGGAAAGTTTGGTAGTAGCATTGAAAGCTTCCATATTATAAGTCACAATCGTGCGTGCCAAGCTCGAACAAAAAATAGCAGATTTGCAGATGAAGTTGCAGCTGGAGACACCTCCAAAATTTCACGCACAGTGTGCCAAGGTAGTGCAGGAATCAACTGCTAGCATCACTGCTGTTGTGGATGCTTGCAGCCAATTGCTAGAGGAGGACATGGGAATTTGGACCTCTTTCCAGGATGAGCCTGTCACACAATAGATGAAGATAGATCTTCAGGCCAAGGAGAAGCAGTTTAATGAGATACAAGCCACTACACCGACCCTAGTGTTGGCCCAAATATTGGTTGGATTGAAATAAAGTCGCGCTATTTAGGAGGAAATCAACACACTGCGCCAACAGGAGCAGTTTCTCAAGCACAAAATGCAACCTTGGGTTGAGGATGCCTTACAACTTTCCCAAAACATTGACGGTTCCCTCAAAGGCCTACAACAGACCCAGAGAAGTATCATCCTAGTAGTAGAGGGGCCAACTACATAGAAATTCGTCGAAGAAGCACAGAACGCTGCAACGCAGAGTACCAAAGTCATTCACTGCACTTAAAGCTTCCATCTAGGTGCTGACAAGATGCAGGAACTGGGACCAAAGTGGCTTGGGACAAGTCAATAGATTGTGTTGGTGGCCTATTTGGATGGGGTCCCCTAAGGTCAAGTTTTTGTATAATTTTGGTTAGATTTTGTTGAAACACGTTACGCGCAGAATTCAAGGGGATTTGGGGCGGTTCAAAGCTCCTTTATAATTGTAATGGGTAAAAAGGGGAAACCATGAGTCCCAAACCATGGTTTGAGACCATGGTATGTGCGCATCCAAAGTCATATAAATATGTAAGGGTTGAGTTGAGTAAGGATATCTTATCTATATTGATAATTATGTTATGTTGATGTTTTGATTAAATTTTTGGGCTAGTTTGTGTTCGGTCTGGGTAGAAAGGCTCCTGCTGACTATGTATGCGGAGAACTAATCTTGAGTTGTGTCCAAGGACTCTACTACTATGTGTGCAGAAGGAAATAATTTTATTAGATTGAATAATTATTAATAAAGAATAAGTTTTGGCGAACTTTGTTGCAAGTTCTATGTTTATGCATGAATGTGTTAATTAACTGTTAATTACTCCAAGTTATAGATATGTTTTGTTTAAATGTGCATTTATCTGAGTTAAGTATATTTGAAATGTATATGTGTTTGCTCAATTATTTCATCTATGTTAAGGGTTATACTGGAAAAATATCTATGTGATTTCATAAGTATTGTTTCTACTCTGATAAGCTAGATCTGACACATATCTGTTAAGGGATTTATTTGCATTTAAATTTGGTTTTTGTGAAGTCTCAGGCAGGCTAATAGGCCTTACATATGATAAGAAAGGCTAAATCCCACATCAAACACTCCCTCAAGGTGCAAAAACCTTGTTCCAAAACCTCCCCCCCCATGCTGCTTCGGGTGATACTTTGGTCTACACAAGCAGATCCTCGTCGAAAAGGCCAGTAGTTGGAGGGTTTTGTTGGTTGCATAGAACACTCTAAACTTGGGTCAGGACACCTCAAGTCAACAACCCTACTTCCTCTAACATGGTTTGATTCTTTCATCCACTAAGCCTAAATCTGATATTATGGTGGCTACCCAGAACAAAGACTATGGTAATGTGAATCCTTCTAACAATTAGGATATTTATCAACCTGGAAGTTCGACACTATCCTTGTCGGATCCCACTTCACCTTCAATTCCTACAAAATTAACTATTAATCCTTCGAAGGGTGTTATTCATAAGTATTCTTTCAACCCTCGTGTGGAAGATACCCAAAATTACAACGTGGTTGAATACTTGTCTCAGTCTCCATCATTTATGTCAACTCTCGAGGTGTTGCAAAATTGTCCTTCCCAGGAAAATAATTTTCTTTCTACTATCGTATGTGTTAATCCTTCGGATTTCAACCTAGTCAATTTCAATCATGTGAACTATTCCCCTCGAATCCCAACTCAATTGGCCTTTATGATGTAGGTTTTCATCCATCGTAAAAACATTCATCGCTCTATTATGGATGAAATAACCTCCACATGTATCATGTATTTGTCTTGCTAGAAGGCGATTAGTTCTCCCCAACTGAGTCAGTCACCTACTACATTGAAATATTTTAATGGATGAACATATAAGCCATGTGGTATTTTCAATTCCTTACAAGTAGAATTAGCGGGGGAAATTGTATCCATAGAATTTGAAGCAATTGGCGAACTTATTGATTATAACCTTCTACTGGGTCACACATTGGTTTACGCTATGACTGTTGTTGTTTTGACTTATTTCTGTATTATTTCCTTCCCTCATAAGGGCGGAATTGTGACCATCAACCAAATCACCTTCTTCGCCTTTGATTCTCATTTTACAGGAAGTGTCCCTCTTGTAGGGGAAACTATACACTCTTATCAACATGTCATGGTTTCCCTGCTCAAGGATTACTCGCTTATGGGAACCTTTTCTCTCCCTCCTCCTTAATTTTCCAAAAACTCACCTTCAGTTTATTATATAAACATGATATCATCTTATACTATCTCAACAAATCTATGGATAAACCAATCGAAACAGACATCAATATTTTTGGTGAAAAAATGTCTCTTAGCCCCATTGAGATTCATAATGAGGCCATATATTCGATTTGTGTGGATTGTCTTGATACCTTTTCATCAATTTATTGGGTCAATCAATCACTAGATTATGGCACCTCTTCTAATATATTACCTCGCATATTCCCTACCCATGATAGCATCATGGAGATAATGATTCCAGACGATGCACCATGGTAAGATCATCACCATCATTCCTCCTTGCCATATTCCATTGAGGATAATCTCAATAATGTGTATCCTCCCAATTTCGTTGAATATTTTGTGAGTTTTGTTTCCATTCATGAAGTCGATTCCTAAAATAACCACTTGAATATCAAAGAGATGATACCTCTTGACATCTATATTAAACTAGTTATTGTTGAAAATCTACACATCAATGCATCTTGTTGTCCTTCTAATATTAAGACCTATAAATCCCTGTTTCAGGAGTTTCAATATGTATTTTCCTGGACCTATGAATAAATTACAGGTATTGACCCAAATATGGTAGTACACGAAATTAAAACATATCTTGATGATAAACCAGTTTGACACCTCCTTAATCCAGTCCATCCCAAGAAGGCTTCCGCAATGAAAATTGAGGTTGAAAAAATTATTCATGTTGGTTTCATCTATCCCATTCCTTTAACTGATTGGGTGTCAAATTTCGTCCCTGTCATGAAGAAATAGGGGAAAATCTGAGTATGCGTCTATTATCAGGATGTAAACCATGCTTGTCCAAAGGGAAATTATATGACCCCATTTATTGATCATATTGTTGACGGTTGTGACATTTGTGAAATATATTCGTTCATGGATGGATTCTCTAGCTACAATTAAATCAACATTGTCCCAACTGATCGACCTAAAACTACATTTATTTGTCCTTGGGGTACTTTCGCTTACTAGAAACTTCCTTTCGGTTTAAATAATGTTGGGGCTATGTTTCCACGGGCTATGGATTACACTTTCCATGATATTAAGCATATCGTGGAACCTTATTTGGATGATCTACCTGCTCATTCTAAACATCAAGTTGATCACCTGATGCATCATAGGTCAATTTTCCTGCGGTGTAGACATTATAGTATTCGACTTAATCCACACATATGTGTGTTTTGCGTTAGTTTGAGACGACTTCTTGGTTTTTTCATTTCAAAACACAAATTTCATATTGATCCTCTGAAATTACAAGCAATCGTCAATTTTCCTGCACCTTCTTCTCCTGTTCAGCTTCAACGACTCCAAGGGAAATCTAATTTCTGCAGAGTTTTGTCCATAATTATGTTGAGTTGACCAAAGGATTCATTCACCTACTTAAGATATGGATTCCCTTCCATTGGGATAACACTTCTCATAAAGCGTTTGATGCCCTGAAATATGTGCTGGTTTGGGCATCTCTCTTATATCCCCCTAATTATCAGCTTGACTATTTCTTGTACCTTGCTACTGCCATTACTACTATAGAAATAATATTGGTCTAAGAAGATGATCTAGGGACCGAACATCCTATATATTACTTGATTTAGAATCTCAACGATACTTAAATCAAGTACTCACGTGGAAAAATTAGCTTTGGCGGTCATTCAAGTCGTCCAAAGGTTTCTTCATTATATATTTCTTCGGAAAACTAAGGTCGTTTCTAATTGCAACCCTATGACATACATATTATCACGTCAATTGTTGGGGGTAAAGTAATATAAATGTATTTTTATCCTGTAAGATTTTGATTTGGAATTCATCAGGTCCAAATCAAATAAATCCTTAGTTTCCATCGAGCTAATATGTGACCTTCCCTCTCCTTATTTTGAATCGATGTCTGAGGATTCCATCCCATATGAGTCATTGTTTATGATATCATCGTCTAATCCAAGGTATGTATATATCCTTATTTATCTCTAGATCCAAAATTTCTGGTATGATACCTCTCACTCTAAGCAGCGACATATTTGATACCCATCCAATAACTACATCATTATCAACGACACCCTTTATTGCAGTGGTGTTGATACGATTTTTCAAAGGTGCCTCACACATGAGGAGGCCGAGAAAGTCCTTAATGAATGCCACTCAAGAGAATGTGGTAGTCATTTATCTATATATGCCATCACACATAAGATATTATGTGCTGGTTACTTTTGGCCCACCATATTTCACAACCCTCACTCGGCTGGGGGGCATGGCTATATCATTGTAGTGATAGATTATTTTACCAAATGGGCCTAGGCAATTCCTACATTTAACAACATTGGAGAAACGACTGCATATTTTTTCTTCAATCATGTAATCGTTCAGTTTAATGTTCCACAAGCCATAGTCATAGATCATGGGAATCACTTTTGAAACCACCTGATGATCTAATTGACTTCCAAGTGGGGACTCTCATGAAATTTCGACTCCCTACTACCCTCAGCCTAATGGGAAGATTGAGGCTATTAATAATGTTCCTAAAACAATGCTTCAATGCATAATAGGGGTGGACTTTCATTTGCTTCTTTATGCTCCCTTATGGGCTTACTAAACCTTTGGTAGGACTGTTACTAGATTCACTCCTTCCCAATTGATTTATGGTATAGAATAAATCCTCCCAATCGACTGTGAGATTCCATCACTGAAAATAGCTATAAAACTCCTTCTACCACTTACATAGAAGAGGAATGCCTCTTACATATGGCCCGATTAAATGAGACTCGGCGATATGTTGCTATCGCTAATGAATCATAAAATAAATGTGTCAGGGCATAGTATGAAAAAAGTGTCAAGTCTCATGCCTTATTGTAAGTAGACCATGTCCTTCTATATGATCAAAAGCTTGAAAAATTGGGAGTAGGAAAGTTCCAACCGATGTGGTTAGGTCCGTATATTTTCAAGCACTTTCTTGCTAAAGGAGCCTACGAGTTAGTTGATTTTGGCGGAGTCCCATTGGTGCAACCTAGAAATGGGTTGTACCTTAAAAAATAATATGCTTGATCTCATGCATATTACATTGTTTACATATTGTTTATAGGTGTGATGAGTGTGTTTTCAGTGTGTCTCTTTGGAGTTTCCTATGGTTTCGATTGATCCCATTTATGTTTGGTTTGTAGATATTTTCATCCCTTGAACCATATATCGGTTATTATGATGGTGTTATTCGTAGTACTTCGAACCTATCCTCCACAACGTGGGATATCTTTGCTCCAAATGGCGAGTTAGTGAGTCTACAAGGGATTTGTATCAGTCACTCTACCAAAAAAAATGTTGAGTATAGCCCAGTGGTGAAGCTATTTCCTGATGCTATTTCACATGGTACCCATCGTTTAGTCATCATACTTGACTCACAGCTTATGGCATTAAAATTAGCTAATGTCTATTTAGTTAGATGTCCCACCATCCTTCACATGTTCTTAAGGTTTCGCCTTCTAGAAAGACATTTTGATTTCATCCAGTATCAACCTATTTCTATAAATCTAAATACACTAACAAATGCGCTTAGAGCTAATCATGTTTTAGATAGACATTTGCAACAAATGTAAATATTTTTCAATACACATAACATAAATTGAAATTAAATTGAAAGTAATGTTTCAATGTTTCTATGTTCCTACTGTTACTTTAAATTTATGTGATGTGTATTGAAACTTATTTACATTTGTTGAAAATTTCTATCTAAACATGATTAGCTCTAAGCACATCTGTCAGTGTATTTAGATTTATAGAAATATGTTGATACTGGATGAAATCAAAATGTAAATAAGTTCCAATACACATCACATCAATTGAAGGCAACAGTAGGAACATAGAAACATTGAAGACATCAATTGAAGGCAACAGTAGGAACATAGAAACATTGGATATATATATATATATATATATATATATATATATATATATATATATATATATATATAAAGTTTGATTTTACAAAATTTGTGCCTGAGACACATATGGCCACATGGCTTATATAAAAAACTATATGCATATGAGATTATGAAACCCAATATAATAAAAGTGCTCATGATAATGTGCCACTACATGAGCCATCTTGCACAGTAGTCGATTAATACATCTAGGCACTCCAATAGTGTACTGCTATCGTCACATAGGGATTTGATTGATAATGGGATCATCAATCTCGTGTCTCAACCCCTCCACGTGGTGCTCCACCTCTACTAGGGTCTCTACTACATTGAGATCCTGGAGTGCATCCTGCCTCACTGTAGCAACTCGTGCTAGTACTATAACCTCCCATGGATCTCCTGCATGACGAAGATATGCAGCTCCTAGAGGTCGAACGGGCCCAACATCTGCATGAAAAAATAAATATTTTAGTCTCAGAAACATTAATAAACAAAAAAAATTGTAAAACTTCTTAAAAAATTTTAAAATGGTTAAAACATATTACCCATAGCACCCTATTTCTCACCCTCAGGAAGCCCAAGATCAAGGTCATCATGGAAATTCACTCATGCATGCAGATAATCATAAATCATAATGAACTTTTTACACATCCATCTAAAAATGGATGGTGTGAAGCTGGCCACTGATGAACCTGCATGTCGAGCCATAAGGTCTATCCACCTTCTCATCCATGGAACCCCTAGATCAATTGCCTTGAGCGTGATATTCTAAGGCTATAATAATGGAATCCGCTCGAGGGTAAAACAAATCAAAATTGAACCATAGAAAAAGTGTTTAGTTGTCTATCTTTTGATTTATACATTTGTTCCTTCATATTGACCAATAACCCTCTCACTCTATTTGAATACTATTGGTTCCAAACACACTAAAAAATACTGCATATATGATCTTCTAGCTTCATGAAGTGTTGCGTTACCAGATAATCTGGAAATAATAAAAATGATTGTTCTCATAGGAAAATGGGTCACATATCTAATGTTGATATTCCCATTGTTAGTGTCCTATAATAATACGATTCATAATTTTGAATTGACTTTGATTAGTCTTGTAATATGTACATACTTTTATTTCTACAAAATTGATTTCCCATATTAAAATTAAAAAATGTAAAGAGGGTAAAATTCCTAAAAGAAAAACCAAAGGATTGAAAGAAAAAATATAAAAAAGAATATAAAAAATGAACCCAAATAAAAAAATAGATAAAACAGATCATGAAACTGATGCAAATTCAAATGTCACTACTTTTTACTTCACTTTGAAAAATAAGATTGTGTGCAGCTTGTCAAAAATGCCACAATCCATGAAGATCAAACTGCTTAATCTTGATCTTTCATTCTTTAAATTTCATGTTGATAGATAGAGAATAAAGATCTAGCCAAACAATTTAATATTAGCATATCAGTAGTTAGGTAGAGAATAGTAAGGAGCTCAACAGTTTAATCTGAGCCCTTGGAAGAAATAAGGATAGAATTAGTTAGTTTGCTGTTAAAATAAAAATGAGTAAGTGTTTGCAAGCTCAAATTCACCCAAAGAAATGAAGAAAAATATGTTAGGGTAGCTGATGAGTAGGAAGAATAAATTTTCACAAGGCATGGATAGCAGAAAATTGTTCATTTCATATTTACTAACTTCCTTTCAAAATCATTTTCCCTTGTAAAAATACCCTTTCCCCTTCATTTTAACCCTTTTCCCATACTTCATTCATTTTTTTTACAAAAACCCCTTTTCCTAAGTTTAAAATACATTTTCTTTTATTAACTTCCATTTTTATTTAAAAATACACCAAAAACCCATAAAAATAATTTTATCCTAAGTCTAAATGATTAAACCTATATGTCGGGCCCCACTACAAAGTTTTTACATTAAAACTTAATGACAAATCCCGCACATATTAACATTTAAATTTAATATATTAGCTCCCTTTACATACATGTACCCCGTATTTAATTAATTCCCTTATACATATTTCCCCAACCCATGTTTTATTTATAACCTATAGTTTTATTTCCCCACATGTGATATATTTCCATACCCCACTTGTTATAAACCCCGCCTATACATAGGTCCCACTTACCCAAACCCCATTGGTTATATATTAAACCCCGCCTATATATAGGTCCCACTTACCCAAAACCCATTGGTTATATATTAAACCCCGCCTATACATAGGTCCCACTGTTATATAAACCCGACCAATGTATATATTGCATGACTTCCGCATTGACTTCTCCCGGGCCTCGAATATTAGAAACCCCGACCAAATTCAATGCTATTTGCCAACCGTTAGATCTACATTGACCAGATCCGATGGCCAGTAAACCTTTTTGCACACCTGATAGAAAATTCTTTAACCACACCCCAACCTTGTGAAATGCATGGTTTTCATAGCTCTGCTCGTGGCTATGTGTCACTATACCATTTGATCGCATCCACAGAAAAATACTAACCGACTGCTTTAGCTCATGCTAAAACCATTAAGCAGTTTCTACTACCCGTTGCAAAAACTGTCTGACCTTTTGAATTAACCCATGCATTAAATGTTAAAACATTGTTGGTTAAAAATCCATATAGCCGCCCTTTCCAACCTTTTTCCCTACTTTCTGTTATAGTTTCGCGTAGAAGGAGCATTTCCGACTGTTTTTCAAGCAAATATCACTCTATCGACCTTATTTCAAGCCTTTTTCACCAGAATTCAAGATCATTTGTTGCTACAACTGATGTAGAAACATTCAGAAGCACTATAAAGACCCTTGAAACCTCAGAAAAGCTTTCCGCTGCCCCAAAACCCTTCTGCAAATCAAAATCTTCTTTTCTCCAGGTAGTCCTAAAATACCAAGGCCTTTTTCTTACAAAAAGGAAGTAATTCAAGTAATTGAACCAGTTTAGAAGCCTTTGCAAACCTAAAGAAAGCCCTTTTGCTTCCTTATCCATTTTCTGTCAGCCCTAGACATATTTTCACAAAATTCTGAAAGCCTAAGATTATTCCTAAGCACAAAGAGTAAATTTGATTAATTAAACCATTGCAGGCCAGAGGAATAGTCCTGGTTTCATCCTAAATCCTTCTACAAACTGTGATTATCTTTCTGAGGTGCTCCTAAAGGCTTGAATATGCTTTTCTAAGCTAAAAGAGTAATTAATTGTAAAATCAAACAAAACAATGGCTTCCAAAAGTATTGTAACTGTAAATACCCTGCAGCCTCCAGTTGTAGATGTATAACACACTCCCTTAGTTGATAAATATTTTAAAATTAGTGACCTTGTCACTGAGTTTAACCTTCTTGAGCTCCACTACTGGAGCCATGACAAATCCATTGACCAAGCAGATGAGGTTTTAATTTGGGAGTCTAATTTTCCAAAGGATGTTGTACCACAGACTTTCCAATGCCCAGAAGTGATAAGACTTTGTCAATATTGCTATTTTCCTGAACAAAGAGCCCTAATAACCCCTAAAAAAAAAATTCTTTTCACTATTACAACTGAGTCAATCAACCAAATGTTGCAGATCCAACCTAGGCCAGATGAAACCTCTTTTTCCATTGAGGCTCTTACACAATTATACCTGAATCTGGACTTCCCCAAGAGGTTTGAGATATTCCAAACTTTCATGTCGTCATCTGTAGAAAATCCCAAGACAAATCATCCTTACCCATCTGCAATATTTTCTGAGAGAACCAGACACATCATCACAATTTTGTCCTACATTTTGGGCTATTTTACTGATAATCATGTTGATGCTTATCAGGTTGATGCTTCAATCCTAGGTTTCCTATCTACTTTCACACTTAGTTAGCCTCCCGATACCATTTTTAATTTTTCCCAGTACCTTGATGATACTATGCATGAAATTTTTTTCAAAATTCCTAAAGATGTCTTCAAGTATTCCTCAGTTTTATTCCACATGTTTTTGTACTTCCAGTCTAAGAAATTTGCCATCAACCTTCAAAAGATTTATGTTGAAGGTAACCCATAGTCAGTCATATTTTTTACTCTAATTATCAAAAAAGAATCCACACAATCCAACTACACAGAGTTCATTGATTCTTTTACTCATCC
Source organism: Pinus albicaulis (assembly GCA_034641835.2). NCBI lineage: Eukaryota > Viridiplantae > Streptophyta > Pinopsida > Pinales > Pinaceae > Pinus > Pinus albicaulis. The sequence continues at coordinate 1,298,442,743 of CM076579.1, forward strand.
TATGGTCAATATGCTGAACAGCAGCATGCAGCCAAGAATTAGTGAGGAAATTAAGAAGGTCTTGCAATTACCAGAGCATAATAGGATAGGAGATTGGTATCTCCATCAGAACCATACAGAGTTTAGGGTATATGGATCAAATCTTCTTCCATATAAGCTGCCCAAATACCTCCGAATGAGGTTATTTTCCCTTGAGTATATAAGGAAAATCCTTAATTATGATGGAATCAATTTATTGGCAGCCAAAAAGAAGACACAGTTCAAAATAAAAAATCAAGTTGGACCTTTTATTTGTAACAGTAGAGGTGCAGGTCCATAGGCAGAAAATTATTTGCAGGACTTTAAGTTCAGTCCAAGCTTTCAGTGGTATTATGATCCTCTAGGAGTAATAAGAAAACTAAGGGTTAATTGCAAATTAAACTCCTTATGTACATGAGAAAAAACCAGAAATTGAGAAATACTCCAACCAATCTAAATGGTTGGAGAACACTTTGATATAGGCAGAGAAGCAAGGTGATACTAGTCAAATCTTGCAAACTCCAGCCCAAGAATATAGAAGCTCAAAAAGAATCAGAGAAGAAGGATCATACACTGCAGAAACTACCACTAAAACTAAATTTAAATTAACGTACAGGAAGAAGCCTAAATTAAATCTTGTCAATGAAGAAGTGGAAACAATATAAGTAATTGATACAGAAACAATGGTCAAAGACAATTCTACACCTACAGTTGCTGAAAGAACACACTAGCCTTCAACTTCAAACACTCAAATGATTCAGAAACAACACAATGTTGAAGTATCTTCTTCTAGCAAACCAGCAGAGAAGGAGATGGAAATTATGCAGAAATACAAAGAGATAAAGATGAGAAATGAAGCCTTGAAGACTGATACATGTAACCAATATTGAAAATAGTAACCCAGTGACCAAAGCAGATTGCTTTCTGCTTTTGACTACAAAACTAGGAAGATGCAGATGACCTTCCTACATCCTAAAGTAAAGCATCCAAAAACATTAGCTGATTACAAAAATATATCATATGAAGTTCAAGAAGAATATCTTCATCCAATTGATCAAATATAATTTCACAAACAAGATTATAAAATGCTTTATTCAACCATGACAAATAAAGCCATGAGTGTACAGAAGCTACAAAACACTCTTGGGAATATCAAAGATAAACTCAAATTAGAAAAGGAATCCTCACAGGCTAAGGATAACAGAATCAAATCACTATAATATTTGGTAATTAAAGTAGGATATGATCCCAATAATGTCAAAATTGCAGAAGAACTGATCAAAAAGAAGAATTTAGACATTGTTGCATTAAAGAAGCAACTAAAACTGCCTCCTACTGAACATCCTCAGGCAAAGGAAGTGTTACAGGATGCAAACCAGAAAGATGTTATGATGAATCTCATTCTTTAGTTGACTTCCCAAATAAAGGAAATGATATATATCATATTTTTATGAGAAGCATGATTATGAGAGAGGCACATGAGTTGGATGTGTCTTTGAGTGGGAAAATTCTCACAATTTCTGCACTACATGTTCTAATGGGAGCATGGGAGGAGATATGGCCACCACATCCAAATGTTTGTTCTCTTTTGAGGTGGGCCATGAGATTGATATTCATCCATTTTACAGCCATGGGCAAGTGCTTGATCATGTATTATTGTTGTATTCAGCCATTTACTATTCATTAGTAGATGTGATGGATCTTGTACATTGCTTGCCATGTAATTTTTTGAAGTTGCAGTGGATGAAACTGCATTGTGTCCTTGTGAGAAATTGTTTGTATCAAGAATTATCATGTATAGCTTGCAGAAAAATTCTCATTGGGATACTCTGTGATGATATTGTCCTATTCATCATGGATGATATGTTTTGGGCCAGCTTGTTCTTCATTTTCGGAGGAGAACTCTTTGGAGGATTTTTCTTCATTTTTCCATTTGAGGGCAATAATTTTGCAGCCCAGGATCATCACACACTCTACACTTATCATAAGTGGAGAGAATGACGGCTTGGGGTAGGCTATGATTTTTACCATGTTCAGATTTTCAGCCCACCTTCATTTCTGGAGCTTGAGGTGGAAGGAGATTTTCAGGAGTTGCCTTGTTGGGAGGTGGCTCATTTTGTTTGGATGATTGCTTGGGGATGGAGGATCCACATGGGGGAGATTTTACTCATTATATTTTAGAATCCATGCCTTGAGTGAAGATTCTTCAGTTCTATCCTTGCAATTGCTTGGGGACAAGCAACATTTGGGAGGGGAGGACTATAATGTTCCAAATTTTTCTTCAATAAATTGGAACATTAATTTTTTCCTAAATTCATTTAGGAGATGAATAATTGGGTAAGGAAGCCCAATGACAATAAAAACATAAATAAAATCCCTCTAGTATTAAAAGGGATCATCCATGGAACAAGATTTCACACCCTCATGTGTGAAAGGAGATATTTTCAAAGAGGTTTGACCAAGTCAACCAGCATAGGGTATGAGGTGGAAAGCACTACATGGGATAGCGTAGAGATAGAGGAGGGAAGCTTCTAGAGGAAGAGAAACCCTAATTCGAAGTAGGGCCCATGGAGAGCCTTCATTTTCTATATATGGAGAGGAGGAGAGCCATTTTTATTCATGCATATGTTTTATGATTTCATGTCTATTCAAACATTGAGCATTCTTTGCTACTTAGCAAGAATTTCCGGAAGACTCCTGTTTAGGATTCCCTCACCTTATTGAGAAGCCTCTTGAAGGTTGGTTCTTCATCTTCCACATATCTTGGCTCAAGGCCAAAGCATCCTCCTCCAGGACAACGTTATTGTTGCAGAAACATTATACTGTGTTGTAGGGTGTTGCAGTGGAGAGTCACAACACCTCTTCCTTCTCTTGTTTTTCAGAAGGAGAGTCTTTATTTCCTTTGGAGGATCATATTGGAAGATATTGGAGCTGATTTTCAGATCTTGGCACTTGGCCATAGTGTTCTATTCCACTCACTGCGCAGTCCCTCTTAGTGACTATGTTATTTTCATGCAAAATCTGTAGTGAGGGTTTTGCAAATTGATTAGAGGGTGAGATCTCAAGTGTAAGGATCAGCCTTCCACTTAGGAGATCCATTGGAGGAGGTATACTTCAGATTGTTCATCATATTCAGCCTTCTCTATTGAGTTCCAGATTTGAGTTGCAGCAGCTGCCCAACAACTCTGGCATTTTTGCCATTTTGTATATTTCAGCCAATCCCTTGTAGGATTGATGTATTTTTTCTTCTAAGGGTTAGAGCTTTGCTCCCCTATTGTATTTGAGCCATATATTTTCATATTCATGTATTGAAATCATTTTGTAGCAGTATTCTATCATATACCGCGTCCTCATAGCCTGGGTTTATGCAGAAATAACAGTGTTATTTCATGTTCATGTACATGTATTATTGAGGCTTGCATTACCTTTCTTGAGAGGTTGTTTCCTCAGGACTTGTACTCTCTTTGCTGCTATAACATTATTCTTGGCTATATGTTCATATTCTTGTCTCGCAGCTCATAAAATAACGTTTTTGATCTATTGTATGTTCATACATTTGTTGTAGCCCCATTCTTTGGGCAATTCCTGAAAAAGGAACATTACAATAAGCAAGCACAATAATGGTGCAACAGCAACACTCAACTCATAGAAACATGACAGAAATCCATAGCCATTTAATTAAATAATAGTAGCAAGAAATGAGTACAAGATCTTGAGGAAAATGATACTCAAGATTATCAATGCTCAACCCCAAAGAACAAGTACATAAACTATGACAAAATCACTGCTACATATGTATGCTCAAGCTATGACTGCGCAGTCCAGGAATGGAAACTGCTGCATAAAAGTTTCAATACACAAATATGTCAATAAGAGGCTCAAATACAATAGGGGGAGCAAGACCTCAACCCCTGGAAATGATAATGCACAATCCCTAAAAGGATTGGCTACAAAACATACAAAATGGCAATTCCACAGAAATGTCGGAGTTACTGGGTAGCTGCAGCAACTCAGAAATACAACTGGATGAGGATGGCTGAATTTGATGCTCAAACTAAATATGCCTCCTGCAATGGAATCTTTCAAGTGAAAGGCTGATCCCTTCACTAAAGATCTCTCCCTCCAATACTCTGCAAGAGCCCCACTGCAAATGCTCCTCTCAAAATAACGCAGTCACTAGATAGAACTGCATTGTAGGGCTATGGAATGAGTTGGAATTGATGCCAAAATCTTCAATAAGCTACGGGATGCCTCCAAACTGATATCCCAAACGAAAGAGGGACTCCTCCTCTGAAAAATAGCTGAAGGGGATGGTGTAGTGAACCCTCACTGCAACACCCAGCAACACAACATTAATCTGCTGCAGAAATAATGTTGTCTTGATGGAGGATGTTGGGCCTCAAGCTTGGATGTGAGGACAATGAAGAAAAATCCCTCAAGAGACCTCTCAAGAAGGAGAAGGAATCCTAAACAGGAATTCCTCCTGCAATTCTTGCTAAACAGCAAAGAATGCTCCAATTGTCTAACTAGACAATGAGATGAATAATACAAGCATGAGAAACAATGGTGGCCTTGTTCTCCTTTTAAACAAATGAAAGATCCATTAGGGTTTCCTCCACCAAATTTTCCTTTCCTCATTCACACTGCGCTGGCTTCCTAAGTAAGCCACTCCTCCTATGGCAGCGTTGTTGACTTGGTCAACTTAACCAAGCCTCCTTGCAAATATCCTTGTTCACACATGAGGGTGTGCAAACTAGCTCCAAAGTTGATCCCCTTTCATACTTAGAGGGATTTTATTGAGGTTTTTATTATTAAATGGGTTTCCTTACCCATTTATTCTCCTCCTAGGTGAAATTAATGTTCCAAATTATTGTCGGAAAATTTTGGAACATTACAGTCCTCCCTTCCCAAATGTTGCTTGTCCCCAAGCAACTGCAAGGACATAACTGGATAGCCTTCTCTCAAGGCATGGATTCTATGTAGTGTTGAGGAACATATTCTTCATGTGGGTCCTCCATCCCCAATAAATCATCCATAAAAAATGAGCTACCTCCCAACTAGGCAACTCCTGGAAATCGTCCTCCACCTTTGGCTCCGACAAAGTAGGTGGGATGAAAATATGCTCATGGTAGACAATGTAGCCTACCCCACACTGTCATTCTCCCCACTCAAGATAAGTGCAGAGAAAGTGTTGATCCTAGGCTGCAAAATACTTGCCCTCAAGTGGCAAGATGAAGACTAGATCCCCAAGGACCTCTCCTCCAACGCTGCAAATCATGCTGGCCCAAGTATCTCCATATATGATGAGTTGGAAGTCATCAACATATGGCATCTCCTCCAACATATGGCTCACCTCATAAAGTAAAAAATGTGTTGTTAGGGTAACCATATCATGTCCCATGTTCCCCTTAGAACATGTAGTGCAAAAGGTATGAGGAATTTCTCCCTCCAAGGACACATTCACCCAATGTGTCTCTCTTTCAATCATGCTCCCAAGGAAAGCTCCAGCAATATCAACCAATGGAACCATAAGGAGAATCATGCTAGCTGCCATGTGAAGTAAATGAGAAGGAAAATGGTCTCTCAAATGTAGCCAATGCAGTTTGACTCTCCACTGCCATAGAAAATAAAATGATGGGTGGCATCCCCACCATTTGCTTGCTGCTCCATTCTCTTGGAGAAAGTGAATGATGTACCTTGCAATGTATGTATGTACTCCATGATAAATTTCCTCCCCATCTCCTCTTAGGGAGTGAACATCCATAATGGCCTCATGCAAACCATCAAATCTAGAAGGAAGAATACCCTTCCTTTGAGAAAATCCTTGCACATATATGGTTAAGAGATGCATAGAAAAATCATCATGCAAATCAATAATACTCTCACCATATTTTTTTCTCATATAAATGGAGTGGCTTTTAAATGAGTCTCCCCTCATCCTCAAAGGGAAAAGAGTTGACAGTGGTAACTCCTCCAACTCCTTATGATCCATGGAATGCCTCCTCAAAGTCTTCAAGTGGTCTTTCCCACAAGAAAGAAAGAAATGTAATGTGGCCCTCATGGTTGGCCCATGGTTTCTCCTGAAATGTACGACATGTATGGTAAGGAGAATTATGCTCCCAATGGGCATCCTCAATCTCAAGCCCAATCTCAAATTAAAGCCTCCCATGAACATATACATATCAGCAATACATGGAAGCAAAAACCAATAGAAACAAGTTGTCACATGACAACCGGAAATTGGATCAAGGTCCCACACAAGGAACCAGCGTAGTGCATGCCCTGGCCATATGCAGACTCTGTCACCTTTGAAAAAAGGATGAGATCCAGAGGCTACCTGGCCATCTGCAGACTCTGTCTATAGAGTTTGAAATATTCCCCCTTCATGGATTCAGTACTTTGGCTTGAAGCCACAGGCTAAGCCAAAGATCATGCTCTGATACCACTGTAATGTTCCTTTTTCAGGAACTTGCTACAATAATGAGAATATCTCTAGATATTCTAAAGTTAGAGCTCCAGCAATAAGAAAGCACAATAATGGTGCAACAGCAACACTCAACTCATAGAAACATGAGAGAAATACATAGCCATTTCATTAAATAATAGCAGCAACAAATGAGTACAAGATCTTGAGGAAAATGATAATCAAGATGATCAATGCTCAACCTCAAAGAAAAAGTACATAAACTATGACAAAACCACTGCTACATATGTATGCTCAAGCTATGACTACGCAGTCCATGAAGGGAAACTGCTGCATAAAAGTGTCAATACACAAATATTTCAATAAGAGGCTCAAATATAATATGGGGAGCAAGACCTCAACCCCTGGAAATGATAATGCACAATCCTAAAAGGATTGGCTGCAAAACATACAAAATGGAAATTCCACAGAAATGCCGAAGTTGCTGGGTAGTTGCAGCAACTTAGAAATAGAACTGGATGAGGATGGTTGAATCTGATGCTCAAACTAAATATGCCTCCTCCAATGGATATTTCAAGTGAAAGGCTGATCCCTTCACTAAAGATCTCTCCCTCCAATACTCTGCAAGAGCCCCACTGCAAATTCTCCTATCAAAATAACGCAATCACTGGATGGAACTACGTTGTAGGGCTATGGAATGAGTTGGCCTTGACGCCAAAATATGCAATAAGCTCTGGGATTCCTCCAAAATGATATCCCAAAGGAAAGAGGGACTCCTCCTCTGAAAAATAGCTGAAGGGGATGGTGTAGTGAACCCTCACTGCAACACCCAACAACACAACATTAATTTGCTGCAGAAATAATGCTGTCCTGATGGAGGATGTTGGGCCTCAAGCCTAGATGTGAGGACATTGAAGAACAATCCCTCAAGAGACCTCTCAAGAAGGAGAAGGAATCCTAAACAGTAATTCCTCTGGAAATTCTTGCTAAACAACAAAGAATGCTCCAATTGTCTAACTAGAAAATGAGATGAATAATACAAGCATGAGAAACAATGGTTGCATTGTTCTCCTTTTAAACAAATGAAAGCTCCATTAGGGTTTCCTCCACCAAATTCCCCTTTCCTCATTCACACTGCACTGGCTTCCTAAGTAAGCCACTCCTCCTATGGCAGCGATGTTGACTTGGTCAACTTAACCAAGCCTCCTTGCAAATATCCTTGTTCACACATGAGGGTGTTCAAACAAGCTCCAAAGTTGATCCCCTTTCATACTTAGAGGGATTTTATTGAGGTTTTTATTATGCAAGGTTTCCTTACCCATTTATTCTCCTCCTAGGTGAAATTAATGTTCCAAATTATTGTTGGAAAATTTTGGAACATTACAGTGGATGAATTGCTGAACATTTCTATAGTTGTACTATTTTGGAACGTAAGGGTGATTGTACCAATTTCAATTCAGCAGACTAGATTAAAGCAATAAAGAGATTATATTACAGGATTCATGTGCTAGGCCACTACAATGATGTACTTTCTATTTGTTCAATTGTTTCTTTCTGAAGTTGATCCCCTTTCATACTTAGAGGGATTTTATTGAGGTTTTTATTATGCAATGGGTTTCCTTACCCATTTATTCTCCTCCTAGGTGAAATTAATGTTCCAAATTATTGTCGGAAAATTTTGGAACATTACAGTCCTCCCTTCCCAAATGTTGCTTGTCCCCAAGCAACTACAAGGAAAGAAATGGATAGCCTTCTCTCAAGGCATGGAGTCTATGTAGTGTTGAGGAACATCTTCCTCATGTGGGTCCTCCAAACTATTCACCTCTCCAAAATCCAAGAGCGATGAATCCAAAGACAAAATGTATCTCATTAATGATAGATCAGGTGGCCTCCTTGGTGGAATGCCTCTATGCAATGATACATCTATGTCAAGAGTGGACTGTACATATGGTTGGGAAATCTTGCCCTTGCTCTCACAGTGCAGTAGAGTCTTCCTCCTCTTTGCACTAGCTCTCTGAAATAGAGAAGGGTGTGTCCCTCTCATCACCTGATTTTGCTCTTTCTCCCTTCCCTCTCCTTCCAGCTGCAATACTACACAATCATGCTGCTCATTAATTGTTCTTGGACCTCCATGAATGAGATCCTGGGGACCTCCTTGCCAAGATGTAAGAATCCCTCTAGTTGGAGCAAGGGCTCCTCCTTCCTCTGCATGAGGTACTAGATCAACTCTAGAATTGACAGCGTTGTTGCCCTTAACATGATTGGGAAACTCTCCAATGATTGGATCCCCTTTTGAAAAAGAGATCCCTTTGCCTCGTGCCAAAAATGAAGATCTTGCCTCTAAATAAGCATCATGCAAGATATCAACCTCCTTCATGGCTTTCTGAAATGTTCTTGAGTCTATGGTTTCCTCCATCACATCCAAGGGTTTTGTTTGTTTGAATGTGTTTGTTTCCTTTACATGCATTTCAGAATTCCTCCTATCAAATCTCTTCATCAAAGTTCTAATGAAAATTGCATATGAAGAGGCATTTTCATTTTTTTAAGTAAAAGACTCAATAACCACCATGCATAGACTTTACCTCCCAAGTGCAGCGCTGCTACTCTGATGGCTTCATCTTCAGGAATCTGATGCTGCTGCAAAAATGTGTCTAGCTCTTTAATCCAAGCCTTGGTTGAACAAGTGGGAGAACCATCAAAGACAAATAGAAGAAATCTATCCCCATCATGCTGCTTGCTCCTCCTCACCATGATCGTGCAAAAATCCAGAAAAGTAATATGATATCTAAACCTCTGGGTTTGAGATTCATACTCATGCAAGAAACCTCTAAGAGTTCCTTTCTTCGGCATTTATTCTTCTTCTTCTCTTCTCATGGAAAATCTGTCCATGTGACTGCGCTGTGTATTATAGGGTGTAGCTGCATGCTCGCATCCCTTACAAGAAAATCTAGAGTTTGACTCAACTTCAAACCCTTTTGGAGATCCTATACAAATCTCCCTCCTTATATTCTCAAATTCTTCATGAATGCTCAGGAAGGATCTTGGAAGAAGCCTTGCAAGCTTTCCTTCCCTCTTTTCTCCATATGATGGAGCCTTCATTTTCTATCTCTTTGATAGCACTGGAAAGTTCCCGTATCAGGAATATCGAAATTCTATTCCAGAGATTGACTGCAGGGGCATTTACTGGATATGTCACCTTTGAAAAAAGGATGAGATCCAGAGGCTACCTAGCCATCTGTAGACTCTGTCTATAGAGTTTGAAATATTCCCCCTTCATGGATTCAGTACTTTGGCTTGAAGCCACAGGCTGAGCCAAAGATCATGCTCTGATACCACTGTAATGTTACTTTTTTAGGAACTTGCTACAACAATGAGAATATCTCCAGATATTCTAAATTTGGAGCTCCAGCAATAAGCAAGCACAATAATGGTTCAACAGCAACACTCAACTCATAGAAACATGAGATAAATACATAGCCATTTCATTAAATAATAATAGCATCAAATGAGTACAAGATCTTGAGGAAAATGATACTCAAGATGATCAATTCTCAACCTCAAAGAACAAGTACATAAACTATGACAAAACCACTACTACATATGTATGCTCAAGATATGATTGCGCAGTCCATGAAGGGAAACTGCTGCATAAAAGTGTCAATACACAAATATGTCAATAAGAGGCTCAAATAAAATACGGGGAGCAAGACCTCAACCCCTGGAAACAATAATGCACAATCCCTAAAAGGATTGGCTGCAGAAAATACAAAATGGCAATTCCACATAAATTTCGGAGTTGTTGGGTAGCTGCAGCAACTTAGAAATAGAACTGGATGAGGATGGTTGAATCTGATGCTCAAACTGAATATGCTTCCTCCAATGGATCTTTCAAGTGAAATGCTGATCCCTTCACTAAATATCTCTCCCTCCAATACTCTGCAAGAGTCCCACTGCAAATGCTCCTCTCAAAATAACACAGTCACTGGATGGAACTACGTTTTAGGGCTATGGAATGAGTTTTTATTGATGCCAAAATCTGCAATAAGCTCTGGGATGCCTCCAAAATGATATCCCAAAGGAAAGAGGGACTCCTCCTTTGAAAAATAGCTGAAGGGGATGGCGTAGTGAACCCTCACTGCAACACCCAGCAACACAACATTAATCTGTTGCAGAAATAATGTTGTCCTGATGGAGGATGTTGGGCCTCAAGCCTAGATGTGAGGACAATGAAGAACAATCCCTCAAGAGACCTCTCAAGAAGGAGAAGGAATCCTAAACAGGAATTCCTCCGGCAATTCTTGCTAAACAACAAAGAATGCTCCAATTGTCTAACTAGACAATGAGATGAATAATACAAGCATGAAAAACAATGGTTTCCTTGTTCTCCTTTTAAACAAATGAAAGCTCCATGAGGGTTTCCTCCACCAAATTTCCCTTTCCTCATTCAAATTGTGCTGGCTTCCTAAGTAAGCCACTCCTCTTATGGTAGCACTGTTGACTTGGTCAACTTAACCAAGCCTCCTTGCAAATATCCTTGTTCACACATGAGGGTGTGAAAAAAAGCTCCAAAGTTGATCCCCTTTCATACTTAGAGGGATTTTATTGAGGTTTTTATTATGCAAGGTTTCCTTACCCATTTATTCTCCTCCTAGGTGAAATTAATGTTCCAAATTATTGTTGGAAAATTTTGGAACATTACAGTGGATGAATTGCTGAACATTTCTATAGTTGTACTATTTTGGAACGTAAGGGTGATTGTACCAATTTCAAGTCAGCAGGATAGATTAAAGAAATAAAGAGATTATATTACAGGATTCATGTGCTGGGCCACTACAATGATGTACTTTCTATTTGTTCAATTTTTTCTTTCTGAAGTTTTCACATGCTTATATGTTTGCTTAAAATAAATGATATAATAGGAATGTTATTACAGAATATGTTTAATTACACTCTGTCTTGAACTTTTTATCATTTATATGTTTTATTTTGATATCCAGATTAGGGAATTCTCAATTTCTCCCTTGTTTCGATTGACCTCTGTCCCTTCACTCATTATCCAGATTTTAGAACCCTTAATTGCTCCCTTACCCCGATTGAAACCATTTTCACCATCAGCCTAAGGATCTGAAGTGACTAAACTATCTTTCCCTGTGAATACTTCCCTTTAGAACCTTGATCCTGCTTCTGCTACTTGACATTTTGACTCCATTAGCTCAATGGAATGCAGGCTACATCTAACCTACATCTATCCATCTAATTAAGTGATTTTACCACGAAACCAAATCCAAAAATCAAATCCCAAGTAATCCTACATAAATAGCCTAAAATCAACTACAATCAACAAAGATAAATCATATAGAGAGAACCCTTTCTGAGCATTAGGAAGGCTAGTTCCTAAGGCTTAAAAGTAGGTTTTTTTTAACCTCTAATATTCTTTAAACCAAAAAATAAACAACCCTTTGATAATCATTGGAGTGATAACATTCTGGCGACCGTAATGGGGAACTAAACAGTCCTTAGTGTTTAAAATTAATATTAAATGAAATACTTCTACTTATATTTTCACCTTAAGTTTTTTTTAAAGGGTTGTTAATAAAATTTTCATAAAAAACTGAAATTTTGGCTTCCAGAAGAGTCTACTATACCAGGTCTAATCCAGATCCAAAACTTGTTGTAATAGTAGATAATCCTGACAGAATTTTAAAGAAAAATAAAAAAGTAGAAATTTTAGGTAATAAAAATTCATTGATCAAAGCAAATTCTCTTCCCAATAAATTATCAAGTTTACAAGACATTGAATTTGATTTAGCTTTGGAGCAATATTTGTTTAAAACTAAATCAGAAAGTGACATATATAATAGTGTAATAGATCCTGATTTCATTTCATTTATTGAAATTAAGAAGGAAATTGTTTCACTTGATTCAGATGAAAAAGCCCTAGAATTTTATGATAAACTTGATGCTTTAACTGCAAGTTTGATTAAGGAAATTGATGAAACTTATTTTCAACATTCAGTTGAATTGGATGCTTTATCTGCCTATAACCCTAAGCCTTCTACCCGTCATTTAGCTTCCAGTCATTTAGAGTCTGTAAATTCAAATTTATTTAGTACCACCTCATCTATTATTTCCATTACACCTCATTCCATAGAATCCTTCATTCCTAAGCTTCCACTTCAACCTAGAATTGTATTTCCATCTCCCAACACATCAATTTCATCCCCTAGTATTTCTACTACTTTTTCTAGTACTTCATTCTCATTTCCAAGTACTTCTTATAGCATCCCAACTACATCTTCTAATATCTCAACCTCATCTGCAAGTTGTAGTGCTCAACTTAGTGTTCCTAAATTGAGGTCATAAATTATCAACCAGGGTTAGTAAACTGCTGAAGTGAGGTGCACTATATGTGCTTAGGTATCTATTTCTCACTACGTTTTGTTTAATGTTTTTATGATGTTTTTGGTTTTTTTGGTTTTATGTTAAGAAGGAAAAGAACTAAATGTTGAAAAAGAACAGTTGTTGGTCACACTAAAAACAAAGCAAATCCTATACTAAAGAACATAAAATGCAAAGTTTGATAGTGACTCATAGCAAGAAAATAAATCACAACATGAACTCAATAACTCATAACATAAACTCATCCAATTCATTCATTAGAAATATGTTGGAATAGCTTGAGAAAAGGACAAGTTTAGTGCAAATTAGGTTCTCCCAAGTAAACATCCATCTTACAATATTACAAAGAATCTCATACATGGATAAAAGTTTATTGGAACACAATTGGAAAAAGATTATTTGTAGCACAATAAGATTTCTACTCTGAGTTAACTTGTAATGCTAAGGTTAATCCATTCTGTAGCTCCATTTGTCACTACTAAGCCTTATTCGAAAGTTAGAGATTTTCTAAAATAATTTTTGGGAAAAGGCTTATTTGTGAAATTGCAAAATATTGCAGAACAATCAAGGCCTTAAACTGATATCACTAACTCATTCCTGTCCATATGATGATGCATTAATAGAAAGTTAGAACAAGATTATTTTGTAAACAATGAAGGTCGTGAAGTCTAATTTTGATAGTTAATACAACTTAAAGAACAATGGATAGCACTGAACTAGAATGAAATTGATCAAACTTGAAATGATCACAACTAAACTAGAATGATGTTAGCCTAAATTTGAAATACAGTGAACTAGAACTGAACTAGAATGTCACTAATCTAACTTAAAGTACAGTGAACAGAGTTAAACTAGAGTGCCATTATCAAACTTGAAACACAGTGACAGAACTAAACTAGAGTGATATCTACCTCCGAAGTATTTCAACTGAACTAAAATGCAACTAATTCTATGAAATGTTTCAGCTCTGTCTCATTCGGAGTTAGTGGTTTTTTGGAATAATTTATAGAACATGACTAGCTACAACATGTTATGTAAATGAGCATAAAAGCATGAAATTCAACAAAACACAACAAAGCTCTAAAACACCACAGCTATGTCTCACCTAGGGTTAGTGATATTTTGGAAGAGTTTATAAGAACAAGACTAGCTGTAACAACTGATGTAATTGAGCACAAAATCATAAAGTTCAGAGAAATGCAACTAACTCCTAAAATACTACAGTTATATCCCATCCAATGTTAGTGGTATTTTGGAAGATTTTTTAAGGATAAGACTAACTGTGGCATCCGCTACAAGTAAGTATAAAAACACAAAGTTCAGAAAATTGATTAAACTAGGAATGAAACAAGGCTAAGTTACTTATCTAAACCATATGAACAAAGCTTCTCAGGTAGCAGGGGCCCTCTACCACTGGATTAGCATGAAAATCTACTCAATATTGACTCAGCTCTTGCAATAAAGTGATGCTTCTTTCATTAAAAGAGAAATTCTTCAAAATAGAGTATTACGGTCTTCTGAGATCTAGAAATAAAACATAAATCTAGCTAAATTGTTTCTCGGTCTCCCGAGCCATACTTATAACAAAATTACATAACTGTCTTTAGATAAAACAGGAATAATTGTCTTTCCCAAATAAAATCAAACTAGGACTCTGGTGGTGGCCTCGTACTATGATTAAGGACATCTGTACAGTCCTTGTCCTATTAGAAGTCTATCTCCCAGTTTTGGTTTCCCACGTGCATAACCACCTGTAGACTCGAGCTCAGAATTTGTGGAGAGCAATAAATGATGGGGGAGTGATGTGGAATATGACCATATGTGTTTTTCCTTGAGGTGACACCTGGAACCTGCGTAAACATGAAGATAGCTGCGGAATAGGTGACTGGCTACAGAATGACTGCATTCTGTAGCCGAGTCCAGTCAAAAATTGCTACAATAACAAAATCATGAAAACATAGCAAGTTAGTCATTATATACATTCTTAAAGTAATCCTAATCAATCATATTGATCATTTAAGCTTGTAATAGATGAGGGACAAAGGAAATGAAGTGAAATGTGGTGGAAAAAAAGGACATCTTTGAGGCTCAACATACCCCCACTGCAAGGCTTTTGCATGTCCTCATGCAACTATTCCATGTACTCTGAGACCTCTACTGGGACATCTAAGCCTCTTCTTCTGCTTTGCCTGAAAGTCAATGGTCTTATGGGCTTCCTTATGACTAATTTGAATCTCAAATTTGTAAGTACCCTGCTTAACCTTTTGTTTTTCTTCTTCAATCTTTCACTGGCCTTGTGCAACTTTTTCATTTGTAGAGACAGAGTGGTATTCATATCACCTTTGAGCTTAACCTGCTCCCTTAAAATTTCATTCTCATTCTTGATATGCCTATTGAGTACTTCTAACAAATATTTATCTCTTCTTAGCATATCAATTGAATATTTTGGTGGACTAGGAGTTCTGTCTCTACTTTCTAAAGCTCTCTTCTCTAGTGTCTCAACATAATTGTAAATTTCTTGTTTTGCTGGATATATTTCAGGAGCTCCTTCATCAAAATCCTCCTCATACTGATACTCAGGTGATCTAGCTGTAGGTGTTTCTTCATCCTCAATGTTTATGATTCTAGTTTGTCTAACCTCTGTTTTCTTTAGTATACCTCTAAGCCTGTGGCTCCATCTCGGTTGAGATGGCCCTTCTCCTCTGTCTTTGGCATATTTTCTTATTATTCTCTCCTTCTTAAGCTGTTTCTTAATTTGAGCCAATTTCTCAGAAATCATCTCTTCACTATCCTCTTGTATTGATTTACCAGTTTCAACTTCAACAGCTTTGGAAATTTCCTTTCTCCTGCGTCTTCTTGTAGGTTTTCCTTCAGGTGGAGATTCCTTGGGTTCTTCAAAGTGATTCCTTGGTAGAAACTCATCCCAATTATCTCCCATTTTCCCAAATGATGTCCAATTAATATTTTGAGTAAACCATGGTGATACAAGGTTGTTTCTAGAAATTGAACCCTCTTTTGTACATTTGAGGCCATTCTCTTTAAGCTATGAAGTAAGAAAAAGGGCAAATTGATTTCTTATTCTAATAAATGCATCATTAACTGAATATGATAAACATAGAGGGTACCAAATCTTCCTTCACAAGTTATAATTTTTTGCAAAATGAGCAACATGTTCCTCCATTTATTCTTCAGTGCAGAGCTAGGAATACCTTTCTTTAAAATGGAAACATCCATACCTGGTGTTTTGAGTATTTGCCTCCATGCCTCGTTATGAAATTCCCTATTTTTGAACCACTTTTCTCCTTGCCTGGGTAATTCCGTTGCTTCTGCAATGAAAGCCTCTGTAATGGTGAATTTAACATCTCCTATTTTGACCTCCGCTCCATTGAAGGACCATGCAAATGTTTTAGTCACCTCTTTGTGAAAACCATTGAATTTTTCCAAAAATTGCAACCACCCAGCCTGCTGTAGCATTTCTCTGATTTGTGGATAACCCTCCAAGTACTTAGTTCCAACTGGATCGGTCCTCACTATAAGACCCATAGCTTCTCTTTCCAACCTTCAATTTACTACTCTTCTATCCGCTGTGAAGATGGCTATTAAAGAGATGTTTTTACTCCACAGATGTTTCCTCTGTTTTACAGACTAGAATGGCTAAGAATTGGCTATGGAAAGAAATGATATGGAGTAGTTATGAAATGAGTATAATGCGGTGAGGGTGATTCACACAGATTAATAAGTTGAGAGTTATTATGGAAGAAAAGGCCGCGAAGATATTTCATGAGAAATTCAAAATCATCATTAAATACTTTGGCCTAGTGACGTGACTGATTAAATCACTTCAGTACTTAACCGTTAAGTTTTAAATGATGATCGGATATGGCAAGATGGAAGGGATTTTGTCTAAGTTTTCTATTATATGGTTGATAGGCATGATCAACACGACTAATTAAAATAACCTTTTTGAATCATACATGACTTAACTATGCTAAAATTTTCATGATCTGTCACCATAATAATTTCATAACTTTTACCTTTGCCTTTCCTTTGATTTTGTTTTTTTTTTTTTTTTGTGGTTTTGATATGCCTTGTCCTCCTTTAAAAATAAATGATCTTCATTCCTCATAAATCCTTTGATTTTTCTTGTTGTCTTGGATATGCAGGATCAATTTGCTGCTAAATCAAGTGATTACTGGATAGTGCCTTCAGGATCTCTAGCTGCAGAATGTCTGACTGGTTGTAGAATGTCTGACTGATTGCAGAATGTACCTGTAGAAGTCCTGAAACATGGAATGGAATGGTTTGAAGCATAAATGGAATGTTGTATGAAATGAGTTAAAAATGGATAATGAAGTATGGTGTAATGGAGTATGAGTGAAGTGAGTAATGGAATGAAATGAATCACAATTATGAAGTGGAGTGAAGTATGGAAAATGACTTGCAACTTATGATCTGTATTATTCAATTGCAGAAAGAAATCAGTCTTAAAACTCTGAGATGGAAATGAGGTGGACCATGGAATGAAATGGATGAAGTATGGATGAATGAAATGAAATGGAGTATGGATGAATGGAGTGAAATGGATCATAAGTGGAATGTGAATCACTTATGATTTTATGATAGCTTCTTGTAGAAAAAGAACAAACTTGAAAAGTTAAAGTGTCAGAAATATTTTGATTTTCACTCTATATTTTCTGTATAAACATGCTAATCAGTGATTAGTTTTCATGTTTATACTTTATTTTTATTTTTATTTTATTTTTTATCTTTTATTTTTATTTTTATTTTTTTTTAATGCTTTTGAATTCAGAAAATTCAACTAAGTTGATGAAGAAGAAAAATTCTTCTTCATTAACTTCACATCACTGTTTTCCTGAAATCTCTTGACAAATTCTTCTCTTGAAAGTAGCTTGTGGTACAGCTTCAATCTATGACCATTTACAAGAAAAGTGACCTTCTCTTCATCTATTGTCCTGATTTTTATTACTCCATTGTCAAAAATTCTTATAATTTCATAAGGCCCAAGCCAATGTGTTTGGAATTTACCTTGAAAATCCTTGAACTTTGAATCAAACAAGAGAGCCCAATCACCTTCTTTGAACTTCTTTTCCTTGATGTACTTGTCATGCCATCTAGTCCTTTGTTGTTGGACTATACTTGTTTTCTGAACTGCATCTTGTCTGATCTCATCCAATTCATTAATCTGCTCCAATATGTGCTTTTGTGCCTCTGTTAGATCAAGTCCTAGCTGAACTGCCATTTTGAAAGTTTGAATCTAGAACTCTATGGGAAACAAAACTTGCTTTCCATAAACAAGTTCATAAGGAGTATGGCCTATTGTGCTCTTCCATGTAGTTCTATAGGCCCACAAGGCTTCAGGAAGCATATCTGCCCAATCTCTTCTCTCCATCATTTGTTCCACTAGCTTTGATGTAAATTGAGCTCCTTGATCTGTAACAATTTCCTATGGGACACCAAAACGAGTAAAAATATCCTCAAAAATAAAATTAACTACAGATGCTTCAATAGCAGAAAGTAATGGCTTGGCCTCCACCCATTTGGTAAAAAAATCAGTGCAAACTAATATATATTTATTTTGTCTTGATGGAGGACTAATAGGTCCTACAAAATCTAAAGCCCATTTTTCAAAAGGTTCAATATGTACCTGAGGCTGCAATGGCATCTCACTTGAAGGAGAAGGTTTCCCTACCCTTTGGCAACTGTCACACCTTTTGACATAATATTTAGCATATTTAAAAAGGGATGGCCAATAATATCCTAAATTAAGGATCTTATAAGCTTCTCTTTTATCAGCAAAGTGTCCGCCACAAGGTTCATCATGACATGCCTTGAGGATCTCAGGCATCTCATCTTCCCGAACACATCTCCTAATGATAAAATCTGGACCTGTTTTGTATAACTCATTAGCAACCCATGAATATTTTGAACTGTCATAAATGATCTTTCTTTTGTCTCTTGCATTCATTATTGAAGGAAATTTCCCTGAAACTAAATAATTAGCAATGTCAGCAAACCAAGGAGTTTGAGTAGAAATTGCAAAAATATATTCATCAGGAAATTGATCTTCAACTGGAGTGTCATCTTTGATGTTTTGGAGTCTAGATAGGAAATCAGCTACTGTGTTTTGTTTTCCAGGCCTATCTAGAATGGTAATGTTGAATTCTTGTAAAAGAAATAACCATATTATGACTCTTCCATTAGTAATTGATTTGCTCATTAAATATCTAATTGCAAAGTGATCTGTGTGAACAAAATTTTCATAGCCTGTTATATAGTGTCTAAATTTGTTTATGGCATGAACAACAGCTAAAAACTGTTTTTCAGTTACAGTATAGTTTAACTCTGAAGGAGTCAAATTATTACTGGTATAGTAGATGGTATAAGGAATCAAGTCTTTTTGTCCCAATACTGCTCCTAGAGCTGTATCTGAGGCATATGTTGAAATATGAAAAGGTAACTTCCAGTTAGGTCCCCTTAAAATAGGTGCTTCAGAGATATTTTTTTTTCAGGGTCTCAAAGGCTAACTGGCAATTAGGATTCCACTTGAATCCACAGTCCTTGGTAAGTAATTTGAAAAGTGGAGATGTTATCTTGGTGAAGTTTTCTATAAACCTTCGATAATATCCTGTAAATCCTAGAAAACTCCTAACATCTTTTTGACAACTTGGAATAGATAAGTTAGAGATGACTTCAAATTTTGACTCATCAACTCTAATCCCATCCCCTGAAATGTGATTTCCTAAAACAATTCCTTTAGTAAACATCATAAAACACTTTTCATGACTAAGTGAAATATTTGCTTCTTTACATCTCTTTAAAACTTTTTCCAGGTTTGTTAAGGCTTCTTCAAATGTGTTTCCATAAACTGTGAAATCATCCATATATACCTCTACACAATCATGTATTAAATCTGAAAAGATTCCTAGTACTGCCCTTTGAAATGTTGCAGGTGCATTGCATAATCCAAATGGAAATACTTGGTAAGCATAGGTACCCCAAGGACAGGTAAATATGGTTTTGTCTTGATCTTCAAGTGCTACTTGAATTTGGTTATAACCACTAAACCCATCTAGAAATGAAAAGTACTTTTTGCCAGCTAATGTATCTAACACCTGGTCTATGAAAGGTAAGGGAAAATGATCTTTAAGAGTAGCTTTGTTTAATTCCCGGTAGTCAATACATACCCTCCATTTACCATTTTTATTTGGCACAATTACCAAAGGAGAAACCCACTGACTATCTGAAATGGGATAGATAAAGTTAACATTTAACAATTTCTGCAGTTCTTCTTTAACAATCTCCCTAAGATTTGGATTCATCCTTCTCTGAGGTTGTCTGATTGGTTTACAATTTTCCTCTATGTAGATGCGATGAGTGCAAGTCTTGGGGCTTATCCCTTTCATATCAGTGTACTCCCATGCATATGCAGAAGAATGTCTCTGTAATATCTTGACTAGCTCTTCTTGTTGAGATTTCTCTAGGTTCTTGTTTATGTTTAAATTTTTGCCTGGAAATATCTCAATTGTAGAGCTGCCAAATTTATCCATGGAGTAAAGAGACATTTGTCTCTATGATAAAAACTCAATGTTGGATTCTTCTTGAAATTTTTCATGCTTATATTCCGAAGAGGATTCAAATTTTTCTAAGGCATTCAAAATCTGGCTATCTTCACTAATTTCTGAAATTGTGAAGAGAGGTTGTAAGTCTTCTTCATCCTCTATCCATTGAGTATCATCTAATTCTGTAATTTTTCTTGCTAGAGGATACAAGGTAAATTTCTTGGTTGAACTACCATCAGAGATGTACATATCACCGGATCTACAACTAATGAAAGCATCAGTTGTATCTAACCAAGGTCTTCCTAATATAATAGGATTCCCCCCTAGATTATTCTTAGGAGTTAGGATCATAAAATCCACAGGATATTCCCAAGAATCTAGGGACACTGGAATGTCTTCTATTACCCCATCAGGTTTGATCACAGATCTATCTGCTAATTGTAATAATGTGGGTGTAAAAAGAAGATTAGGAAGTTTTATTTTATCCATGATTTGTCTACTCATGATATTGATTGCTACTCCTAAATCAATAAGTGTGTTTTGGATCTCAATTCCATTGATGTGAATTTTAACAACCGGATTTCCTGGGTCTAGATACTTTGGAATAGCCATCTTACCCATCATGATATCTGCTATTTTTCCTGCCAGTTGAATTTTCTTTATCTCTCTTATTCTTTTTCCTGTTTTCTTCATGCTCAACTCCTTTATTGTGTTTGCTAAGATTGGAATTTCCTTGATGGCTTGTAATAATGGGATCTTAATACAAACATTTCTCAGCTCATCTAAGAAATCATAATTAGACACCATAATTTTTTTTTCTACACCCTTATCAATTTGTAATCTTTCTGGAAAGGGAGGTGTAGAAGTGGATGTTGATGGCTGCTCTAATATAGGAGTTGAAATTATTGGTTCTTTTTGTTTTTATTTTTCAATATTTGAGTCTTTGAAGGTTGTGTTCTCTTCAAGACTTTTATTTACCCGTAGAGAAACTTCCTCAGAATTTTCTTGCTCTTGTATGATTACAGAAGGTTTCCTTTTTTCAAGTATTCTTCCAGACCAAAGTTGAACATCACTAAGGTCTAAAGGAGTGATAAAATAAGTTGGAAATTGTTGGCCTTCTATCATGTATGTGTTCTACGGATTTTTATTGTTGGGGTTTGGTATGGGTTGGGTAGGCAACTGATTTGTTTTCTAAGGAAATGGTAATGGAAGTGGTTGATTTTCATGTTGTGGATTTTGAGAATTTTGTTGAGGATTTTGTTGAAAATTTTGTTGAGGGAAATGTGGATATGGTGGATAGGATGGTGGATATTGATAATACTGAGGGTATCTTTCATAGGGATTTTGTGCTCCTTGCGCCCAAGTTTGTGATTGATTTTGAAATTGGGGCCAAGGTTGCTGCCAAGAATTCCAATTTGTTGGGGGTTGATTATACAATTGATCATGAAATCCTTATGTTTGAGGTCCTTGCCAAGGCCTCATGGAGACAAAATTGAGAGATTCTGTGGAACTTGTAGGAGTTTCTTCTTGAAAGACAGCTTTAAGACCAGGAAGTGAAGGAAAACTCTTGGTATCATGTTTTTCTGAACAAATTACACAAGTCTCTACTACTTTTGCATCCAAAGGGCACTCTCTCAAGGCATGCTTCTTTCTACATTTGGGAAAAAAGATTGCTAAGGCATCATATTCAACTTTTTTCTTGTTTTGTAACTTAAGGTTGTCTATATGTTCACTAAGACTCCCCAAGATATCAGATTTGAACTCATCAAGCATATTTCCTATTTCTGACCAAGAGCAAGGTCTCTTGGTCCTTTTACAGTTTTAGATTTCCCTCTTGAAAGGTTGATACATAATTCAGCTATTTCAGGTAATGTGAGCTGAGATATATCTCCTTTTCCCATCATGTTAATGATATCTAACCATTCATCCCTAATTTTCTTCAACAAGAGATCTTTCAAGGTGTCTTGGTCTAAGTTCTCCATTTTTTCTCTTTTGATGTTGTAGTTAAATCTCTCCAACAAATCTTCCATATTTTCATCTTCTTTTTGTAGCATTTTAAACACTTCCTCCTTATGGTTGACTGGCATACAGTAATCCAAATACCTCTGTATAAATTCTTGTTTCATGTCTTCCCATGTCCTAATAGAACTGTTGATCAAACTCATAAACCACTTCAATGCTACTCCTTTCAATGTTGAAGGAAATAGTTTAAGTTTTTGAGCATCTTGTAAGTAGTCATAAGTTCTACATAGGACTTCAAATTCAAATAGGAAAGTTTCAGGATCTTCAGTTTTAAGTCCATAAAAGTTTGGAAGGACAGAGGGTGAAATATTTTTCATAGTTGTATTGGTTTCTTCATCTACTATAGGAAACCCAAAAGAGCTTCCCATTTCTCTTCTACCTCTTCCTCTACCTCCTTCTCCTTTTGCACCTCTACCTCCTTCTCCTCTACCTCTACCTCTACCCCCTCCAAATAGTGTGTGTTCTCCATTAAAGACTCCTCCTCCCCCTTCTTCTGCCATAGTTGATTCTTCTGTGGAAGTGGAAGAGTTTGTGCCTCTAGCAGGGATCCTTGAATATTCTTCTAAGACAGGTTCAGTGGATGAAGTGGAAGGTCTTTCTAATGGAATATCTGATCTTAAGTCCTCTGAGAGTCTAGGATCAGTAAAGGATGGAATGTGGGTTTGAGTTGAAGATGTGCTGGCTCTTGGTCTTGGTGAAACAAGTGGTGTTCTAGGAATCAAGCTTCTACTTCTTATGAATCTACCCCTTGAGTCTCTTTCTCTACGCATGTCATTGTTTTTGGGAGGTAAGAAACAAGGCTACCTAGTTACACTTCCCCGGCAACGGCGCCAAAATGTGTGCTCAACTTAGTGTTCCTAAATTGAGGTCATAAATTATCAACCAGGGTTAGTAAACTGTTGAAGTGAGGTGCACTATATGTGCCTAGGTATCTGTTTCTCACTACGTTGTGTTTAGTGTTTTTATGATGTTTTTGGTTTTGTGGTTTTATGTTAAGAAGGAAAAGAACTAAATGTTGAAAAAGAATAGTTGTTGGTCACACTAAAAACAGAGCAAAACCTATACTAAAGAACAGAAAATGCAAAGTTTGATAATGACTCATAGCAAGAAAATAAATCACAACATGAACTCAATAACTCATAACATAAACTCATCCAATTCATTCATTATAAATATGTTGGAATAGCTTGAGAAAAGGACAAGTTTAGTGCAAATGAGGTTCTCCCAAGTAAACAACCATCTTACAATATTACAAAGAATCTCATCCATGGCTAAAAGTTTATTGGAACACAATTGGAAAAATATTATTTGTAGCACAATAAGATTTCTGCTCTGAGTTAACTTGTAATGCTAAGGTTAATCCATTCTGAAGCTCCATTTGTCACTAATATGCCTTATTCGAAAGTTAGATATTTTCTAAAATAGTTTTTGGGAAAAAGGCTTATTTGTGAAATTGCAAAAGATTGCAGAAAAATCAAGGCCTTAAACTGATATCACTAACTCATTCATGTCCATATGATGATGCATTAATATAAAGTAAGAACATGATTAGTTTTTAAACAATGAAGGCCGTGAAGTTTAATTTTGACAGTTAATACAACTTAAAGAACAATGGATAACACTGAACTAGAATTCAATTGATCAAACTTGAAACACAGTGATCACAACTAAACTAGAATGTTGTTAGCCTAACTTTGAAATACAGTGAACTGGAACTGAACTAGAATGTCACTAATCTAACTTAAAGTACAGTGAACAGAGTTAAACTAGAGTGCCATTATCAAACTTGAAACACAGTGACAGAATTAAACTAGAGTGACATCTACCTCCAGAGTATTTCAACTGAACTAAAATGCAACTAATTCTATGAAATGTTTCAGCTCTGTCTCATTCGGAGTTAGTGGTTTTTTGGAATAATTTATAGAACAGGACTAGCTACAACATGTTATGTAAATGAGCATAAAAGCATGAAATTCAACAAAACACAACAAAGCTCTAAAACACCATAGCTATGTCTCACCCAGGGTTAGTGATATTTTGGAAGAGTTTATAGGAACAAGACTAGTTGTAACAACTGATGTAATTGAGCACAAAATCATAAAGTTCAGAGAAATGAAACTAACTCCTAAAATACTACAGTTATATCCCATCCAATGTTAGTGGTATTTTGGAAGAGTTTGTAAGGATAAGACTAACTGTGGCATCCGCTGCAAGTAAGTATAAAAACACAAAGTTCAGAAAATTGATTAAACTAGGAATGAAACAAGGCTAAGTTACTTATCTAAACCATATGAACAAAGCTTCTCAGGTAGCAGGGGCCCTCTATCACCAGATTAGCATGCAAATCTACTCAATATTGACTCATCTCTTGCAATAAAGTGATGCTTCTTTCATTAAAAGAGAAATTCTTCAAAACAGAGTATTACGGTCTTCTGAGATCTAGCAATAAAACATAAATATAGCTAAACTATTTCTCGGTCTCCCGAACCATACTTATAACAAAATTACATAACTATCTTTGAGATAAAATAGGAATAATTATCTTTCCCAACTAAAATCAAACTAGGACTCTAGTGGTGGCCTCGTACTATGATTAAGGACATCTGTACAGTCCTTGTCCTATTAGAAGTCTATCTCCCAGTTTTGGTTTCCCACGTGCATAACCACCTGTAGACTCGATCTCAAACTTCTTGGAGAGCAAGAAATGATGGGGGAGTGATGTGGAATACGACCATATGTTTTTTTCCTTGAGGTGACACCTAGAACCTGCGTAAACATGAAGATAGCTGCAGAATAGGCGACTGGCTATAGAATGACTGCATTCTATAGCTGAATCCAGTCAAAATTTGCTACAATAACAAAATCATGAAAAAATAGCAAGTTAGTCATTATATACATTCTTAAATTAATCCTAATCAATCTTATTGATCATTTAAGCTTGCAATTGATGAGGGACAAAGGAAATGAAGTGAAATGTGGTGGAAAAGAAGGACATCTTTGGGGCTCAACACAAGTACTTCAACCTCATCACCAAGAACTTCAAAATTACCTCCTAGCCAAGGTAGAATCCAAGCCATGGCTGCCAGATATGCCCCATTGGTCCTACAAGCCCCTCTACATGCCATGCCCCAAGAATACCAAAGCAAAATCTTTCAATTTGATGGTACTAGTCATTACACTGCCCAACAACATGTTAACAAAATGACAGATTACTTTGAACTGCATGAAATAGATGAAGTTGATGTTCAAATGAGACATTTTTCTCAAACTTTAGCTGGTGATGTACAGAAGTGGTTTAAAGGTTTACCTTCTGGTAGTATTGCTGATTTAGCTGCTTTCCATAGGATGTTTATTATTAGATGGGAGAAAAATAAGAATCCATTACAAATTTTTTCTGAATTTGAAAACATAAAAAGAGCACCTAATGAAACACTTCAGGACTATTTTACAAGATATAACATTATTTACAATGCAATCCCTGCCAATCTTAAACCTCCTCCAGACTCTGCACTGCTCAAATTCCCTGATGGATTTGATACTGATATGGCCTACCATCTGATGAGAGAGAAATCCAGAAACCTTAGAGCAGATGCAAAGTAATGTTGTAAGTGTAGAAGCAAACTTGTTAGCCAAAAATCCAAGCCCACTAGAATAGCCAAATCTATCCTCAAATGAAGAACTCAACAGCCAAAACTATATCAACCCTGAACAAAAACATGATGATGAAACTGAACTTAAATTTATGAAAGCTGAAAATGAAATTTCAAAATAAAAAATAAGTCTAGAATCTGAATTAGATTTCTTAAATGAAGGACAAACCTAAAAAATAGAACCTTTCCCTTTTTCCAATCTAGAAGTACTTAAATAACCTCACACAACAGAAATCTGTAGGAATTTGGGTCAACGGAGTCTTAAGGACTTGCCTTACATAGACAACTCATCATCAAAGAGTTTTGTCCCTTCAGAAGAGTTGGTGAATCCCACAAATGTTGCTATGTATCCAAAACGAGTATCTACTGGAACTGATATAGAAGAGTATAATGTGGGCAGTCTAGAAAGACCCAAAATGATTAAGTTATCTAGAACTCTTTCATTACACAAAAAACTGAAATACATAAGGCTATGCAAGGAGTTTGAATATGCTTTTACATACAGTGATGATAATTTAAAGACTTTTGACACAAACATTGTTCAAAGTATGACCCCTTTCAAGAAGAACCAGAAGTATTTAGAACATTGTATGTCACTATGAAGAAAAATAAAAGGGTGTAGGCTATATATGGATTTCAGAGACCTAGATCAGAACCACCTAAAAAACTGATACCCTTTTCTCAAGACAAATCATATACTACAAGAGGTAGAGAGTTCTAACAAAGCGTCATGGCTTGATGGTGTTTCAGAATTCAATCAGGAGAGGGTATCTCCAAATGATCAGCATGAGGCCACTTTCAAAGAACCTTGGGGTATCTACTTATATGACCAAATGCCTTCTGAATCATGGAGTGTTGAGGTTACTCTCCAAATATCCATGACTCTTGATTTGAGCTATTCTACCATGATACACATTGATGACATCATTGTCTGCTTTAAGACTCATAATGACTACCTTGTTCATCTAAGGTAGTTCTTCAACAAAGACAAAGTTCAGAAGCAAATATCAATGAGAAGGTGTAAAGGAAAAAATGACAAGTTTTAGAGTTTGTGGGAAAATCATCACAACATGCCCTCAAATGGAGGTAACCATGTTTTCTGTTTACAAGAGCTGAATGAAAAGGGGTTGTTTGAAGATCTTATTGCTGACAGGGTGCTCAAGTACCATGGCTGTCAAGAATCCCTTGTTTATAACTTTCATTCATTGTATATAAAATTGCGTGAGAAAAATCAGGAAAAACACAAAAACATTGAAATAAAGAAAAAGAGGGCAGATTTGAAAAGAGGTACAACCCCATACAAAAAAAAAAAAAATTAATAATACTAATGCTAAATGTGTGCAAGCCTAAATTCCATTGCTTGTTCAAAGGGAAGATCTTGTTCAGTCATCTAGCCTAATCATGGCTGAACATGCTATTAATTTTATTGCTGATAAGTTAGTAAAAGAGAGCTTGTCAAATCATTCAAACTTGACTTGTCAAAAAGGACAGATTAGGAATGAAAGATATTGGTTCCACATGCTCAAAATTGAACCAAAGAGGAAGATGGGGATGCATACCAAATGATAAATCACAACCCTTATTTTCCTATTTTGTTTGTACAAAAATAATTTTTGTGTGCAGCTTGCCCTAATGCCACAACCCATGGTAAGCCAAATTGCCTAATCCCGATTTAAACCATGCTTTCAATTTCATGTCAATGGCTTAGAGAATGAAGTCTTCCAAACAACTTAATCTTGGCAATCAAATAATCTAGTTAGAGAATAAAAACATTTCACTAGCATAATCTGAACTCTTGGAAGTAATAAGAGTATAAGTAAATAGTTTGTTTTGCTTTCAAAAGAAAACAATGTCAAGGGTTTGCCAGTTCAAGTGCACCCAAGGAAGAAAAAATGTTAGGAAAGTAGGTTGGGTAAGTAGAGATGACTTGAAGTAATCATGTTTTTCAGGTTCTTAAGATCATAACTTTAAAGAGAAACATCAGCAAATGAAGAAGCAAAATCTGCCCAATGGATGAGGCACTGGTCTTCATAAACTCAGAGATCTGATATCTAAAGTTCTGGTCACCTCTTAAAAAGGATTTAGCCTCCCCAAGTAGGGCCACTGTTAGTCATCATTAATTTTTACTATCTAAAGATGACTAAATTTCAATCCTATATTTCTAAAAACAAGATTCATGAATATTGTGAGTTTTAGAAATCTCACTGCCTTCATTATCCTTAGGGTAAATTTTTCACTGTTTTACTACTCTACCATGTCATGATCAACCTACCACTCCCAGAAGACCCATTATGGGCTCATGCCACTCATATTCACTATGTTTTTCCACCTTTGACCTTAGCACTCAGTTTTTCCTTGCCTAACCCCACCACTTGCCACCTAAGGCCACCAACCAAATTACTCCTTCCTGTGTTTCCTAAAGAGCCTCCCACTAGATCACTAGGGTTTCATAGGTTGTAGGATTGTCTTTGATTTTCTAAAGTACTGTTTTTATGAGCCAGAGGCTGCATCAAATATGAAATAAGGTCAAGCAACTGTTTTTCTAAATTATATCAGAAATGCCTTCAAGAAGGATTACTTTGCCAAAGATAGCATTCAACAAGAGGATAATTTTGCATCTTAAACATTTTTGTAGGAATGATTGAGATAGCTATTATACAAAGAAATAGGTAAGGTAAGAGGCCAAGGATACCCATAGCAAAGAAGAGGAAGCATACATAAGTTCAAAGAGAATCATGGTTTTTAGGACTAATTTGCTAAATAGTATTTTCAACCAAGAAGCCAATGCAGAAAACCACAAGGACAGAGGTACATCGGCACAAAAAAGCATGAATTTAAGATTCGTTGAAACTAGAAATGAAAATGAGAAGCCTCCATGATGACAACATGAAGATAGTTTTAATAGGCTCTTGAAGGTAATTTCTAGGGTTTGCCAAGGTAACCATGCTTCACTGCATCAAAAGGAAGATAATTCAAAGAGTATCAGTGTGATAGAGATCAAGTCTTCAAGAGCAGCCAATTGCCCTCAAATTGTCAAAGAAAGAAGGCATAGGGTTAAGTTTCAAAATGGAAAACCAAGATAATCTGGAGTTTTTTGAGTAACTAAATTTGTCAAACTCCAAGAATGACAAAGGAGACAAAAACAATTGTGTCATGGCACCTGCAACAAAACAGAAGTGGACAAAAGAAGTTAGCATACATAGTAATGAAAGTTGTGGCACTTGTCAAAAGTGGATTTATTATACCTCTGGAAAATCAGTGAGAGGGGAAGAAATCATGTTTTTCAGATCACCCACACTCAGAGATCTCAAAGAGGGTAAAAACATGAGTTCTAAACTTTGCAATACATGCAAGAAACGTTTTGACACTGTTAGGATAAGAGCAGGTCCTTCAAAAATGTTTTAAAAGAACTTACCCTTACTAAAGGAGCTAATGAGATGTGTTAAGTTTCAAATAACATAGGAGGAAAATTTTAAGGTCTTTGATATGACAGAATGGGTAAAAACATAGTGTTTGAAGCATCAACGGGCCAAAGAGAATCAAGTCCAACCATGCCAGCTACCTAAAAAGTAGAAAAGAGAAGTGGTAAGGAGAAAAAAGGGTTTAGTTTTATATTTTTAAATCACCCACTGCAAAAAGTGAACAGAATATTAGTGAAGTGATAAAAAGATCGAAAAACATTAGGATGTGGGTTTGTAAGAGATAAATCTATCTTCCTAAGACTATAAAAGCCAATTTGTTTTATCACTCAACTCCATTTTCCATTTGCAAAGGAGAGTTAAAAAACCTTCAAGAGATATTTCTAAGTTTTGGCAAACTTCAGGCAGGAAAAACCATGTGCTACGCTCCTGGAACGTTGTGTTAGGCGCATGTGTGTGCCTTCCCTTGATAAATACACTAAGTATTGGGTGCTTGTGATCCAATGCTGTGCATTTAATAGTGTGTAGACCCGCTAGAAGACCCGTGCACAGAATGCATTCAGAAGAGACCCGATTGGCCCAAGCGCTACGCACAGAGTGCATTCAGAAGAGGCCCGATTGGCCCGAACGCTATGCATAGAGCCCGTTCAACAGCACCCGACAGGCCCGACACCCCGTGCAGGGAAAATTTTAAGGATGGATTTTTATCTTAAATTTTAAAAACTTGGCGAATCTTAGTAGTCCCCAATATGTGAATTGTAAAATTTTTGATGTTATTCTTGTAAAAATATTTAGTTTTTTAATCATTTTATATTAGTATATATAGATCTTTGGCGATTTTTAGGGTAAAATATTTTTATACTATAAAATTTGGGTGAATCATTTTTTTTTTAAATGGAAATTGGCGAATCTTTTTTTTGGAAAAAGCATGGAAAATTAGCCCACCTGCGAATATTAGCCCCTAAAATTTTCCATGACCCCGTGCAGCCTCTTCCGGTGCTACGCGCCTACATGTTCAGCCTTTTCCCGACAGCTCGTGCAACTTTTTTTGGTGCTATGCATTTAGCCAGGAAGCCCTCTACACCTATGCAAGCTTCTAAATTCCTAAAAACTCCTCTGATTTTTTGCCTGGTACCTCCTAAAGGTGTTTATAAGAGTTATGTAGATGCCTTCCCCCCTCTCATGTTATTTTAAAAGGTGAACTTAGAGAGAAAAGCTTAGTCTCCATGCTAACAACACTATTGTTTAGAGGACACTTATCCATCTACATGATAAAGACACACTGAGCCTAATTTGCTAAGAGGTTTATCCTCTACCAAAATAATATCTCCATCTGCAAAATTAGCCTCCACACTTCCAAGCCTTGATATTAATTTTCCTCACCCTCTCAGGTTGTTGTCATTACTAAGGTACCTTCACAACAATTTTTGGCATATCAGTGGCTTTACATTCAGAATTACCTGACCTTCTTATTTTGCCCAAATTTCCCTTCTTCAATCATCATTCCCCTTCACTTGCAAATCAATGCATTTATCATCACCATCTCACTTTCCCTCTCCATATCATTTCACAAGAAGATTTAGGGTTTTGGACCTTCAAGGAAAAAGTAAAGGAGCAAAATGTCAAGGGAAACTAATAGTGGCAGTAGTGAGGGAGGCCAAGATCCTAGAAACAATAGAAAAAGGGTGGAAGGGCAAACAGATTTGAGCCACTGAATACCAAATAACTAATGGCCTCTCCCATGGCAGTTGCATATTTACAAGAGGTGGGTTGTTTTGACTTCTATGAAAGGGTACAACAGGTCCAGAGTCATCCTGGTTGACCATACATTTCATCCTTAACCTTCACGACCATCAAGTAAACTTAGCAGGATTAAAATTTGAGTTATCCATAAATACCATTTCTATGGCCACCGAGATACCTAGTATGGGAGAAAAGTGGTTCAAACAGGAGAATTTGGACCTAAGCCATTATCAACCTTTCTTGAAACCCAGATACCAAGTTGATTGCAAATCTATTTTTCCATTTTCACATCTAATGGAGAGATATGCGCCCTTAATGAAAATCATCATGAAATACTTCACCTGTGAGGGTAGGTTTTGTAGACTTTATTCCTACCATATAAGACTGCTTTTGCACTTCACTAGGGCCAAGCTACTACATTTTCCTTATTACATTTATATAAGTATTGATAAGATGTCATAAATTGTGCAAAAGAGACTTCCTTCACAAAAAATGCAAAGTCTTTTTCACCATTCTCTTCTCAAGATGATTGTGTTGCATCAATTAGAGCAATAGGGTATCCCCTGGGAAGTGTTCATCACCCATGAAGTTTTCACAAACCCATAGCCTCCTCATCAGCCTAATCTACCCTCATCATCTCATCCACCTCCCTCCACTGACCATGACTCCTCATCCACACATGAAAATTATCCCCAAGAGAACCTCCCTCCCTCACCTTCTCCTCAAACATCAAATCAAGAAGAGAATTATGATGAGGAGGAAGAAAATGAAGAAGAGACAAATGAATAAGAGGCAGATGATGAGGAAGAAGAAACAGAAAATCAAGAAGAGGGGGAGAATGATGATGAGGAAGAAACAGATAATGATAACGAGGAAGAAGAAGGCAGTGAACAGGGCAGTGATGAAAAGAACAGTGACAAAGAGGCCAAAAATGAATAAGAGGCCAACACTGATAAAAATGATGACAATGATAAAGTTGATGATAGTGAGGAAAGTGCAGAAGATAAAGAGGCCAACATAGATGAAAATTAAAACAATGAGGACAGTATAGAAGATAGTAAAGAGGTTGAGGAAAATGAAGATAAAAATGCACAAAACATTAATGAAGAAAATGATCAAGACACCTCTAACAGTGACCACTCAAAAAATGATAAAGCCCATGATAATGTTGCAAACACAAAGGACAATGATGAAGAAGAAACCATGATAACTGACAGCCCTAGTAATGATGACAACAGTGATACTATGGACCAAAAAATCAGTGAAGAGGTTGATGACAGTGGTGAAGATCATGATAGTAATGTTAGTATGAAAAAAGATGAAGGTAAGCCTCAAGAGGGCAGTCAAGAACATAGTACAAAAGACATAAATGCAGAGATCATTGATGAAAAGAAAGGCAGTCTTGAGATCAGCAATGATGAGGGCATTCTAGTAGACAAATTTGGGTTTTTTCCTCTCACATATCAAAAGGGGTCAAGGCTTTTGTTTTCTGCCTCCAAAAGGAAAGGGACCATGCCATCCACCTCAGCTCAACCACTAGACAAAGGGAAACAAAAGGTAAAAGAAGAAGAAGAAGATCATGAGGTTGAGAGGGAATGTGAAATCATTTAGGTGGATAGTGATGAGGAGAATGAAGCAAGAATCACAAACTTGCTCCTCCAGGACAGAAATGCACAAATTAAATACCTCGAAGCACATTTGGGCCAAGAGTGTGAATGATGCCCTTGACTTGGAGAACAGAAAGCTAGGAGCACAGATTGCAATCTATGAAGCTATAGCCATCAAGGCTTGGAAAGAAGCCCAAAAGGCACAGGTGAAACTATAAGATTTCATAGGAACTTATGAAGAGAGTGAGGATGAGTAATGATAATCTAGGAGGAGACCTAGAACCATGGGGTTGAAGAAGGCATTGGAAAAGAAAAGGGAACAAGAATCATCCCTAGAAAAACAAATCTCTTTAGATGAGCTTTTGGCCATGGAGATATCACATGATTGGGAGCCTTGGCTGGAAAGAGCCAACATCCATTTGGAGGCTAAATTGAAGAAATCAAATCAGAATCTTGACCTCTAAGAAGGATGACTAAACATTATGCCTGGAGAAACCAAATTGCAAGGGCTAAACTGAAAAAGGCCCAAACCAAGATCCAAGCACTAAAAGAGGAAACATGCCAAGCTAACCTTGGAATCTTGGCACAAACTTCTCTACAGGTCTCTCAAAACCCATGAGGCACACATCCACCAAATTTGGGAGAATTTTGACAAGTTTTGGTTTTTTGCTAATTTTGAGGGTCAAGGGGGTAGCACCCATGGTGCTATGATTTTTCATTGATCATATTCAGGGGGAAAGGCTTACATTTTTGGAATCCTCAGCTTGAGTATGGCATGCTCACAAAGTTTCAAGTCAATTGGATTTGTTTTCGACCTCCAAAAGGGTCAAAAACACCCTAATTTTCACCTTTCTGCCTAGTTTTTAGGACAGGTGTTGCGCCTTTACCAGCCTTGGAATTTTTTCTTTTTTAACTGGTTACAGAGGTCCAATAAAAAAACTAAGGGTATTTCTGGAAGTTAGACTCAACAGGCTTTCCAACGAGCCATCACAGAGCCTATTCCAACATCGGGAAGGCCTTCAAAACATTGGTTCAAGTTGACCCAGTTTTCTTGCTCCTGTGCTATGCCCTTGGCATGGAAATTCATCTTCAAACTCAGTGTTGTGCCCTTGCAGAGGAAAATTCAACAATGTATGCTTGGAAATTTTTTGGAGGCTTGGCAGAGCCCAAATGTCAATTTCTTTGCTAAAAATAACCGAAAAGATATTTTGTTTTAGATATTTTGTGCCTTGGGCCTTGCAAGGTCTCAAGGACAATAGTGAGATTTCTGATTAGCCAATAGAATTCTAGAGACTCTATTAGGCATTTCTCCTCCTTTCTTGTTAAATGGAGCATTGAGGATTCATTGTTAATGTTGGAATTTGATGAGTTTTGAGAGAAATAGATGGTTTTTTGAGGTTGAAGAGAAATTTGGTGTTGTGGAGCTTGTGAATGATTTGCTTTGATTGATGATGATGAAGGCTTGATTGCAGGATCCCTGAGCTTGGTTGATGGTTATGTGTCTCTAATTTGTTCATGTTTTCGTGTTTATCATTGTTTCCATCCTTCTATGTTGCAATAGATCATAAAAGTATAGGCTAAGAAATGTTGTTTGAGGCACCTTAGTCCTTCCTATTTACTATTGTCTTTATATTTACCTTTGTTGGGTTAGTTTAAGGAATTATTAGCTGCTCCTTAGACCCACCTAAGCTTGTTTGTTTCATCAATGGTTTAATAAAGTAGTTTTCAAATATGTTTTATCGTTAGCCATGCTTACTTTATGCTATCTAAACTTTGTTTGCGGAATCTCTCTTTGATGTGTTACTTGCTAGGTTTAGCCAAAGAGGCCATGTTTTGATCATGCCCTTTGTCCATGCTTGAGAAGTTTGCCTCAAAGTTCTTTGTAGCTTGATCAAATGATGCTTATGAGTTCCCTCTTCTTTGATTAAATTTATTTTTCATCTTATATTTTTTCAAACCTTGAAGGTGAAATCACTAAAGTGAGATAAGTTTTCTTTCTTTCTTTGTTTTCACTGAATTGTTCATCTTGAAT
Source organism: Pinus albicaulis (assembly GCA_034641835.2). Lineage (NCBI taxonomy): Eukaryota > Viridiplantae > Streptophyta > Pinopsida > Pinales > Pinaceae > Pinus > Pinus albicaulis. The sequence continues at coordinate 1,298,477,637 of CM076579.1, forward strand.
GTCTATTTGTTTAAGTATTTTCATTGAGTTAATGGTTTCCCCTATGTCATGATTATTATCTTTTTTTTATAAGTATTTGATACCTTCTTATTTATGGGTATTTCACAAAGGATACTTCACTTCCCTTTGCCCTACCTTGTTCACCAACTTAATGTCCATTTCACTTCACACATAACCTTAAAGATCCATTGACCATACTAGATTTGCCCTGTGATGCACTCTGACTCATTGTTGAGATATCCATGACTTTCATAAACTCCATAGCCCAATGATTTAATGACCTCTCACTCCACCTATCCTACTTGATCATCTTACCCAACCAGAACAAACAACAAAACTCTACACTTAACAACTAGCCTAAAATCAAACCCCAAAATCAAACAAGTTCACATCCTTTGCAAAAAATAGAGAAAGCCCTCTTTGAGCCCAGGAGGGCTAGGTCCTAGGACTCCAAAGACTGGTCTGATGTTATCTTGTGCATTTGGTCTACCAATATTCTAAATCACAGGACACTATCTCCTCCTGTCACAAATGCCAAATCTTTGAAGGGAAGAAAAAGCCACTACATTTACCCCTTAAACCCATCTCCACAGAAATGCCATTTCTGCATAAGGTTTAGACTTCATTGGTGAAATTCACCCACCATCCTCAGCCCAACACAAATGGATTTTGATAGCCACAGACTATTTCACTAAGTGGATAGAATTCAATCCTTCTAGGCAAGCCACTGATACTGTCATAATCTCATTCTTAGAAAACAATATATTGTCTAGATTTGGATGCCCCCAAAAGCTTATAACTTATAATGCAGCTGCTTTCAAGTCTAAGAAAATGATTGACTTCTGTAACAAATACCACATTACCCTTGTCCATTCCACTGCCTATTAGCCTCAAGGTAATGGTCTTGTTGAATCATCCAATAAAAGTCTTGTTAATATCATCAAGAAACTACTAGAAGACAATAAAAAGACCTAGAACAGAAGTTTAGTTAATGCCTTATGGGAAAACAGACACACCACAAAGAAACCTATTGGTACATCACCTTATCAGCTTGTATATGGGATGGATGATGTTTTTCCATCCTCTTTAGGAGTACCAGTGATGAAGATGATCCAAGAAATGCAGGTAGAAACTAATGATAGCCAGAGAAGGATAAATCAGACCATACACTTGCAGCAAACCAGGGAGAAAGTCTATCTCAAGTCACGAGTTGTTCAAGATAAGATTAAAAAGATATTTGACAAGGAGGCTAAAGAAGATGATTTTTACATAGGTGACAAAGTTCTTAAGTGGGATTCCAGGAGAGAAGAGAAAGGTAAATATGGTAAATTTGATTTCTTATGGAAAGGTCCCTATGTTATTTATGGTTACATAGGTAACACTGCATTCTTTTTGAAGGATTTGGATGGATCAGATCTTCCAGGTGGACTTATCAATGGTAGAATGTTGAAGCATTACTGTTCCCCAGAATAACCGTAGTTCACTTTGTTTATTTTTCTCATTGTACATAACATTGTAGAGTTTAGATTAGATTGGATGTTTTTCTTGCAAGGTTGAATCCCGGAGAGAAGGCCCTAAGCTTTGAAAGACAAAATATCATAAGTATGAATAATGCAGAGGTTAGAAAATAGTTCCAAGGCAAGCACAGTCAAAATTCAAGGTTAATGATCTTAAATTTCTTGACATTTTACCAGGAAATTCCATCCCCATGTGGAGCCACTGTTAGGGTCCTATAATAATAAGATTCATAATTTTGAATTGACTTTGATTAGTCTTGTAATATGCACATACTTTGCTTTCTGCAAATTGTTTTCCCATATTAAAATTAAAAAATGTAAAGAGGGTAAAAGTCCTAAAAGAAAAATCAAAGGACTGAAAGAAAAAAGATAAAAAAGAATATAAAAAATGAACCCAAAACAAAAAAGAGATAAAATAGATCACGAAAGTGATGCAAATTCAAATGCCACTAATTTTTACTTAACTTTGAAAAATGAAATTGTGTGCAGCTTGTCAAAAATGCCATAATCCATGAAGGTCAAATTGCTTAATCTTGATCTTTCATGCTTTAAATTTCATGTTGATAGATACAGAATAAAGATCTAGCCAAACAGTTTAATCTTGGTATATCAGTAGTTAGGTAGAGAATAATAAGGAGCTCAACAATTTAATCTAATCCCTTGGAAGAAATAAATATAGAATTAGTTTGTTTGTTGTTAAAAGAAAAATCAATAAGGGTTTGCAAGCTCAAATGCACCTAAAGAAATGAAGAAAAAATGTTAGGGTAGATGATGAGTAGGAAGAAGCAGTTTTCACAAGGCATGGATAGCAAAAAATTGATCATTAATATTTATTAACTTCCTTTAGAAATCATTTTCCCTTGTAAAAATACCCTTTCCCCTTCATTTTAACCCTTTTCCCATACTTCATTCATTTTTCCTACAAAAACCCCTTTTCCTAAGTTTAAAATACATTTTCTTTTATTAGCTTCCATTTTTATTTAAAAATACACCAAAAACTCATAAAAATACTTTTATCCTAAGTCTAAATGGTTAAATCTATATGTCGGTCCCCACTGTTGAAGGTTGCAACAAGAAACAGTGAAATTGGCATCCGGAAACAACATCCTTGATCCTAGTGAAAATTAAGCACCTACACTAGGTGGGGCCCACACAGGCTATTTTTAGGTGTAAGTCTATTTTTAGAACAGATGATAAAATTCTATTTATAACGGAAGTCTATTTATATATGTTGAGAAAATTCTATTTATAGATGATGTTCTATTTTTAGATGTATCTGCGAAGTCTATTTATAGATCGCTTGTCTATTTATAGATGCATGTTGACTATTATTATCCCTTAATAATAGTTGGACAATAAATATTAATCGATTCTCATGGAGCACTTGGAATTAGTTAACTGAAGTTACCAACCAGTTAGCTAAAGGAATTTTGAGCTCTAAGGTTGGTTGGTGGGACATGCAAGTGGACTTAGTTGTAACTGAGTGATTCGAATTTGTAACAGAGTTGGATGTGTAGTTATGTGAGTTGTAAAGTAGTTTAACTCAGTTAAGTGAGTTAAGCTCAGTTGTGCTAGTTGTAGCTAAAGATACACTAGTGAAATATGATTGAATTAATTATTTAATTAATTCACAAGCAGTGTCTTACTTGCAACTGAAGAAATACAACAGTTAACTACTTGCATGTCAGATCATGTGGAGACCTAGTGGAGAGATAGGTGAAAGGGTGTGTTTAACTATCAGTTGTGACTATAGTGATGCATTCAATGCATCCACACACAAAATGGAGTTGCCAATGAGGATTGCGCAGTCAAATCAAGGCAAGATCGAATTCATTCAAGGATCTTCTTCAGCAGGGATTGCGCAGTGGAGGCAGGCTGTCAGGAGGCAGTAAATTGGTACATGTGTGAACCAATTTTTGTATGACAGTGTGAGACGATTGTATATTGTATTGAGAGCTCTATGAGTTGTGCTTTGTATGATATTGTTTCATGATTCCATGATATACATAATATATGATAGTTGGGGTTTTTAGCTTTAAGCTTTCCCGGTAAAACATCTTGTTATGTGCGATTGATTTTTCTTCATATGTTTGAAATTGGTGATTTAATTTCCACAAAGAATTGAGTAGAAGGATTTTGTATTTAACAGTGGATTTAATTTTTATAATAGGGGAGTCCGGAAATACATCACAGTATTTATAAAATTTCTACGCCCACTATAAATATCCCTCCCAGATATAAGTTTTTACATTAAAACTTAATGATAAATACCACACATATTAACATTTAACTTTAATATATTAGATCCCTTTACATACATGTACCCCGTATTTAATTAATTCCCTTATATATATTTCCCCAACCCATGTTTTATTTATAACATATAGTTTTATTTCCCCGCATGTGATATATTTCCATACCCCACTTGTTATAAACCCCGCCTATACCTAGGTCCCACTTACCCAAACCCCATTGGTTATATATTAAACCCTGCCTATATATAGGTCCCACTTACCCAAACCCCATGTTACATCCCTATATTACTAGTATAGTCCCTTATTGTTGTTAGTGTAATCCCCTTATTGTTATTATTGTATCCCTGTAACCGCCATATTGTTATTATTGTGCCCTTAAATTATTATTGTTAGGTTGGCTAGGATTACATTGTGATCCCACTAGGATTACATTGTGGCCCCATGGACTCCTATATATAGAAAGGAGGTTTTATAATTTGTATCATCCAAGAATTGTTCATTCATATAATTTATTTAAGGTTTCCCCCTTGAAGTGGCTTATTTCTAAGGCGTTGATATCTCTTTTCTTCTATTTTTGGAGCTGGTTTCACAACATTTGGTATCAGGGCTTTGGATTCTAGGGTTTTGCTGCTCCAAACAAGTCATCGTAGAATTTTTTCTATAACTATTTTCTACGAAGGGTCAGAATCTTAAATTTTTAGAGCGCGAAGCCAAAATCCTGAGGAACATCCTCGCAAAATTTCATAGCTTGGTTCACAATATTTTCGGAGATATGATCTGTGGAAGCTAAGTATTTTTTCAAACTCATGAATTTAACCTAAATAGGTCATCGTGGCATTTTCACTATGGTTTTTTTTCTACGAAGGTTCAGAAGCTGAAATTTTTAGAGATCGGAGCCAAACTCCTAAGGAAAATTGGCGCAAAATTTCAGAGATTGGTTCGCAACATTTTTGGAGATATGGTCTATGAAAGTTAGGGATTTTTCAGGCTCCCGAATTTCATATCAAAGAGGTGATCGTGGGAAAATGTTCATAACTCTCTCTCTGAGCATTGGATTGAAATACTGTAAAAATTGGCCACAAGTACACGGACTGTAGACTCCTGTATATCAATTTCAGAGCCAAAGCAAAAAACAGTGACACATCGCAAGTCGTACAAGTTCCCTCTACTGAACCAGTCCATAATTGGGGCATTGTGGGAGATTGGACATAAATTTTCCTTGAAGAATCCAAATCAGGTCAGACCTGTGGCATTTGAAAGAAGATTCGGAAGGCTACTATAGGGCCAAATTTCAGATATTTAGGATCCAAAATTATAGATATAATTCAATTTCAATATCGAGCTCCTCAAAAGCAAGTAAAAGGTGTGTATTTTTTTTCTAAATTGCATAAGTCTTGTTTGAAGAATTAAGTTGAATTGATTCCAAGGGAATATTGTAGAATAGATATCTGTATTGGATTCTAAAATGGCCCCTAAAAAGAATTCAACACCCATTAAACCTTTAGAAGGCTCTACTATGACTGATGAAGACGAAGAATGACAACATGACATGTCCAAATTACAAGAGCAAGTGCAACAAATTTCGCTCTAGCAAAGAGCAACAAAAAATGACATGGAAGTTTTGAAGAAAGGTGTGGAAACTAAGATGGATGGTTTGAAGAAAGGTGTGGAATTTAAGATGGATGGTTTTAAGAATGGCATGGAAGCTAAGATGGATGGCATGGAATCTAAGATAGATGACATGGAAGTTAAGATGGAAAACATGAAGAATGATCTAAAAGAAAACATGGAAGGTTTGACAAAATTGATACAAAAATGTTTCCTAATGGTGAAAAGATAGTAGAGGAAACCCATGATGAGAACAAAATAGATTCTAATAGTGATTTTATAAACTCTAATGTTCGAGGAAAGAACCACCATAATCCAAAAATGGATATGAGGAAGTTTGATGGAAAGGATCCTGTAACATGGATAATACAGATGGAGCAATATTTTGATCTCAATAATATGCAAAACACACAAAAGGTACGCATTGCAACTTTACATTTAGAAAAAAATACATTTATATGGTATCGATGGTTTTTCTCCCGTAAAAAAATTATCACTTGGTCAATTTTTACAGAGGAAATGATAGTACATTATGAGGATACAAAGAGCAACACCTTCTTTAGCCAATTGATAAATCTCAAACAAAAGGGTTTAGTGGGGGAGCACATTGAGGAATTCCAAAAATTGAATATAAGGGTAATTGATATTTCAGAGGAACACAAGATTGATCTCTTCATAGATAATTTAAAAGATAACATCCAACATGGAGTCCGTGTTTTGGAACCTGGTTCATTGGAGAAGGAATTCAGGTTGGCAAGAAAATTGAATGTAAAATTATGGCGACAAGGAATCCTACCACTCACTTCTATAAAGAGGGAAGTGTTGCTACTCTTATATTTCCACAACCTACAAGATTGACACCAAAAAAATTGGAAGAAAAAAGAGAAAAAGGGCTTTGCTACAGTTGTGATAGAAAATACACTAAAGGTCATAAGTGTGCTGAGAATAAATTATTTTACATAGATTGTGAAGAGGAAGAAGAAATGAAAAAGAATCTTCAAAAGAAGAAGATATACACCAGGAACCAACCCTAGAAGAGGAAGAAATGAGTCTGACCATATCGTGTAATGCATTGGCAGGAATTACCACTCCTCAAACTCTCAAGATAGAAGGACATATCAAGAAGAAAAAGGTAATAGTGTTGATTGATTCAGGTAGTACCCATAATTTTATTCATTGTAAGGTAGCTAAGGAATTGAATTATTTCCTATACCTAGCACCAGAATGTCAAGTGATGGTTAAAAATAGAGGAACTATAAATTTCTCTGGAAAATGACATAATATCAAGCTAACCATGGGGCAATATGTATTGAATAGTCCAATGCTTTCCATTCCTATGGGAGGTGCTGATGTTGTACTAGGATTATAATGGTTACAATCTTTGGGGACGGTAGCTTTTAATTTTCAAGAACTTTTCTTGAAAAAAAATTTCAGAAGGAAAGGAAGTCGAATTACGGGGTATTCCATGGAAGCCGGGAAAGATAATAAGCTCTAATGTCATGACAAAGCTTCTAAAGAAAGAACAATGAGGTGTAATTGCACAATTATGCTCACTAGAAGTTCCAACATCAAAATCATCTATTTATGCAGATCTCCAAAAAGTCTTGGACAATCATTCCAAGGTGTTTGAAACTCCCAAAGGACTCCCACCTATTCGTGATCATTATCATGCTATTCATTTGATTCCAGGAAGTGTTCCTCCAAACATCAGGCCTTATAGATATCCTTACTTCCAAAAGAGCGAAATTGAACGTATGATTGCAGAAATGTTAGAGGCGGGTATAATTCAACCTAGTCAAAGTTCTTTCTCTGCTCTTGTAGTATTGGTAAACAAGAAGGATGGATCATGGCGAATGTGTCCGGATTATAGGGAGCTCAATAAGCTCACCATTAAAGATAAATTTCCCATTCCTGTGATTGATGAATTATTGAATGAATTACATGGAGCAATTTATTTTACCAAGTTGGATCTTCGTTCAGGATATCATCAAATTAGAATGAAGACTGAAGATATTCCGAAAACAGCATTTCGAACTCATGCCTTTTTGCCTTACCAATGCACCTTCTACATTTCAAGGGTTTATGAATTCCATTTTCAAACCCTTCCTTAGAAAAGTTGTGCTAGTATTTTTTGATGATATACTAATCTACAGCATGTCTTGGAAGGATTATGTTGAACATGTTGACAGGGTGCTCAAACTATTGCAGGAGAAACAATTATATGCAAAAACATCCAAATTTTTCTTTGGAGTACAAGAAGTGGAATATCTGGGTCATATTGTATCTCATGAGGGTGTTAAGGTAGCCCCTAATAAAATTAAATCCATTAAGGAATGGAAAGACCCCACAACCATAAAGTAGTTGCGAGGATTTCTAGGGTTAACAGGGTATTATCACAAGTTTTTTAAGAATTATGGGAGAATAGCAGCACCTCTAACAACATTATTGAAGAAATATGAATTTTCATGGACTCCTGAAGCAACTAAGGCCTTTGAACATCTTAAAGAGGAAATGTGCCTAGAACCGGTCTTAGCTACGCCAGACTTCAAAAAAACCTTTATTGTGGAATGTGATGCCTCATGAAATGGAATTGGTGTTGTTTTAATGCAAGAAGGAAGACCCATTGCTTTTGAAAGTCATCCAATCAAAGGAAAGTATTTACAGAAAGCTATTTATGAGAAGGAAATGTTAGCAATACTGCCTGCACTAAAGAAATGGTGAACTTACCTAATTGGAAGACACTTCAATGTAAAAACTGATCATGATAGTCTTAAACACTTTTCGAAACAAAGAATATCTTCAGAAGAGCAACAAAAATGGGTCACAAAGATGTTGGGTTATGACTTTGAAATAATCTACAAAAAAGGGAAGCTAAATGTTGTTGTAGATGCACTCTCAAGAAAGAATGAAGAGGTGGAAGCATTGATTTGTTCCATTTCTATTATCCAACCAGATTGGATAACCAAAGCAAGGGATGAACGGAAGAAGGATGAAGAAGTGTGGACACTTATTCAAAAGTTGCAGCAAGTTCCTAGTACATCTGATACATTTAGTTGGAAAAAAGGTTCCTTATGGTACAAATATTGCTTATATCTTTGTAAGAATTCCCAACTAAAACAAAATATTCTTTTGGAATTGCACACTTCTCCTTTAAGAGGACACTCAGGATTTTTAAAAACTTACCACAGGGTGAAGAAAGAATTTTTTTGGGATGGCCTTAAATATGATATTCAAAATTTTGTGGCAGAATTTTTGGTTTTCCAGCAAAATAAAGTTGATACAATTAAGACCCTGGGTCTTCTACAACCTTTTTCCATTCCAATTCAACGTTGGGAGGAGATTTCAATGGATTTTATCACAGGTTTACCTATGTCTGAAGGAAAGAGTGTCATCATGGTGGGAGTTGATAGACTTACCAAGTATGCACACTTTTGTGCATTATCTCATCCATTTAAAGAAAGTACACTTGCTACTACATTTATGGACACAATTCAAAAGCTACATGGAAACCCAAGGGTTATTGTGAGGGAAAGAGATCCCATTTTTACTGGAAATTTTTGGACGGAGTTATTTTCTTGTCTGGGTACTCAATTAGCTCATAACTCATCTTATCATCCTCAATCCAATGGTCAAACTAAGATAGTAAATAAATGTTTGGAAGGATATCTTCATTGTTTTGTATCTGATAAACAAACACAATGGGTCAAGTGGTTACCTCTCACTGAATGGTGGTATAACACTTCCTTCCATACTGCAGCAAAAATGACCCCATTTATGGCACTTTATGGATATCATCCATAGTCCATCACATCATCTTTAAGAGAAAATTCGAAGGTTCAAGAAGTGGAAGATCACATCGAGCATCAACAAGAAGTTGTCCAACTCTTAAAGGATAACCTGAATTTGGCACAAAATCGAATGAAACAACAAGCAAATCAACATCACAACGAGAGAAGTTTTGATGTAGGAGACTGGGTATTTTTACAGCTACAACCATACAAACAAATGTCCCTCAAGTAAGCTAAGAAGGATAATAAATTATCGCCAAAGTACTATGGTCCTTACAAGGTGTTGCAAAATATTGGTACTATCGCATACAAATTGGAGCTTCCTGCTTCTTCACGAGTGCATCCAGTTTTCCATGTTTCATGCTTAAAGAAGGTTATAGGTGTAAATCTTCCAGTTCAAAAAATATTGCCAGAACTTGATGAGGAAGGAAATATCATATTGGACTGAAGCGGTCACGGAAACAAGAACTCAAAAGCTACAAAATTGATCAATTTCAGAGTATCTCATCAAGTGGAAGAACTTACCCACTGAAGATTCTACATGAGAGGATGAGAATTTTATACAAAAGCACCCATAGCTACTCAAGCATTGAGGACAACACTTTTTTGAAGGAGAGGGGCATGTTAGGTCCCTATAATACTAGTATAGTCCCTTATTTTTGTTAGTGTAATCCCCTTATTTTTATTATTGTAGCCTTGTAACCCCCATATTTTTAATATTGTGCCCTTAAATTATTATTGTTAAGTCGGCTAGGATTACATTGTGGCACCACTAGGATTACATTATGGACCCATGGAATCCTATATATAGAAAGGAGGTTTTGCAATTTGTATCATCCAAGAATTGTTCATTCATGTAATGTATTGGAGGTTTCCCCCTTGAAGTGGCTTATTTCTAAGGCATTGATATCTCTTTTCTTCTATTTTTTGAACTGGTTTCACAACACCCCATTGGTTATATATTAAACCCCGCCTATACATAGGTCCCACTATTATATAAACCCGACCAATGTATATATTGCATGACTTCCACATTGACTTTTCCCGGGCCCCGCCTATCAGAAACCCTGACCAAATTCAATGTTATTTGCCAATCATCAGATCTACATTGATCAGATCCAACCACACCCGATAGAAAATTATTTAACCACACCCCAAACTTACGAAATGCATGGTTTTTGGAGCTCCACTCTTGGCTACATGTCGATATACCATTTGATTGCATCCACAGAAAAAATATTGCCCTACCGCTTTAGCTCATGCGAAAACCATTAAGCAATTTCTAATACCCATTGGGAAAACCATCTGACCTTTTGAATTAACCCGCACATTCAATGTTAAAACATTGTTGATTAAAAATCCATATAGTTTCCCTTTGTAACCTTTTTCCCTACTTTCTGTTATAGTTTCCCGTAGAAGGAGCACTGCCGAACATTTTTCAAGCAAATATCACTTTGTCAACCTTATTTCAAGCCTTTTTCACTATAATTCAAGATCATTTCCACTACAACTGATGAAGAAACATTCAGAAGCACTATAAGGACCCTTGAAACCTCAGAAAAGCTTTCCGCTACCCCAGAACCCTTTTGCAAGTCAAAATATTCTTTTCTCCAGGTATTCCTGAAATACCAAGGCCTTTTACTTACATAAAGGAAGTAATTCAAGTAATTAAACTAGTTTAGAAGCCTTTGCAAACCTAAAGAAAGCCTTGTTGCTTCCTTATCCGTTTTCTGTAGACCCTAGACATATTTTCACAAAATTCTGAAAGCCTAAGATTACTCCATGATCACAGAGAGTAAATTTGATTAATTAAACCATTGCAAGCCATAGGAATAGTCCTAGTTTCATCCTAAATCCTTCTGCAAACTGTAATTATCTTTCTGAGGTGCTCCTAAAGGCTTGAATCTTATTTTCTAAGCTAAAAGGAGTAATTAATTGTAAAAGAAAACAAAAAAATGGCTTCCAAATGTATTGTAATTGTAAATCCCATGCAGCCTCCAATTCTAGATGTAGAACACACTCCCTTAGCTAATAAAGATTTTAAAATTAGTGACCCTGTCACTAATTTTAACCTTCTTGAGCTCCACTGCTGGAGCCATGACAAATCCATTGACCAAGCAGATGAGGTTTTCATTTGGGAGTCTAATTTTCCAAAGTATGTTGTACCACAGACTTTCAAATGCCCAGAAGTGATCAGACTCTGTCAATATTACTATTTTCCTGATCAAAGAGCCCTAATAACCCTTGAAAAATAAATTATTTTCACTATTAAAACTGAGTCAATCAACCAAATGCTGCAGATCCAACCTCGGTCAGATGAAACCTCTTTATCCATTGAGGCTCTTACAAAGTTATACCTAAATCTGTACTTCCCTAAGAGGTTCCATATATTCCAAACTTTCATGCCTTCATATGTAGAAACTCCCAAGACAAATCCTCCTTACCCATCTGCAATATTTTCCAAGAGAACCAGACACATCATCTCAATGATGTCCTGCATTTTGGGCTATTTTACTGATGAGCATGTTGATGCTTCAATCCTGGGTTTCCTGTCTACTTTCACACTTGGTCACCCTCCTGCTACCATTTTCAATTTTTCCTAATACCTTGTTGATACTATGTATGAAAAATTTGTCAAAATGCCTGAAGAAGGTGTCTTCAAGTATTCCTTAGTTTTATTCCGCATGTTCATGTACTTTCAGTCTGAGAAATTTGCCATCAACCTTCAAAATCTTGATGTTGAAGGTAACCCATAGTCAGTTATATTTTGGACTCCAATTATCAGAAAAGACTCCAAAAAGTCCACCTACATAGAGTTAATTGATTCTTTTATTCATCCTATAGTCAATATGTTGAACAACATCATGCAGCCAATATTTAGTGAGGAAATTAAGAAGGTCCTGCAATTATCAGAGCATAATAGGACAGGATATTTTCACCTCTATTAGAACCATACAGAGATTAGGGTATATGGATCAAATATTCTTCCATATAAGCTGCCAAAATACCTCCCAATGAGGTTATTTTCCCTTTAGTATATAATAAATATCCTTAATTCTAATGGAATCAATTTCTTGGCAGCCAAAAAGAAGACACAGTTCAAAATAAAAAATCAGGTCGGCCCTTTTATTTGTAACAATAGAGATGCAGGTCCACAGGCAGAAAATTATTTGCAAGACTTTAAGTTCAGTCCAAGATTTTAGTGGTATTATGATCCTCTAGGAGTAATAAGAAAACTAAGGATTAAATGCAAATTAACTCCTTATGTACATGAGAAAAAACCAGACATTGAGAAATACTCCAATCAATCTAAATGGTTGGAGAACACTTTGACAGAGGCAGAGAAGCAAGGTGATACTAGTCAAATCTTGAAAACTCCAGCCTAAGAAGATAGAAACTCAAAAAGAATAAGAGAAGAAGGATCATACACTGCAAAAACTACCACTGTAACTAAATTTAAATGTATGTACAGGAATAAGCCTAAATTAAATCTTGTCAATGAAGAAGTGGAAACAATATAATTAATTGATACATCAATAGTGATCAAAGACAATGCTACACCTACAGTTGTTGAAAGAACACACCAGCCTTCAACTTCAAACACTCAAATGATTCATAAACAAAACAGTGTTGAAGTATCTTCTTCCAGGAAACTAGCAGAGAAGGATATGGACATTATGCAAAACTACAAAGAGATAAAGATGAGAAATGAAGCCTTGAAGGCTGATACATATAACCAATATTGGAAACAGTCACCCAGTGACAAAAGCAGATTGTTTTCTACTTTTGAATACAAAGCTAGGAAGCTGCAAATGACCTTCCTACAGCCTAAAGTAAAGCATCCCAAAACATCAGCTGATTACAAAAATATATCATATGAAGTTAAAGCAGAAGATATTCATCCAATTGATCAAATAGAATTTCACAAACAAGTTGGTGAAATGCTTTATTCAACCATGAAAAATATATCCATGAGTGTACAGAAGCTGCAAAACACTCTTGGGAATATCAAAGATCAACTCAAATTAGAAAAGGCATCCTCACAGGCTAAGGATAACATAATCAAATCACTATAAATTTTGGCAATTGAAGTAGGATATGATCCTAATAATGTCAAAATTGTAGAAGAACTGATAAAAAATAAGAATGTAGAAATTGTTGCATTAAAGAAGAAACTAAAATTTCCTCCTACTGAACATCCTCAGGAAAAGGAAGTGTTACAGGATGCAAACCAGAAACATGAGATGATGAATCTCATTCTTTAGTTGAATGCCCACATAAAGGAAATGGAAAATGAAATGGACAAGTTGGTCTAGGAGAAAAATACCAGAGCAGAAGAAGTCCATGTCACTATCATCCCTGTAGTCACTACTGTTGTACCTTCCACATTAGCAGAGTCATTGGCCCCTATAGTCCCAATGACTATAGCACTTCCTATTACCTCAACAACAACTCCAACAACAAAGTCATCTACAATAACAGCACAAACTACTGATGAGGCAAGTAAGTTAGTAAAAGAAATCTATTCAGACAAGTGAAATCAATAGACTTAAAGAATAGATGAAAAATTCTGGAGGAGGAAAAGAAACTTCCTCATATTATGCACAAGAATGAAGAACATAAGGCAAATAGGTTGAATGAGAAATTGAAGAAGTTAGAAAAATATCTAACACTGAAAGAACCCATGGCACAAGCCAAGTATCAATTATGGGCCAATATCATTGAATATATCAATGATATTTGGCCATCCATTCGGGTTATCTATGAACAGAAAGATCTAATTAAAGCAGTAGGTGAATCCATCCAAAAAATCAAAGAAGAACTTGGTAAGAAACCTAAAGAAGCTCTTGAAATCACCAAATTTCTTAATTCCAAAAATAAGCAGGAGTTAGAAGATATGGGAATTAGTGACAGTAAAAAAACCATCCTAGAAGTTAGGAAGGTAATTTCTAAAAAGGATTTGATGATACAGCTAGAAGAGAAATGCCAGAATGTGGAAGTTTCCATAACCATATTCATGATGAAGTTTTATATTCTAAGGTAAAAAGGCCTTCCAAATCCACTTCTTATAAATGACAGGTTGGTGAAACAAGAAGACTATGATAAGAAGATCAGAGAGGTAGCTAAGTATAAATCCAATAACTCAGCCATGCAAGACATTCATACAGGGAAAGTACACTACAAAATCTTTGAAAACTTCTTTTACCTACACCATGAGGTAAAACAATTATTTGTCAATAAGCCTACATTTTCAAAGTATACAGAGGCAGATGAAATATTCAGAAGGATGGTGAAGATCAAATTACCAGAAGCTGAATTTTGGGAAAAAATGATTGATTTACTGTGAAGAGAACAACAGTAAAATAAAGCAGTCAAAAGGTTAAAACAACATTAACAATTTACAGTAAAAGGATAAAGTCAAAGAGTATAGAGATGAAAAACAGAGTTGAAAACATCCAGTGTAAAGGACACTCCACTGCCTAAAAAATAACCTTCGTTGAGCAAACAACGAAGAGAGAAATTAGAAAAAATATCATATACAACAACAATAAATTCAATAAAAGCAGGGACAACTTGCATTAGTTAGATAGTTGTCTCTATATTCGTGTATGAAGATATTTATTTTCCATAAATAATTCATAAGTTTGTTTTAGGATATTTTGTAAAGATTTTTTGTATAAATACTTCACATTTAAAAGTATTGCGTGTGGATGAATTGTTGAACATTTCTATAGTTGTACTATTTTGGAACCTAAGGGTGATTGTACTGATTTCAAGTCAACAGACTGGATTAAAGCACTAAAGAGATTATATTATAGGATTCATGTGTTGGGCCACTACAGTGAAGTACTTTCTATTTGTTCAATTGTTTCTTTCTGAAGTTTTCACATGCTTATATGTTTGCTTAATCTAAATGATATAACAAGAATGTTATTATAGAATATATTTAATTACACTCTGTCTTGAATTGTTTATCATTTATATGTTTTCTTCTGATATCCAGATTATGGAATTCTTAATTTCTCCCTTGTTTCAATTGACCTCTATCTTTTCACTCATTATCTGGATTTGAGAACCCTTAATTTCTCTCTTACCCCGATTGAAACCATTTTCACCTTAAGGATCTGAAGTGACTAAAATATCTTGCCCTGTGAATACTTCCCTTTAGAACCTTGATCCTTCTTCTACTGCTTGATATTTTGACTCCATTAGCACAATGGAATGCAGACCTACATATATTCATCTGAGTAAGTGATTTCACCACAAAACCAAATCCAAAAATCAAATTCCAAGTAATCCTACATAACTAGCCTAAAATCAACTACAATCAACAAAGATAAATCATATAGAGAGAGCCCTCTCTGAGCATTAGGAAGGCAAGATCCTAAGGCTTAAAAGTAGGTTTCTGGTTACCTCAAATATTCTTTTAAAAAAAAATAAAAAACCCTTTGATAATTATTGGAGTGATAACACCCATCACTAGTCGATCGGGATCGAGGTCTACAAAAATTTGTAATTTAATATTTCTCTATTTCTCCACCCCTTCTCCCACCTAGGAGAGAGATGGGGGAAATCCTCATGGATAAACCTATAAAAAAATATATGTCTTCCACTTTTATCTCTAGTAGATGTTCCCATATCCTGAATGCTTGTTTTTGCACATCCCATTAATGAACAAGGAACTCAAGTAATTCCATTTGTTGCGTCATTCTAGGTAACCATAAAAAATTCAACAATCCATAGTATTTAAGTGCCTCAATGGTGGTAGGATCATTTCTTGTATTCTAGTCTTGTTTTTCATCTTCTCTTTCTCTCCATACAAAGGCACTTTTGTGCTAATGAAGACCTGTGACATCAACAACAGACTCATTAGGATCCTTTTCATGCAAAAAACCTGACAAATTTTGAGAAAAAAATGACAATTTTTTCATGAGAATTGCGCCCATTTCTGCCCCATAAGAGAAGACAGAGCATTGCACCCTTGTATGTAGTGTATTTACACCTATGTGCAACACTCCTTTCAAAAAGGAGGTCCTGCGTTGGTTCTAGGGTGAATTTTAAAACTCCAGGGCTCTCAAAAATCCATAAAAGTTGCATGAAATCACAAAATGGAATCATGAAATGAAATGTAAAGGTCTTAGCTCCTGCCTGGAAGTGATGGTGCTTGAAATTATCCACCGGATTGGTCGTAATCAGTTGCAGAATATCGAGAGAAAAAAAGGGCTCAGAGCTCTCACTGTTGAAGGTAAATATGAAATGGTAAAAATTAATAGTCATTTTCATTACTTATGGTCGTTTTTTCATTATTTTATTTTATTTTTTGACCTAATAATCATTCATTTTTATCATGAAACAAGTATATTTGATCCTTTTTGTGATTTTTTGAGTAGGTCGAGAATTGTTTAACAGATTTTGTCACGTTTTCACAGATCATTTTAACCAAGGAGTACACTTTTAGCACTTTTTCAGGCATAAACTCATCAAAAAGGAACCCCCTTGGACTCCTCTTTCGGCTCTTTTCAACCTCCAAAAATATGAAAATATTGTTGAGCACTTGTCTTTTCGAACTCGTTAAGTTAAATGAAAATACGTCTACTCAGTATAAGTTTAACCTTTTTCCAGCCCAAGATAGACTATTTACGAAAAAGGAATACCTTTGTTGAGCATGGATAAGAGGTTCTCTTGGGTATTGTTTTCTGCCTTTTCGGACTCAAGGGACTATCTACGAAAAGGAACATCTAGTTTTTTATTTTCCTCCTCTTTTTCAAACTATCTAAACTTGAAAAAGATGTTGAGTTTTACCTTCATTGGAATCGTTAAAACATCAAACGGCGAATGACTTTTCAAACATGATAAGACCAAACCACTCCTTCTCAGGTTTCGTTAAACATACTTGAAGGGATTCATTCAAAGGATGAACTTACAGATCAATCATATGTTATCCTCCTCAAGCTTGTTAAAAAATAAAGAGGTGCTAAGTAGTATGGTTGGGGAAATTATGAAAACAGGGTACTCCATTTTTTAATTGAAGTGAGTCACTCTTGAACACAACACTCTTCCACTTAATATTCATGGCTATTGGGTTGGGTTATGTTATTTTAATTTGTTTTATCATACCATTTTCAAAGCCTCCATTTTTTATTTTGGGTCAATGTTGCCAACTCCATTCAATGTTGAAGTTGTGTTCAACAGAAGTCATTCAATCAATATCTACTACAATACCCTTAACCCTTCATTCCATGTCTGCCATTCTTGATTCAGTTCTTCATCGACATCATTATGTCTCAAATCATGATACCCATTTCGGTTTGTTGATGGGGGATACATCAAGTCCCTCCTACGACAGGTCGCTTCCTGTCAACATCAACTCATTATCCAGGAAGTTGACTCAGAAACAACTCTTCAATACCTTGGTGCTTGCATACATCAATGGGAATTTTCCTCGCTCTCAAATACATGTTTACATCAATGGCCTTCAACCGAAATATTATGTGTGGTGTTCGACTTAGGTCTGAAATACATGTTTCAGATATGACCATTGGTAGTTTCTCTCACGTCTGTTATCAACCTACATCATTGGGCGGTATTCAGATGGTGTATACTATGTTCAACTTTAGTTCATTGATTCACATGGTTAGACTTGTGCAGTGGACAATCGTATGAACAAGATAGAAGACCAGAGATACAATTTCATCCATCCAGGCTACAATTTCAGGATAAGTACAAGATCATAATGTATGATGGCTATGGTCATGCAGGTATTAATCTAGTCATCGGTCCACCATTTTTCATCAATGGATGTTTCCTTTGATAATTATACGTGTAATGTTAGCTTATGTGATGATTATAGGTATGTCTCACTCATTAAAGTTTTCATGATGAAAATGTATTGTAATAGAAGATGATCATGTAATTTTTCCTGATCCTGACTTGTCACAAAGTAAATCACTTTAGTCATCAGTCACCATGTTTGACTTTATGCTTTAAGGGGAAATCTGTTATAGTCCATTTTGTCACATCTGGTCAATCATCCTACAAATTGGATCAATCAACGTCCTTTTACCCCTTAACCTCATCATAACATAAAACCCTAAGAATGAATCTCATTAATCCTATATTTTATGCCTTAAACTACCCCAAATCAGTAATTTTAAGGATCAACGTAGTTTGTATTCTTGTGGACCTGCGTTCACTAGCATGTTTATCCATACTGGGCAAGTTTGATCACCAACAGGTTGCCTTATGTTGGGGGTGTGTTGATTCTAGAAATTCGGAAAAAAATAAAAATAAAAAATTATGAAGCTTCCTCTTCCAGAAGCTTCCAAGAGTTCTTACAACTATTTACCTGAGATGAAACTATCAAATCCCATCCCATCCTTCCTTGGAGTTTCCATCCCTTATCCTTTGATCCCATCCTCCCATCAAGAGTGGATCTCAAGCTTAGATTGGTAAATGGATAAGAACTCCCAACTTACCATCCTCTCCTATATATTTGTGGCCATCCACAAGCTATGGGTTGGATTTTGGAGATAGATTCTACCCTCATGTTGCTACTATGAATATTAATTATTCCATGCATTGGGGTGATTAGAGGTGCACTTTCTAGAAAAGAAGGAACAAGTCAATTGGGAGGAGAAATCTACAAGATCAACTCCTATATTTTGTTGTAACTCACTCCATTTGTATTAATGCAAAGATTTCTTTGTTTTACTATATATGATGTTATGATTTCATATATTTTGATTCCATATTGATCCATTGAATGAATTATTTAGATGATGCTACTTAGATGTCGTATATCATTGGCTTGTGTTTTTTGAGTGTAAAGGTTATAATTATAACAATTAGAGCTAGGATTGGAGCATATATCATATTACAAGTAGGTTTCATCCCATTATCTATTTTATTTAAGGGAAACAATAGCTTCTTCACCTTTCTATTATTTTAGGCTAGGCCACCCATTCTAGGGAAGATACTTATGTCTACAGTCGTATATTTTGTATAAAAATTACTATGAATTACGTAATATTAGTGCTCATTCTTGACCCTTGAGCTCCAAACCTACACAACCCCTACCTTCAGTCACCTTCTTTTGTGCACTGCGTAATCTCAAAAAACAAGCCTCAGACTTGAATTCTCCCTCCAGAAATGTGTAGTTAGAAAACTCAAGCCTCAAGCCTCTATCTGATCCATTGAGCCCCTCAAATATGCATTTGTCTTACCCTGGCCAGCCTTAATTGCACATTTTTTAGTCTCAATGCTCAGTCCTAGTCCCTAACCTCCTGATTTGGACAAATGCACAATCCTCGAACCAGTCTCTCAACCTATCACCTAGTTCCAACTCATTTAATGGTTGTCATGAAGCATGTTAGATTAGAGTTTTATTTGACTGATGTTGTATTTTCATGAGTCGATTTGAGCTACATGTATTATATCATGTTATGACAGGATGATGATGAAGGAGATGAAGAAGGATACTGTTGAGCCCCAAAGATGTCCTTCTTTTCCACCACATTTCACTTCATTTTCTTTGTCCCTCATCAATTACAGGCTTAAATAATCAATAAGATTGATTAGGATTACTTTAAGAATGTATATAATGACTAACTTGCTATGTTTTCATGATTTTGTTATTGTAGCAATTTTTTGACTAGACTCGGCTACAGAACGTAGTCATTCTGTAGCCAGTTGCCTATTCTGCAGCCGTTCTCATGTTTACGCAGGTTCCAGGTGTCACCTCAAGGAAAAACACATATGGTCGTATTCCACATCACTCCCCTGTCATTTCTTTCTCTCCACGAAGTCTGAGCTCGAGTCTATAGGTGGTTATGCACGTGGGAAACCAAAACTAGGAGACAGAATTCTAATAGAGGACTATACAGATGTCCTTAATCATAGAACGAGGCCACTAGAGTCCTAGTTTGATTTTAGTTTGGAAATAAAATTACTTGTTTTATCTCAAACACAGTTATGTAATTTTGTTATAAGTATGGCTTGGGAGACCGAGAAACAGCTAGCTAGATTTATGTTTTATTGCTAGATCTCAAAAGACCATAAATACTTTGTTTTGAAGAATTTCTCCTTTAATGAAAGAAGAATCACTTTATTGCAAGAGCTGAGTCAATATTGAGTAGATTTGCGTGCTAATCCAGTGGTAGAGGGCCCCTGCTACCTGAGAAGATTTGTTCATACGGTTTAGATAAGTAACTTAGTCTTGTTTCATTCTTAGTTTAATAAATTTTCTGAACTTTGTGTTTTTATACTTACTTGCAGCGGATGCCACAGTTAGTCTTATCCTTACAAACTCTTCCAAAATACCACTCACATTGGATGGGATATAACTGTAGTATTTAGGAGTTAGTTTTATTTCTCTGAACTTTATGATTTTGTGCTCAATTACATCAGTTGTTATAGCTAGTGGTGATCTTATAAACTCTTCCAAAATATCACTAACTCTAGATGAGACATAGCTGTGGGATTTTAGAGCTTTGTTGTGTTTTGTTGAATTGTATGCTTTCATGCTCATTTACATAACATGTTGCAGCCAGTCCTGTTCCATAAATTATTCCAAAATACCACTAATTCCGAATGAGACAGAGCTGAGACATTTTAGTGATTAGATGCATCTTTAGTTTAGTTGTAGTACTCCGGAGGTAGATGTCACTCTAGTTTAATTCTGTCACTATGTTTCAAGTTTGATAATGGCACTCTAGTATAACTCTGTTCACTGCACTTTAAGTTAGATTAGTGACATTCTAGTTCAGTTCCAGTGCACTGTATCTCAAAGTTAGGCTAAAATCATTTTAGTTTAGTTGTGATCACTGTGTTTCAAGTTTGATAAATTGCATTCTAGTTCAGTGTTATCCATTGTTCTTTAAGTTGTGTTAACTGTCAAAATTAGACTTCACAACCTTCATTGTTTACAAACTAATCTTGTTCTGACTTTCTATTAATGCATCATCATATGGACAAGAATGAGTTAGTGATATCAGTTTAAGGTCTGGATTATTCTGCAGTCTTTTGCAATTTCACAAATAAGCCTTTTCCCAAAAACTATTCTAGAAAATTTCTAACTTTCGAATAAGGCTTAGTAGTGACAAGTGGAGCTGCAGAATGGATTAACCTTAGCATTACAAGTTAATTCAGAGTAGAAATCTTATTGTGCTACAAATAATATTTTCCCAATTGTGTTCCAATAAACTTTTAGCCATGGATGAGATTCCTTGTAATATTGTAAGATGGTTGTTTACTTAGGAGAACCTCATTTGCACTAAAATTTTCCTTTTCTCAAGCTATTCCAACATATTTCTAATGGATGAATTGGATGAGTTTATGTTATGAATGATTGAGTTCATGTTGTGATTTATTTTCTTGCTATGAGTCATTATCAAACTTTGCATTTTCTGTTCTTTAGTATAGGTTTTGCTCTGATTTTAGTGTGACCAACAACTGTTCTTTTTCAACATTTAGTTCTTTTCCTTATTAACATAAAACCACAGAACAAAAAACATCATAAAAACACTAAACACAGCGTAGTGAGAAACAGATACCTAGGCACATATAGTGCACCTCACTTCAGCAGTTTACTGACCCTGGTTGATAATTTATGACCTCAATTTAAGAACACTAAGTTGAGCACAACAATTTGGCACCATTGCCGGGGAAGTGTAACTAGGTAGCCTTGTTTCTTACCTCCCAAAAACAATGACATGCGTAGATAAAGAGACTCAAGGGGTAGATTCATAAGAAGCAGAAGCTTGATTCCTAGAACACCACTTGTTTCACCAAGACCAAGAGCCAGTACACCTCCAACTCAAACCCACATTCCATCCTTTACTGATCCTAGACTTCCAGAGGACTTAAGATCAGATATTCCATCAGAAAGACCTTCCACTTTACCCACTGAACCTGTCTTGGAAGAGGATTCAGGAACCCCTGCTAGGGACTTAAACCTTTCAACTTCCACAGAAGAATCAACTATGGCAGAAGAAGGGGGAGGAGGAGTTTTTAATGGAGAACACACACTATTTGGAAGGGGTAGAGGTAGAGGTAGAGGAGAAGGAGGTAGAGGTGCAGAAGGAGAAGGAGGCAGAGGAAGAGGTAGAAGAGAAATGGGAAGCTCTTTTGGGTTTCCTATAGTAGATGAAGAAACCAATACAACTATGAAAAACATTTCACCCTCTGTCCTTCCAAACTTTTATGGACTGAAAACTAAAGATCCTGAAACCTTCCTATTTGAATTTGAAGTCCTATGTAGAACTTATGACTACTTACAAGATGCTCAAAAACTTAAACTATTTCCTTCAACATTGAAAGGAGCAGCATTGAAGTGGTTTATGAGTTTGATCAACAGTTCTATTAGGACATGGGAAGACATGAAACAAGCATTTATAGAGAGGTATTTGGACTACTGTATGCCAGTCAACCATAAGGAGGAAGTGTTTAAAATGCTACAAAAAGAAGATGAAAATCTGGAAGATTTGTTGGAGAGATTTAACTACAACATCAAAAGAGAAAAAATGGAAAACTTAGACCAAGACACCTTGAAAGCTCTCTTGTTGAAGACAATTATGGATGAATGGTTAGATATCCTTAACATGATGGGAAAATGGGATATATCTCATCTCACATTACCTGAAATAGCTGAATTATGTATCAACCTTTCAAGAGGGAAATCTAAAACTGTAAAAGGACCAAGAGACCCTGCTCTTGCAAGGGCAAGTAAGTCTGCTTCTGGGACAGTAAGTAGGGCAGAAATAGGACATATGCTTGATGAGTTCAAATCTGATATCTTAGGGAGTCTTAGTGAACAAATAGACACTCTTAAGTTACAAAACAAGCAAAAATCTGAATCTGATGCCTTAGAAATCTTTTGTCCCAAATGTAGAAAGAAACATGCCTTAAGAGAGTGCCCTTTGGATGCAAAAGTAGTAGAGACCTGTGTAATTTTTTCAGAAAAACATGAGACCAAGAGTTTTCCTTCACTTCCTGGTCTTAAAGCTGTCTTTCAAGAAGATACTCCTACAAGTTCCACAGAATCTCTCAATTTTGTCTCCAGGAGGCCTTGGCAAGGACCTCAAACACAAGGATTTCATGATCAATTGTATAATCAACCCCTACCAAATTGGAATTCTTGGTAGAAACCTTGGCCCCAATCACAAAATTGGGCACAAGGAGCACAAAATCCCTATGGAAGATACTCTCAGTATTACCAATATCCACCATATCCACATTTCCCTCCTCAACAAAATTTTCAACAAAATCCTCAACAAAATTCTCAAAATCCACAACATCAAAATCAACCACTTCCATTACCATTTCCTTAGAAAAAAAATCAGTTGCCTGCCCAACCCATACCAAACCCCAACAATAAAAATCCTCAGAACACATACATGATAGAAGGCCAACAGTTTCCAACTTATTTCATCACTCCTTTAGACCTTAGTGATGTTCAACTTAGGTCTAGAAGAATACTTGAAAATAGGAAACCTTCTGTAATCATACAACAGCAAGACAATTATGAGGAAGATTCTCTACGGGTAAATAAAAGTCTTGAAGAGAACACAACTTTCCAAGACTCAAACATTGAAAAATCAAAACAAAAAGAACCAATAATTTCAACTCCTATATTAGAGAAGCCATCAACATCCACTTCTACACCCCCCTTTCCAGAAAGATTACAAATTGATAGGGGTATAGAAAAACAAATTATGGTGCCTAATCATGATTTCCTAGATGAGCTGAGAAATGTTTGTATTAAGATCCCATTATTACAAGCCATCAAGGAAATTCCAATCTTAGCAAAGACAATAAAGGAGTTGAGAATGAAGAAGACAAGAAAAAGAATAAGAGAGATAAATAAAATTCAACTGGAAGGAAAAATAGCAAATATCATGATGGGTAAGATGGCTATTCCAAAGTATCTAGACCCAGGAAATCCAATTGTTAAAATTCACATCAATGGAATTGAGATCCAAAACACACTTATTGATTTAGGAGCAGCAATCAATATCATGAGTAGACAAATCATGCATAAACTGAAACTTCCTAATCTTCTTTTTACACCCACATTATTACAATTAGCAGACAGATCTGTGATCAAACCTGATGGGGTAATAGAAGACATTCTGGTGTCCCTAGATTCTTGGGAATATCCTATGGATTTTATGATCCTAACTCCTAAGAATAATCTAGGGGGGCATCCTGTTATATTAGGAAGACCTTGGTTAGCTACAGCTGATGCTTTCATTATTTTTAGATCTGGTGATATGTACATCTCTGATGGTAGTTCAACCAAGAAATTTAACTTGTATCCTCCAACAAAAACAATTACAGAATTAGATGATACTCAATGGATAGAGGATAAAGAAGACTTACAACCTCTCTTCACAATTTCAGAAATTAGTGAAGATAGCCAGATTTTGAATACCTTAGAAAACTTTGAATCCTCTTCAGAATACAAACATGAACAATTTCAGGAAGAATCTAACATTGAGTTTTTATCATCAAGACAGGTGTCTCTTTACTCCATGGATAAATTTGGCAGCTCTACAATTGAGATATTTCCAGGCAAAACTTTAAACATAAACAAGAACCTAGAGAAATCTCAACAAGAAGAGTTAGTCAAGATATTACATAGACATTATTCTGCATATGCATGGGAGTACACTGATATGAAAGGGATAAGCCCCAAGACTTACACTCATCACATCTATAAAGAGGAAAATTGTAAACCAATCAGACAACCTCAAAGACAGATGAATCCAAATCTTAGGGAGATTGTTAAGGAAGAATTGCATAAATTGTTAAATGTTAACTTTATCTATCCCATTTCATATAGTCAGTGGGTTTCTCCATTGGTAATTGTGCCAAAGAAAAATGGTAAATGGAGGGTATGTATTGACTACCGGGAATTAAACAAAGCTACTCTTAAAGATCATTTTCCCTTACCTTTCATAGATCATGTGTTAGATACATTAGCTGGCAAAAAGTAATTTTCATTTCTAGATGGGTTTAGTGGTTATAACCAAATTCAAGTAGCACTTGAAGATCAAGACAAAACCACATTTACCTGTCCTTGGGGTACCTATGCTTACCGAGTATTTCCATTTGGACTATGCAATGCACCTGCAACATTTCAAAGGGAAGTACTAGGAATATTTTCAGATCTAATACATGATTGTGTAGAGGTATATATGGATGATTTCACAGTTTATGGAAACACATTTGAAGAAGCCTTAACAAACTTGGAAATTTTTTTAAAGAGATGTAAAGAACAAAATATTTCACTTAGTCATGAGAAGTGTTTTATGATGTTTACTGAAGGAATTGTTTTAGGACATCACATTTCAGGGGATGGGAATAGAGTTGATGAGTCAAAAGTTGAAGTCATCTCTAACTTATCTATTCCAAGTTGTCAAAAATATGTTAGGATTTTTCTAGGATTTACAGGATATTATCGAAGGTTTATATAAAACTTCACCAAGATAGCATCTCCACTTTTCAAATTACTTACCAAAGACTATGAATTCAAGTGGAATTCTGATTGCCAGTTAGCCTTTGAGACCCTGAAAACAAAAATTTCTGAAGAACCTATTTTAAGGGGACCTAACTGGAAGTTACCTTTTCATATTTCAATAGATGCCTTAGATACAGCTCTAGGAGCAGTATTGGGACAAAAAGACTTGATTCCTTATGCCATCTACTATACCAGTAAAAATTTGACTCCTTCAAAGTTAAATTATACTGTAACTGAAAAAGAGTTTTTAGTTGTTGTTCATGCCATAAACAAATTCAGACACTATATAACAAGCTATGAAACTTTTGTTCATACAGATCACTCTACAATTAGATATCTAATGAACAAATCAATTACTAATGGCAGAGTCATAAGATGGTTATTTATTTTACAAGAATTCAACATTACCATTCTAGATAGGCCTGGAAAACAAAACACAGTAGTTGATTTCCTATCTAGACTCCAAAACATCAAAGACAATACTCCAGTTGAATATCAATTCCCTGATGAATATCTTTTTGCAATTTCTACTCAAACTCCTTGGTTTGCTGACATTGCTAATTATTTAGTTTCAGGGAAATTTCCTTCAATAATGAATGCAAGAAACAAAAGAAAGATCATTTATGACAGTGAAAAATATTCATGGGTTGCTAATGAGTTATACAAAACAGGTCCAGATTTTATCATTAGGAGATGTGTTCGGGAAGATGAGATGCCTGAGATCCTCAAGGCATGTCATGATGAACCTTGTGGCGGACACTTTGCTGATAAAAGAACAACTTATAAGATCCTTCATTTAGGATATTATTGGCCATCCCTTTTTAAAGATGCTAAAGAGTATGTCAGAAGGTGTGACAGTTGCCAAAGGGTAGGGAAACCTTCTCCTTCAGGTGAAATGCCATTGCAGCCTTAGGTACATATTGAACCTTTTGAAAAATGGGCTTTAGATTTTGTAGGAAATTGTAGTCCTCCATCAAGACAAAAGAAATATATATTAGTTTGCACTGATTATGTTACCAAATGGGTAGAGGCCAAGCCATTACTTTCTACTACTAAAGCATCAGTAGTTAATTTTCTTTTTGAGGATATTTTTACTCGTTTTGGTGTCCCAAGGGAAATTTTTACAGATCAAGGAGCTCAATTTACATCAAAGCTAGTGGAAAAAATAATGGAGAGGTACAAAATCAGACACAGAAAATCTACTCCCTATCATCCACAAGAAAATGGTCAAGTGGAATCTACTAATAAGGTCATTGAAGGGATCCTAACGAAGACTGTTCATTTGCATAGAAGAGATTGGGCAGATAGGCTTCCTGAAGCCTTATGGGCCTATAGAGCTACATGGAGAAGCACAACAGGCCATACTCCTTATGAACTTGTTTATGGAAATCAAGTTTTGTTTCCCATAGAGTTCCAGATTCAAACTTTCAAAATGGAAATTCAGCTAGGAGTTGATCTAACAGAGGCACAAAAGCATATATTGGAGAAGATTAATGAATTGGATGAGATCATACAAGATGCAGTTCAGAAAACAAGTATAGTCCAACAGCAAAGGACTAGATGGCATGACAAGTACATCAAGGAAAAGAAGTTCAAAGAAGGTGACTGGGCTCTCTTGTTTGATTCAAAGTTCAAGGATTTTCAAGGTAAATTCCAAACACATTGGCTTGGGCCATATGAAATTATAAGAATTTTTGATAATGGAGCAATAAGAATCAGGACAATAGATGAAGAGAAGGTCACTTTTCTTGTAAATGGTCATAGATTGAAGTTGTATCACAAGCCACTTTCAAGAGAAGAATTTGTCAAGAGATTTCAGGAAAACAGTGATGTGAATTTAATGAAGAAGAATTTTTCTTCTTCATCAACTTAGTTGAATTTTCTGAATTAAAAAGTATAAAAAAAAATTAAAAATTAAAAAAAAAAAAAATTAAAAATAAAAGTATAAACATGAAAACTAATCACTGATTAGCATGTTTATACAGAAAAGATAGAGTGAAAATCAGAATCTTTCTGACACTTTAGCTTTTCAAATTTCTTCTTTTTCTGCAAGCATCTATTACAAAATCATAAGTGCAAAACCATATTTCACTTATGATTCATTTCATTCCATTCATCCATACTTCATTTCATTCCATTCATCCATACTCCACTTCACTCCATACTTCATTCATTTCATTTTATGGTCCACCTCATTTTCATCTCAGAGTTTTAAGAGTGATTTCTTTCTGCAATTGAATAATACAGATCATAAGTTGCAAGTCATTTTCCATACTTCACTCCACTTCATAATTGAGATTCATTTCATTCCATTATTCACTTCACCCATACTCCATTACACCATACTTCATTATCCATTTTTAACTCATTTCATACAAACATTCCATTCATGCTTCAAACCTTTCCATTTCATGTTTTAAGACTTCTACAGGTACATTCTGCAGCCAATCAGACATTTTGCAGCCAGAGATTCTGAAGGCACTATTCAGTAATCACTTGATTGAGCAGCAAATTGATCCTGCATATCCAAGACAACAAGCAAAATCAAAGGAGTTATGAGGACTGAAGATCAATGATTTTCAAAGGAGGACAAGGCATATCAAAACCAAAAGAAAAAAAATCAAAGGAAAGGCAAAGGTAAAAGTTATGAAATTATTATAGTGACAGATTATGAAATTTTAGCAGAGTTAAGTCATGTATGATTCAAAAAGGTTATTTTAATTAGTCATGTTGATCATGCCTATCAAACTTATCATAAAAACTTTGGACAAAATCCCTTCCATCTTGCCATATTTGATCATCATTTAAAACTTAACGATTAAGTACTGAAGTGATTTGATCAATCACATCACTAGGCCAAAGTATTTAATGATGATTTTGAATTTCTCACAAAATATCTCCGCGGTCTTTTCTTCCATGATAACTCTCAACTCATTAATCCGTGTGAATCACCCTCATCGCATTATACTCATTTCATAACTACTCCATATCATTTCTTTCCGTAGCCACTTCTTAGCCATTCCGGTCTGTAAAACAGAGGAAACACCTGTGGAGTAAAAACATCTTTTTAACAGCCATTTTCACCATGAGCAGAGTTCCGCAGCCAATTCTTAGCCATTCCGGTCTGTAAAACAGAGGAAACACCTATGGAGTAAAAACATCTCTTTAACAGCCACTTTCACCGTGAACAGAGGAGCCGCAATTTGAAGGTTGACAAGATAAGTTATGGGTCTCATAGTAAGAACTGAACCAGTTGGAACCAAGTACTTGGAAGGCTATCCACAAATCAGAGAAATGCTACAGCAGGCTGGGTGGTTGCAATTTTTAGAAAAATTCAATGGTTTTCACAAAGAGGTGACTAAAACATTTGCACAGTCCTTCAATGGAGCGGAGGTCGAAATAGGAGATGTTAAATTCACCATTACAGAGGCTTTCATTGCAGAAGCAATGGAATTACCCAGGGAAGGAGAAAAGTGGTTCAAAAATAGGGAATTCCATAACGAGGCATGGAGTCAAATACTCAAAGCACCAGGTATGGATGTTTCCATTTTTAAGAAAGGTATTCCTAGCTCTGCACTGAAGAATAAATGGAGGAACATGTTGCTCATTTTGCAAAAATTTATAACTTGTGAAGGAAGATTTGGTACCCTCTATGTTTATCATATTCGGTTAATGATGCATTTCTTAGGAGAAGAAATCAATTTTCCCTTTTTCCTACTTCATAGTCTGAAAAGAATGGCCTCAAATGTACAAAAGAGGGTTCAATTTCTAGAAACAACCTTGTATCACCATGGGTTAGTCAAAATCTTAATTGAACATCATTTGGGAAAAATGGGAGATAATTGGGATGAGTTTCTAGTAAGGAATCATTTTGAGGAACCCAAGGAATCTCCACCTGAAGGAAAACCCATAAGAAGAAGCAGGAGAAAGGAAATTTCCAAGGTTGTGAAACTAAAACTGGTAAATCAATACAAAAGGACAGTGAAGAGATGATTTCTAAGAAATTGGCTCAAATTAAAAAGCAGCTTAAGAAGGAAAGAATAATAAGAAAATATGCCAAAGACAGAGGAGAAGGGCCATCTCAACCGAGACGGAGCCACAGGCTTAGAGGAATACTAAATAAAACAGAGGTTAGACAAACTGGAATCATAAACATTGAGGATGAAGAAACACCTACTGCTAGATCACCTGACTATCAGTATGAGGAGAATTTTGATGAAGGAGCTCCTGAAATAGACCCAGCACAACAAGAAACTTACAATTATGTTGAGACACTAGAAAGGAGAGCTTCAGAAAGTAGAGACAGAACTCCTAGTCCACCAAAATCTGCAATTGATATGCTAAGAAGAGATAAATATGAGTTAGAAGTACTCAATAGGCATATCAAGAATGAGAATGAAATTTTAAGGGAGCAGGTTAAGCTCAAAGGTGATTTGAATACCACTATGTCTCTACAAATGAAAAAGTTGCACAAGGCCAGTGAAAGATTGAAGAAGAAAAAAAAAAGGTTAAGCAGGGCACTTACAAATTTAAGATTCAAGTTAGTCATAAGGAAGCCCAGAAGACCATTGACTATCAGACAAAGCAGAAGAAGAGGCTTGGATGTCTTAGCAGAGGTCTCAGAGTACATGGAATAGTTGCATGAGGACATGCAAAAGCCTTGCAGTGGGGGTATGTTGAGCCCCAAAGATGTCCTTCTTTTCCACCACATTTCACTTCATTTTATTTGTCCCTCATCAATTACAGGCTTAAATGATCAATAGGATTGATTAGGATTACTTTAAGAATGCATATAATGACTAACTTGCTATGTTTTCATGATTTTGTTATTGTAGAAATTTTTTGACTAGACTCGGCTACAGAACGCAGTCATTCTGTAGCCAGTTTCCTATTCCGCAGCCGTTCTCATGTTTACTCAGGTTCCAGGTGTCAACTTAAGGAAAACCACATATTTTCGTATTCCACATCACTCCCCTATCATTTCTTGCTCTCCATGAAGTCTGAGCTCGAGTCTACAGGTGGTTATGCACGTGGGAAACCAAAACTAGGAGACAGACTTCTAATAGGACAAGGATTGTACAGATGTCCTTAATCATAGAACGAGGCCACCAAAGTCCTAGTTTTATTTTAGTTTGGAAAGACAATTACTCCTGTTTTATCTCAAAGACAGTTATGTAATTTTGTTATAAGTATGGCTCGAGAGACCGAGAAACAACTAGCTAGATTTATGTTTTATTGCTAGATCTCAAAAGACTGTAAATACTCTGTTTTGAAGAATTTATCCTTTAATGAAAGAAGCATCACTTTATTTCAAGAGTTGAGTCAATCTTGAGTAGATTTGCGTGCTAATCCGGTGGTAGAGGGCCCCTGCTACCTTAGAAGCTTTGTTCATACGGTTTAGGTAAGTAACTTAGTCTTGTTTCATTCTTAGTTTAATCAAATTTTTGAACTTTGTGTTTTTATACTTACTTGCAGCGGATGCCACAGTTAGTCTTATCCTTACAAACTCTTCCAAAATAC
This sequence comes from Pinus albicaulis, assembly GCA_034641835.2. Lineage (NCBI taxonomy): Eukaryota > Viridiplantae > Streptophyta > Pinopsida > Pinales > Pinaceae > Pinus > Pinus albicaulis. The sequence goes on from CM076579.1 coordinate 1,298,508,844, forward strand.
CACTCACATTGGATGAGATATAACTGTAGTATTTAGGAGTTAGTTGTATTTCTCTGAACTTTATGATTTTTTGTTCAATTACATCAGTTGTTACAGCTAGTCGTGATCTTATAAACTCTTCCAAAATATCACTAACTCTAGATGAGACATAGCTGTTGTATTTTAGAGCTTTGTTGTGTTTTTTTGAATTGTATGCTTTCATGCTCATTTACATAACATGTTTCAGCCAGTCCTGTTCCATAAATTATTCCAAAATACCACTAATTCCAAATGAGACAGAGCTGAGACATTTTAGTGATTAGTTGCATCTTTTGTTTAGTTGTAGTACTCCGGAGGTAGATGTCACTCTAGTTTAATTCTATCACTATGTTTCAAGTTTGATAATGGCACTCTAGTATAACTCTGTTCACTACACTTTAAGTTAGATTAGTGACATTCTAGTTCAGTTCCAGTGCACTGTATCTCAAAGTTAGGCTAAAAGCATTTTAGTTTAGTTGTGATCACTGTGTTTAAAGTTTGATCAATTGCATTTTAGTTCAGTGTTATCCATTGTTCTTTAACTTGTGTTAACTGTCAAAATTAGACTTCATGGACTTCATTTTTTACAAACTAATCTTGTTCTGACTTTCTATTAATGCATCATCATATGGACAGGAATGGGTTAGTGATATCAGTTTAAGGCCTGGATTGTTCTGCAGTCTTTTGCAATTTCACAAATAAACCTTTTCCCAAAAACTATTCTAGAAAATCTCTAACTTTCGAATAAGGCTTAGTAGTGACAAGTGGAGCTGCAGAATGGATTAACCTTAGCATTACAAGTTAATTCAGAGTAGAAATCTTATTGTGCTACAAATAATCTTTTCCCAATTGTGTTCCAATAAAATTTTAGCCATGGATGAGATTCCTTGTAATATTGTAAGATGGTTGTTTACTTAGGAGAACCTCATTTGCACTAAAATTGTCCTTTTCTCGAGCTATTCCAACATATTTCTAATGGATGAATTGGATGAGTTTATTTTATGAGTGATTGAGTTCATGTTGTGATTTATTTTCTTGCTACGAGTCATTATCAAACTTTGCATTTTCTGTTCTTTAGTATAGGTTTTTCTCTACTTTTAGTGTGACCAACAACTGTTATTTTTCAAATTTAGTTCTTTTCCTTCTTAACATAAAACAACAAAACCAAAAACATCATAAAAACACTAAACAAAACGTAGTGAGAAACAGATACCTAGGCACATATAGTGCACCTCACTTCAGTAGTTTATTGACCCTGGTTGATAATTTATGACCTCAATTTAGGAACACTAAGTTGAGCACAACAGATACCGTGCTAGAAGACACCTTTGTAGCTGTAATAGTACAGGTTGATCCATCAAGAAAAGGAAAAGGAACACCATATTGCGACAACAACTGGAGATCAAGATCATGTTGAAGAATCCCTAATGTTAGGAAGACAAATATCATCTTGCAGAAAATACAAGATCTCCCTAGACGCAATGACTAAATCTAGTAACAATCAAACAAACTAGTAAATCTTTCTCTAGGTTCATCTTTATTGAATCATAGATAAGAGTAATGGAGTATATAATCCATACCTTTTAATCGAAATTCCTGTTGAAGATCCTTACTATGATTTGATACAACCTTTCAATGATCATAATACAGACCTACTGTTGGCATATGTTGTCCTTGATGGCAACCTACTTGATGAAATAAGATTGTTGGCAATGTGATACAATGTGTTGACTTTGTTGGAACCTGCCTGATGAAGTTGTCCTTGATAAAAACTGACTTGATGAGTTATTGATGATGTATCTATGTGATTAAAGGAAGGATGATGTATCTACAGATCAGCTCAGAAGTAACAAATTCCAGAGAAATGATAAATAAGACATGTCACAAAGCATACGTGGGTTTGTTGAGGAGAAGTAGCGTATGTACGCGGAAAAGTATGTGCCAAGCCGCATATGCCCTATTGCACTCTAAATTTATATAACCATGAGAATTTACCATGGTATTGACCCATTGTATTGAGCGATGGATTATCTATTTGATCCCATCCATGAATACCATCGAAAGTGGTGTGGTTTTGGCTCATGATATTGTTAAAGGCTAAACCTATATAAGGAGAAGAAGATCATTGAGCAAGGGTGTGCATGTGTCTGGGTATTGAATGAATACTTCACTTTGAAGTATATCTGCAAGATTGAACTTTGTTCTTGATTGATAAATCTGAATCTATGATGCACCCGTGGATGTTTCAAAATCCTGAGATCTGATGATGATGAATCTTTAAGATGATCTTCTAATGAAGAACTGGTGAAGATCTGGCGCAAAGTTTGCTGAAGGTAATGAAGAAAGCTAGGTAATTTTATAGATCTAGTTTGTTCTGCAAAGCTTTCATTTACAGATCTATATGCGAGTTTGTTGTGGAAAAAGCGCGTGTATACGCGGATCTGATATAATAAAAGCGCGTGTGGGAAGTTAGGGTTTATTGGAAAAATGCACAGATGTATACGCGGGTTAGTTCAATGAAAAGCGTGTGTATACGCGGGTCTGATTAAATAAAAGCGCATATGGAATTTGAACTTATGATTTCTCAAGGTTGAATGTGTTTCTGCATATCTATTCTGAAGTCTGGGTTATCTCTGATATTCTGGTTACAGTGGTTTCACTGTTCTATTTGAAGCATTGGGCAAAATATGTTTGTTGAAAAATGAAGGGTTGAGTTGAAGTTGTTTGATCCAGTTTGAAAATTGATGAAACGTGGTTTGCAGTGGTACTGAAGGTCAAGCCTTCAGTGAGGGGGTAGTGGCTCCCTTCCAGTAGTAGCTGGTAAATGAGAGTAGAGGGTAGTAGCTCCCTTCCAGGAGAGGCTGGTAAATGAGAGAAGGTTGTGGCCTTCTACAGGTGGGTGCCTACGTGCTGGTATGAGTCTGCGCCAATACATGGTTGTAAGAATTTTTTTTACATAATTAATATTCAAGACTGAGACGATGGCAACGGTGGTTTTCTCCCAAATTGGGTTTCCACCTTAAATCCTAGTGTTCATGTGTGTTTCTTATGTATGATGATTTATTATGTTCTTACTGCATCTGTTTACTCCCTACTATACTCCTGATGAATGAATGATACAATGATCCAAGTTAAGAATTAAATGCAATAATTATATCTCTGGACATACGCAAGTTGTCTGAAGGATATCCGTGTGTATACGCGAGTTTTATTCAGTAAAGTAGCGTATGGGTTGTAGAGAAAGAAAAAGTTAAAAAAATTTCAGTCTACACTAAATACTGATTCACCCCCCCCCTCAGTATTTTTCCCAACAATTGGTATCAGAGCAGGTCCTTCTGAAAAAGCTTAGCCGCTAGAAGGAAGATCAAGCAATATGAGCAATCAAGATGGAACAGCATCTATCAAGCCTCCGCTCTTTAATGGAAGCAATTTAATCTTCTGGAAAACAAGGATGAGATCCTATCTTCAGTCTATGGGAACAGATGTATGGGCCATTTTTCAACAAGGATATCAATATCCAGCTACAATACCAACAAATCCGACTGAAAAGAAGAATTATGAATCAAATGCAAAGGAGGTCAATGCTATAACAGGAAGTCTGACTGAATCTGAATTTGTCAAATTTATGCAGCTAAATAAAGCAAAGGAAATGTGGGACAAAATCATTCTAAGTTATGAAGGTCATGCAAAGGTAAAAAGTGAAAAACTCCAAACTCTCAGAATTGAATATGAAAATTTAAAGATGCATAGTGATGAGAGTATTGCTAGTTTCTTTTTACGTGTTGATGATGTTGTAAATCATATGAGAAATCTGGGAGAAACAATAACTGAATCTACTTTGGTTGAGAAAATTTTAAGATCGCTAACAGCAAAATTTGAGTCAAAAGTTTCTGCTTTTGAAGAAAAACAGGATCTTGAATCTTCTTGTTACTCCATTTTTAGTGTAACCTACTATCATTAGATGGACCCAAGTACACCATGTAAGACCAATTTTACCCTAAGTAACATTTCTTTCACTATGTAAAATAACTTGATAAAACACATTTATTAGGTTGTTTATGGTCTAAACAGGAAACCTCAAAAGGAAATATTAAAAAAACCTATATTTGTTTGATTTTCCTCAAGGAATAATTAATTAAACAATAATTCAATTATTATTCCCGGTCATGTTTAACCCAAAACAAAGAAATTAATTAGATAAATCTGTATTTATCTTATTATTTTCTAGGAATAATTATTTAAATCTTATTTAAATAATATTCCCTGTTAAATATGACTAAATCACCCATAAATAATTAAATAAATCATTATTTATTTAATTATCTTTCAACCACTTCCTTAAATAGTCATAAATCATTATTTATTTGATTATCTTCTAACCGCTTCCTTAAAAGATAAATAAATCATTTATTTATTTATTTTTTTACAAATCAAGGATTTGACCCAAGTCAAATACCTTTTCCCTTAACAAATATAATGGAAATATTTCATAAAAAGTGGATCTAGATCCACAGTAAGGTTAACCCATGCACAAGATCTAGAATAGAGAATGACCCAATATTTTGTTATAAATAGGAGGGTTCTTCCCATCATTCTTCACCTTTTGTTGCCTATTAGATCACTCTAGATCTATACACTTGGTCACCCTTTTCTACCATTTGCCGTGTGAGCTCCCTTTGAGTTCTATTCTTTGTGTGAGTTTCCTTTTCTACCCATGAGAAGAAATCTTAGATCCAGTGTTGAGGACCACAGAACCCATCCCACTTGAGGAGAATTGGATACACCTTCTTGTTTTCCTCACAGGTGCCCAATTAATACAAAAATTCTTTCAAAAATTGTTCTTGTCTTGTCTATTGGTATATGGAGCAAACCCTTGTTTTTACTACTTAATGTCTTTCCATGTATAGATCTGGTTTTTGCAGCTCTTTTCTTGTTCAACTAACCGCAAATCTGAAGATGTTGGCAGCCACTTTTGTTGTTAGGGCTATTATTTATGCGTAGCTAAAGTGGTCCTTTTTCGTACACTTCGACAAAGGATTCATACTAGCAAATGGCGACTCCACACGGGTTTTAAATTATGACCGCTGTCGTTTTTCATATTCCTGCATATCCAACTACTTCAGACCCTAGGGGTTCTTTTCAGCTTTTTTTTTTTCCGATTTTTATGTTGTTTTTCTCACATAAAACCATAAAACATTAAAATTTCTAACTTTCGTGTGTTTTTGGCCCTATTGCGCAGGTGACCGACATCAGCCGCAACTGAGACGACAACTTTTCTGAAAATCTGCCGCTGAGACACCCGGAGATTCAGTTCACACTTTTCAGCCCTTAACCTGTGACCTGGACCTCCAAGTCGTACTTTTCAGCCTATTTTCTGCGATCCGCACTGAAAACAGGTCAGAACCTGTGACTTGCCAATTTTTCAGCTGTTTTTCTGCAATTTTTATGGGTTTTGTTGAAGCTTCTGTCAGGGTTTTCCAGCCTATGCCTCCACTCGTTTAGACCTGTTTCTGATCTGTTTTTCTCATCTAAGTGGGAGCCTAGGCCCCTAGGGCTTCAGTACCCTCCACTTTTTGTGGAATATTTTTTAGCTGTTTCAACCGTCTTTTTTTCAGAGTTTCAGCCTTCCCTTTTTCAGATCTGATCCCTCCTCCTCAGATCCCTTTAAATCATCTTTTCTTCCTTTCAAATCACCTCTTGTCATTTTTTTTGGACCTCTCTTTAGGGCCTCCTCCTTGCTCCCTCCGCTTTTCACTGATTTCCTTCCTTTTTCCAGCCACCTTGCCTCTGTCTCTTGGCTGTGATCTACACCTCTTTTCAGCAACTTTATCCTTTAGATCCCTATCCCTTTTGACCCTAGATCTATTGGCCTCTTTTTACGTGTGTTTTGACTAGATTTTTTCCCTCTTTTAGAGTATTTTTGAGAGACCCGCCTTTTTTGGGTTCGATTGCTGCCTGGTTAGCTATTAAATGTTCTGTTATTTCAGCATTATATACTGTTCTCTGCAGATTTGTTTTCAGTTACATAACACACTTTTTTCTTGCTCTCAAAACGGAAAGGGTTTAAAAATTAAAATTAACGCACGCCACATACTGACCCTAAGTGAAGAAGTGCTTGGTTAACACCGCCTGGCAAAGACTCTAAAATCAATTGTCACTGCACCTTTTCTTCCCTTGACCTCACTTGATTCTGTCCCTTTTTTCCCTTGTCGGTTTCCTTCTTCCCGTCATCATTGCGCCCCCAAGGCGCCTTTCCCGGAGACTTCTTGGCCTTCACCCTCAGTTTCCGGTCGACCGACCTGCTCCGTCCCGCCGTCGTCGAGCCAGTCCCCCTCCGAGTCCGCACTTCGACTCCTGTTCTGATTCTTTGGGTTCTCCTTCTCCTCCTGGTTCTCCCCCTGTCACCTTCACCATGTCTGGTCCAGGGCCTAACGTTAGCGATGCTCCAGGCCCTAATGCTGGAATCACTACTAGCGGAACCGCCACAAGAACTACCTCGGCCATACCATTGCTGTCGTACATTGCAGGCCTCAGCCTCCCCGATTTCAATCAGTTGATCAATGACCCTATCCGCCACGATGTTAGTTGGCCTGCTATGCCAACCAAGCTCCCCTCCGACATCCCTAAGTTCGAAGGCCTTGCTAGAGAAGATCCAACCAATCATGTCCGATCTTTCCACATGTGGTGTTCCTCCAATTCGATTACCGATGACTCCATCCGTCTTCGTTTGTTCCAATGGACGCTTACCAGCGAAGCTTCTAAATGGTATATTGAACAAGCCACCTCTTCCCATACCACCTTTGCGACCCTTGCCCAAGACTTTTTATCTTATTTCCAGCTCCCTCTCCGATACGATACTGGCACGGAGTTCTTGACTTCATTCAAGCAAACCTCTTCGACCTGCCTTTCCGCCCATGTTCAGGAATGGCGACGAAGACAAAGCTTATGTCGAGCCCCCCCCTTCGAAGATCGGGTTTACATGGACTGGTTCCTTCGCACCCTCTTAGCTCCTATCGGCAAAGATGTCGCATCTCACCTTCCTCAAACTGAAGAAGCCGCCCTCCAAATAGCCTTGAAATATGACCTGATCTACGCTCAATCTGGTTATGTTTATACCGTTCTTCTGGCCACTCCCGGTCTACCGTGATTGCGCTGCGCCACTGGCTGGGCAGCCGAATCGACCTTCCGCCCGGCCGGGGTTTTTGGAGCCCTTTCCCATCCATACGCTCAACCTAGTATGGGCTATGGTCTCCCTCAGGGAGGGGCCAACACCTTTAGCACTCTTCCCCCTCCCGGTAGCATGTATCCATGATACGACATGCCTCCTCCTTTTGCCCAACCTCCTACTTACCTCAATGTTGCCCAACCTAACCATTACCTTTATCCATAGCCTAGTGCGCCAGCTCCTCTAGCATATGCGCTTCCATCTCCCTTGCCTCCTCCAAACCCGCAACAGCACCTACAACCCCCTCTAGGGCAAGTATTTGCACAGCAAGGTGCGACTAATCCCCCTTCTTCTCAAAGAAGGCGGAGAGGCAATCCAAACCAATCTGCCCCTAGCACTCGTGGACCCAATCCTCAAGGTGTTGATCCTAACACTGCCAACCAGCAACAGGGCACTCAGCCCAAGCCAGACAAGCCACTTCACACAAATGAGCCTTGTTCGTGTTGTGGTGTTTATGATCATTACACCCACGATTGTCCCCTCTTACCCTAGATGCAGCAGATGTGGGAGTCTCAAGCCACATTGTGCGGACAACACGCCTCCCCTCATGCTCCTCCTAATGTGGCCACTACCCAACCAACTGTGTTTACTGATCCTTTCCCTCAGCAAGGATTCATGGCTACCCAACCGCCTGACAGCCAGGTTGCCACTCCCTCTTCCCTTTCTAGTTCCTCTGATTACCAGATCCTTATGATGCACTCTGATCCTTCCCTGGCCGTCGACCTTCACCTTCAAACTCGGTCTCGCCAATACCCCAAGCCTCCTGCTCAGTCTACCCCCGAGCCTCCTTCTTTAGGTTCTACAAAGGCTCTTTCGACATCCAGTGGCCCCTTACATATCCCTCAACCCAAAGTTGAGGTTCATACAAAGATTCCTAAGGGACCCCTACGTCGAAACGCTGCTTCCGGTCGAGTTTCTCATTCGTATAGTATAGTAGATGATTTGGCGCAATCTCCTGCTGCCATTTCTACACTGGAACTCCTCTAGTCGTGTCCTTCCCAAAAGAAGGCTCTAATATCTGCCATGGGTGCTGTAGATCCTGCTGATGACCAAATTATTGTTTTCGACGCCACTCAATCAGACCATCCCCCTCTTCCTGCTTCCGTCGCCTTCCAAATCCCAGTCAAAATCCAGAACACCAACGTTTCACGGTGCATAATTGATGAGGGGGCATCCACCTGTGTGATGTCCGCTTCGGTTTGGAAGCAACTCGAATCCCCCGAGCTGGCCCCTTCCACGATCACCCTTCCAGCGTGGGACGGCCACGCCTCCCAGCCCATTGGCCTCTTCCGTAATTTTCCTATCACCCTTGCCGGTAAGACTGTTTGCGTTGACGTTGAAGTCATAGACGCCCTGCTAGACTACAAAATTCTATTGGGGCGAAGCTACACCTATGCTATGTCTACTATCCCATCCGCGGTTTTCCGCAAGATTTATTTCCCCCATAATGGAAAGATAGTCACCATTGACCAGTTGACATATCATGAGCAAAAATCTCAGACCTCACCTGAGACAACCATCTCTTCTGTAGCCAACAAGAAAACCGTCGATTCCTTGACCAGTGTCTCCCCCGGCGTTTACAAAGATTCCTCCCTGCTTGGAACTTTTCCTAATCTCCCTCCCCCTCCCATCACTGATCCCAGCTTATCGAATGTTTGCATGATGCAATCGTCTCAGGCTACCCGTAAGCGGCCTGCCTCGGCTAGTCAGCAACCTCCCCCTCGCCCTCCGCAACCCGCTCCTACCCTTTCATCTCCGCCAGCCGGACCTCCTCCTTCTACCCCTCCCTCTACAGCTGGTATCCCTGAACCCCTTTATCTTCCGGGATCGGTTTCTCCTGGCCTTAACCATCTCGGAGCCATCCCTCCTGGTCATTTCCCTACTAGGCAGATCCCTTTCCTGGCTCCCCCTCCTGGAGTATATTATGTCCCCGTCATGGCCACCCTCTCTCTCCCTAACCTGACCTTGGGCATACCGGTCTGGTACCTTGATCCCCCAACCACCACCCCTCCTGGTCACCCCAAACCCTACATGGCTTTGACACCGGTTCAACCGGTCCCCCTCGCTTCCTCCGTTGCCACTGTGCCCCCAGCACCCCGACAGGACCCTTCTCCTGTCGTGACGGCACTCGGGAAGAAAGGCAAAGCCTACAAGGGGGCACCCAAAGACAAGACCACCACGACTGACCCGGCCCCTCCTCTTCCCGCCAAACCTTGTGCCTTGTGTGATGTCACCGGTCATGCCACCCATGCTTGTCCCGAGTTGCCCCGTATTCAGCCCATGGTTAAAGTCACGTTCCCTGAGTCTACGGTCCCTGAAGCCTCCGTTCCTCTCCGCACCAACAAACCCTGTGCTTTGTGCGGCGTTCATGGCCATTACTCCCATCATTGTCCTCACCTGATGCATTACCGCGCCTCTTTAGAGGTAGTCCGAGAGTATGAGGTTGAACAAAATCAATCCGCCTCTCCCATACTCGCGCAGTATGCTTCGGGCCAGCCTAAGGATCCCCTCGCTCCCATCAACATTCCCCCCCCCCCCTCCCGATGTTCAGATGACGGAGTCCACTACGACCATTCTTTACTTATCCTCCTTTGCAAGACCCTTGAAGCCTAGTCCCCTGCACCCTCCCCTGTTGTTTCACCTGACCCCCTCCTTTCTACCCATCCACGCGATCACTCCACCCGTATCTCGCTTGACCTCCGCAGCCTGAGTCCCCGCCATACTTCTGATAGCCCTCATATACTACCCTCTAGTTTGTATATGATTCATAGTCATCCTGCTCCTTGCACTCCCTCCCGTAGTTGCCACTTGATGTCTTCTATACACTCACGTTTTCTTCCTTGTCTCTCCTCCCCTCCTTTGTTGTCTTGTAACACCATTCCGTAGGACCCTCCATCCACACCCTTTATCAGTTACGCCGATGGTGCAAGTCGTTACTCCCAGAATCTAGCCTCGGCAGGTTGGGCCATCTTCAACCCCTTGCATGCCCTTTTTCTCTCCAACGGGGTCTGCATTGGTTTTGCCACCAAAAATCAGGCCGAATATGATGCAGTGCGTGGTCTCTTAGCCGATGCCCTCTTCCATCGCATCCTCCATCGGCACGTTCGTTTGGATTCCCTACTTCTTGTCATGCAACTAAATGGTGTTTATCGTGTGCATAACCCTGGGCTTTTTAGACGATATTTACGAGTGAAACTCTTGATACGTGAGTTTGAAACCATAACTTTCAACCATGTACCTCGAGACCAAAATCACTATGTAGATAGTATTGCAAACCATGTTCTAGACTGGCATTTATCACACGCATTTCATACAAGACCATAACATTCATAATCATTAAAAACGATGCATATCCATACTATGTGTCGCAAAACATGTGTTTAGAGTCCATCTACTCCGATACATATGACATGCCCATAGCATGTTACAAAAAACAAAAAACAAAAAACTGGGGGCATCACCTGCCCCTACATACACACTAGGGGGCACCACATGCCCCACACCTAATCACTATCTAGCAAATCCTGAGCCAATGGCTCTACCCCTGCAGCCTGTAGATCACACACCGCTTGACCGGCCATCGCCATGCGCCGCATGACACCTCGCCACTCCGAGGGTAGACCAACACATGGCTCTATGTATTGGTCGTCTAAGTCCTGCCACCCGCGCTCTGATACTCCGGTCAACAACCTTTCGCATCTACGGCGGATGTCCTTCAGAAGGGTGGCCGAATCCTCATTATGCGCTGCTCTCGACCCACTCAGACATGTAGCTCCAGATGCTGCCGGTCGTCCCATATATCTGGCCGGTTTCATCGGCGCTATATCTGCATACCAACAGTACATGAATCAGTACCCTAGCTACTATTCAAAAAACTATAACATGCCCATACAAGAATAGCAATCTGTCACTTACCATCGGGCCCCCAGACTCGACCAGGTGGAAGTGGTAGGTCCGGATCTCCACAATAACTCATCCCACTATAGGGATAGTCATCTATGTATAACGACATCTGATCCCAATGGGCAAAGAACTCAGGTCGAAACACTCGCCCGACCGCCCCTCCTCCTCCTCTGCACAGTAGCCGCCCCCACCGGCGCATCCTGGGCTCTCTCGGGCCCCCATCTGGAAGCTGTACACAAGGCCACAAGGTCAGGATCTTCTCAAAGAAGAAGGCGCACAATAAAGTCCCATATGAGCAATCGTGGTTCACTTGCCACTTGCAGAGCGACAACTGTTGTTTTAATGACACCAGCATCATTTGGGCCCACCCATAGTAGGTCCCACTCAACACACTCTCTACAAGCATCATCTTCCCCCTGGTGATGTGATGGAACGCCTGGTTGCCCAGGATACGCAGCACAGCTGCGGCCACTGCACGGGTTTCTAGCCTCTCTAGATCCCCGATCGGTATCCGAGTCCCCTTGACTTGGAGACCCGGTCGACAATGTCATTCCACAAACTCCATGACATGCCGCCCCCGCGGTAATACTGGCTGCGTGTTTCCCACCATCCCGAGTGGTGGGAGACTCGTCAGGAAATACACATCCTAGACTGTCAGTTCGATCCTGTGCCCCTGCACTATAGAGACCTCATGCTCTAGATCCCAATAACTGATAATCCAGGCCAACAAGGGCTCGCCTGCTCTCATTAATGGGTTCTCCAAAAACTTTAGAACCCCAAACCTGACCAACACACGACGGACACCCTGATCCGCCTAGATCTCTGCCCGTAATGTACCCAGGTCTCTATCTCTCCAGTTAACCCGTAAATCTGCCATACCTGCACAAAAACATCATCTTTTTCAGCATACAGATCGGGAATACCATAACCAAACACAAAAACCCAACTCCCAGCCATAAAACAGCACCAAAACCCCCTCATCTCCCAGGTCGCAGTTTTCTGCCCAGTTCAGGACCAGGTCGCAGTTTTTTCCCTGAAACCTGCATCCCAAGTCGCACTTTTTGGCCCAAAAAGTGTGACCCGGCCATAGAGATGAAGGAGGGTCTGTTTCTGGGATTTTGGGCCCTAAATTGAACTTTCAATCCATCAAAATGAAAGAGTAAGGTTAGGCCTCTTACCTGCAACTGACGAATCTCGATTCCAACGGTCGGTTTATCCGCTACGCTCACCGCAAGATTTAGGGCCTTCTCTCCTCTCTACATTCACCACAGCAACAATAGCAAATGAGTGAATTTGGAGGGAAAATTGCCTTATTAAAAGAGAACCCCTGTTTCTTCTTTCGACTGCTACGACCACACCGTAGCCCCGTTTGATAAACCGTCTGCACCGTTGGAAAGCTCTCACTGAGCCCTCAAAATGGTATCTGTTATTTTTTTATGATCTGATACTTCACCAGGACACATTTTGTCCAAGAAGGGTCACTTCCCCTCTCATTAAAATCGAATTTCCTCACTTACGACAGTTGTACTTGGGGCACCATTTTGCCTCCTTACTTGTCTTTGTTCATGTCGATTTTCGTCATGAGTTACCATCTTGTACTCATGTTTTCATGGTCCCCTATTGGGCCTTCCCTATGTGGCAGCACCATCAAGTCGCCCTTGTTTAGAGCATCCAAGTTGAGTCCTCATCGCATTCATGGAGTCTATCCCGAGTCCCTTTGCACCCCGCTATAGCCCTCCATCCTTCATTGCTTGGTATCTCTCTTGTGTCGCACATTATGACCTTCAGTCCCACTATCCCCTATCCCTTATGATATTGTGTCAGTCGCTGCCATGTCATTCATGCCCTTTATGCTCTAACAAGGGAAGTCGTCCATTCACCACTCAGTCCTTTCCATTTCCCTATCATCATTAGTGTCTGTCTGTCTATCACTCCACTATTTCCTCTCGTGCCTTAGTTGAGGATGCCTCATTGCCTCACCTATGGCGGACCTCCTTCTGTCGACATCAGCTCATTCCTTCCAGAAGCCAGGTCTAGAGAGCGGTGTACCTTGGTTCCAGGTTCCACTCTTGTTCGGTGCCTCAGATCAGGCAAAGGGATCTTTCGGTTCCCTTTGAATTGATTGCTTCTCCAGTTCCTTTCAGCATGATCGAGATCCGTATACTTGATGGTCCAGTGATCCAGCAGCATCTCTTGATGATTCTCGGGTGTGTGTGAGATGTCTCAACCCTCATGAGGGGGTGGCCCTGCAGGTAGCCCCCCACATGCCCGGATGACCTCTTCCTTGCAGCCCTCGATGCAGCTCCAGATATTTGATGATGTTGGCCTTAGCCACTTGCACCGCCTGTTTGATTTGCATGTATCAGTCAGATTTTGTGAGCCCTTCCCCATTTACAGGGGGCATTTTGGTTGTATTTGTATCTCATGTACTCAGATATTATTGTACAAGTCCTGGCTGTTATCCCAGGCACAGCATGTATATGGGATTCCTCATTGTATTTTTATCTGGCTCATGATTATGCCGGCTGTACTTTATGGTTCGGTCCCTTGTTTACTGGACACACTATTCTTTTTTACTTTGTCACGGCGGGCATAGGTATGCCTCCCCCGCCGCCTTCAGCATAGGTACCCTCTCATAAAAAGAGACTTGTTGCACCTGCGAGTCTCGTCTCCTCAGGGTCTAGTTCTTTAGCACACTATCTACCTTGCATTTCTCTCTCTGACTTCCCTTTTGTTGTCTGGTGATTGAGTTCTTACAACGTACTTCGATCATACGATTTGCTCCTGACACTCGCACGCTGGGGGGCAATCTGTTACACCATTTTTTGGTCATCTAACCTATTATCATTAGATGGACCTAAGTACACCATGTAAGACCAATTTTACCCTAAGTAAAATTGCCTTCACTATGTTAAATAACTTAATAAACCACATTTATTAGGTTATTTATGGTCCAAATAGGAAACCCCAAAAGGAAATATTAAACAAACCTATATTTGTTTGATTTTCCTCATGGAATAATTAATTAAACCATAATTTAATTATTATTCCCAGTCATGTTTAACCCAAAAACAAAAAAATTAATTAGATAAACCTTCATTTATCTTATTATTTTCTAGGAATAATTATTTAAATCTTATTTAGATAATATTCCTTGTTAAATATGACCAAATCACCCACAAATAATTAAATAAATCATTATTTATTTAATTATCTTTCAACCACTTCCTTAAATAATTAAACAAATCATTATTTATTTGATTATCTTCTAACCGCTTCCTTAAAAAGATAAATAAATCATTTATTTATTTATTTTTGACAAATTAAGGGATTTGACCTAAGTCAAATACCTTTTCCCTCCAACAAATATAATAAAATATTCCATGAAAAGTGGATCTAGATCTGGTTAACCCATGCACCAAGATCTAGAATGACCCAATATTTTGTTATAAATAGGAGGGTTTTTCCTACCATTCTTCACCTTTTGTTGCCTATTAGATCACTCTGGATCTATACACTTGGTCACCTTTTTCTACATTATTTGCTGTGTGAGCTCCCTTTGAGTTCTATCTTTGTCTGGGTTTTCTACACCAACAAGAGAGAGCGATTCTAGATCTGAAGTGCTGAGGACTTCCAAGAACCCATCCCTGATTGTGAAATTGATACTGCCTTTTCTTTGTCTTCCTGGTGCCATTTACAAAATTCTTGAGTGTTATTTTGTCTCCTGCCTATTGTCTCATGGAGAAACTCTTTTTCTCTGCCATGTTCTTCCATGCATAGATCTGTTTTTATAAATGCCTACTTGCAATTAACTAACCGCAGATCTAAAGATACTGGCAACCACTTTTGTTGTTAGGGCTATTATTCATGCGTAGCTAAAGTGGTCCTTTTTCGTACACTTCGACAAAGGATTCATACTAACACTTACTGTAGTACAACTTCATGGCATACTAACCACATATGAAATGAGAAGAGGAGGACCATCTAAAGTCAAAAAAGCCATCTTTAGAGCTTCTACAAAAGGGAAATAAGTGTAAGAAGCAGAAGGATCAGGATATATCTCAGAAGAAGATGAGGTAAATTTTGTAAAGAAACTTCAACTTGGCACAGGACGGTTTAGAGGTAAGCTTCCTTTCAAATGTTTTGATTGTGGAAGAGTTGGTCATTATGTTGCTAAGTGTCCTTATAAAGAAATATCTGCAAAAGGAAAAGAAGTAGCAAGAAGAAATAAGAACCAGTCTAGCACTAGAAAAAGTTACTATACTTATGAAGATAGTGATGGGTTTTCTAATAGTGAGGAAGAATGTGAACAAGATCTTAGACTTCTCATGGCATTTGAATCTAGAGAAGAAAATGATACTTTTGTGGATGCTCTAGAGGACAATGATTTTCTTGAAGAAAACAATCAACTCAAAATACACTTAGAAGAAAGTAAAATACTCTTAGAAGAAAGGGAAATAACCATAGAGGTTCTGAAAAGGCAGTTTGAAGAAGCAAAGAAACACATTGAGAAATTAGAATGTGAAGTGGTGAGTCTAAGAAAATATTTTGAGAAAGAAAAGACTCTGAGTCTCAGATTTGCTAAAGGATCTGAAACCCTAAATGAAATTATCAAGGTACAATGCTCTCCTCTTGTAAAGAGAGGTCTTGGATATACTGGGGAATCTTCTTAGGCTTCAGCACTAAATTATCTAAAAGCAGCTATAGCTAGTTTAAAAAATTCTACCACTCAGCAAGGGAATAAAGAATCTTTATAGGTAAAGAATGATCATCTCAATTCAAAGAACACTAACAGGAATATCTTTCAAAGAAACACCAATCAACAGGTAAATTCAAGTAGAAGATTTCATGATCGCAGAAATTTCTTCTTCAATGGACAATGTTTCTCATGTCACAATTTTGGTCACAAAGCTATTCAATGTGTTGCATATAAAACCATCATGACAAGAGAAGCGAGAAAGAAAAGGATTGATATTGAAACAAAGAAGAATACCTATAACAATTTTTCTCCTCTTCTAAATGAAGTTTAATGTGCTTATTGCAATAACTTTGGGCATGAAGAATCTGAATGCAGGAGCAAAGTTCAGCCAAGAGAGCATTTTCCTTCAAACTCCAAAGTATGGAAAAGGAAGGAATTACAGGTTGAAAATTGTGGCATAGCATTATTTGCAGAAGGTGAAGAAAATCAATGGTACATTGATAGCGGATGCTCAAGACACATGACAAGTGACAAAACCAAACTTCATGCATATAGTACACTAGAAAATGAGAAGAAAGTTACTTTTGGAAATGATACTCCTGTTGTAATTAAAGGAAAAGGAAGTGTGTTTCTAAAAGAAAAGGTGAAGGCTAATGATGTCATGTATGTGGATGGATTAAGGCATAACCTGTTAAGTGTAAGTCAAATGTGTGATCAAGGAACTGAATTTGTCTTTAGTTCAAAAGAATGTGTGGTTCATGATCTTGATACATGTAAAACAATTATAAAAGGAAAGAGAACTCCAAGCAACCTATATGTATTGAAGAACTGCAAAGAACAATGTTACTTGAGTAAATCTTCAGAAAACTGGCTATGGCATATAAGGTTGGGGCATCTAAGCTTCTCTCAAATCAACAAATCAAGCAGACTTAATGTTGTTCATGGTCTTCCCAATATTACTCTACCTGAAAGTATCATATGCAAATCTTGCCAATTCGGCAAGCAGACCAGAGTGCAATTTAATGCCAAGGAAGGATCATCAAGTAGGCCTCTTGAACTCATTCATACTGACATATGTGGACCTATGAAGAAAAATTCACCTCGTGGTGAACAATACTATATCTTATTTATTGATGATTTCTCTAGAATGTGTTGGATTGGGTTGCTGAAGCACAAAGATGAAGCATTTGAGAAATTTCAGATCTTCAAGGTGCTGGTTGAAAATGAAGTAGATCTAAAACTAAAATGTTTTAGATCTGATCGAGGAGGAGAATATACTTCAAATGAATTTCTTGAATATTGTGAACAACATGGCATAAAAAGACAATTTTCTGTAGCTGGAACTCCACAACAAAATGGCGTAGCAGAAAGAATGAATAGAACAGTTCAACAAATGGCTAGAGCTATGCTTGATGATTCTGGAACACCTGACACATTTTGGGGAGAAGCATCACATACAGCGGTAAACATTCTCAACAAGGCACATGTTCGTGTAAATAGTGAAAAAACTCCATATGAACTCTGGTATGGTAATTCTCCATCTGTGAAGCATTTTAGAGTGTTTGGAAGTAAATGCTTTATCAAAAATAATGATGAAAAACTTGGCAAGTTTGAACCTAGAGCAGATGAAGGAATACTTCTTGGTTACTCCTCTACGAGTAGAGCATATAAATGTTACAATAAAAGACTTCAGAAGATTGTTGAATGTATTGATGTTTTTATTGATGAGTCTCCTGTAGCCCCAAAGGAAGAAAAACAAACAAAAAATGAAGACGATGGTGACTTATGTCCTTCTACATCAAATAGAAATTATTTAGACAGTGAACCTAATGAAGAACCTGAAGATGATTTATCTGAAAAGGCTCCATCCAGATATGTTCAAAATAATCATCCAGAATCTCAAATTTTGGGAGATAAGGGATCAGGTGTACAAACAAGGACTCTTGTGGGATCTTCTAGCTATCTGGGATTTCTATCTACTATTGAACCTCACAACGTCAATCAAGCTAGCAATGATGAATGTTGGGTTCAAGACATGAATGAAGAGCTTGATCAAATTGAAAAGAATCACACTTGGGAATTAGTACCAAGACCTCATAACAAAAATGTCATTGGAACTAAATGGATATTCAAAAACAAGTTAAATGAGAATGAGGATGTTGTAAGAAATAAAGCTAGACTTGTTTGCAAGGGGTATACTCAACAAGAAGGTATAGACTTTGAAGAAACTTTTGCTCCTGTAGCTAGACTTGAAGCCATAAGAATGTTTCTTGCTTTTTCAAGTTCTCAACAAATCAAAGTTTATCAAATGGATGTTAAATCTGCATTTCTCAATGGTGATCTAGAAGAAGAAGTTTCTATAGAACAACCAGAAGGGTTCATTTTGGGAAATGATGAAAATCTTGTTTGTAGACTTAAAAAGGCTCTATATGGTCTCAAACAAGCTCCAAGGGCATGGTATTATCGTCTTGACAAATATCTTCACCAACAAGGATTTTCAAAGGGATCTGCTGATAGCAACTTGTACACAAAAATTGAAAATGAAAAACTATTGATTGTGGTTGTATATGTGGATGATATCATTTTTGGAAGTAATGAAGAATCTATGAGTCAGAAATTTGCTTCTGTTATGCAGCAAGAATTTGAAATGTCTTTACTTGGGGAACTAACATTATTTCTTGGCTAGCAAGTGCATCAAACTACAGATGGAATATTCTTATCACAGGAAAATACCTTAAGCAAATTCTGAAGAAGTATGGCATGGAAGAGTGCAAACCTGTAAGTACACCAATGATAACCGGATGTAATCTCAGTTCCCATGATGATTCTCCCACGGTGAATCAACCAGAATACAAATCTATGATAGGAAGTCTACTTTATCTCACTGGGACTAGACCAGACATTATGCATGCAGTTGGGATTGTTGGACGATTCCAAGCTAATCCAAAAGAATCTCACCAGGGAAAATTTTAGGGGCTAATATTCGTAGGATGGCTAATTTTCCATGTTTTTTACAAAAAAAATATTCACCAATTTCCATTTTTTTGAAAATTGAATCGCCCAAATTTTATTGTATAAAAATATTTTACCCTAAAAATAGCAAAAATTTTAGATATACTAATATAAAATAATTGGAAACCTAAATATTTTTACAAGAAAACCAACAAAAATTTTACAATTTACATATTGGGGACTAGTAAGATTCGCCGAGGTTTCTAAACTTCAAGATAAACTTCCATCCTTAAAATTTTCCCTACGTCTCACCTTCAGGCTGTCAAAATAATATTCAAATATCTACAAGGAACTCAAGATTTTGGACTATGGTATCCAAAGAATGTTGATCTTACTCTTCATGCTTACACTAATGCAGATTGGGCTAGAAATGTTGATGACTGTTACCAGGTGGCATTCTAGAAGCCTTTATTGGTATTCTGAAATGAAGACATAAAACTTTGTTGTCTTTATCTACAAGCAGTATGTAATATGTGGTTTTCAGATCAGTGTTGTACGTTAACTTCTTTGATATGCAACCTTGAAGATTCTCTAAACAAGGCTTCACTTCATTCCTCTCCATTATGTGTGATAATACAAGTGTCATCAAGACAAAGAATTTTGTTATATTCTAAATAATAAAACATTCACTATGATTGACATGAACAAGTGCTTGAACAAAAGGTGAAGCTGGAATATGTTCCCTCCAAAGAACAAGTGGCTGATATATTTACCAAACCTCTGCCCAGGGAAGCGTTCGAATATCTTAGACAGAAGCTGGGAGTAGTCTCTGCCATGCAGAAGATCAGATCTGCTTAAATTTATAAGATTAAATTGGATACGTGGGTTTCCTAAAAGACAGTCGCGTATATACGCGAGTTTATACAAAGAAAACCGCGTATGGTTAATTGCTGACAAATTTTACTTGGGTTCAGCATTCTTCAGCACAGATGCAGTGCTGTTTGGTATCTCTGATGTTGTTTGGTATCTCTGATGATGTTTCAGCTCTTATATTTTTGTTTCATTCTCTGATATTGGGTGAAGATGCCTTGATGATTAGTTGTTGAAAGTGTTCAGGTTGCACAAGCTAAGGAGGAGTTTTGGTCATATGGAAAGGATGCATTGGATGCATAGTTTCAGGGGGAGCATTATCCTTGTTGAATGTAATGCATTGTTGGCATTATGATGATTCTGAAAATATGATCTCTTTCTTGAGGTCCTTTTGGTATTTGTTGTAAAAGGTCATATTTGTAATTTGATGAAAAGGTCATGTTGAGACCTCTGATGTAAAAGTGTAATATTCAGTCATGTAAGGACTGGTTCAAAATGTGTAAACCCACTTGGTTGGGTACTTGAGTCACTTATGTAAATCCACTTGGTTGGATCTTTGATGTAAGTATGAGTCCTTGGTGATAGGAAAGGTCATAGAGTTGTGTACTTCATTGAACAAATATGTTTAAAGATTCAGCATGAACTCGGGGGGAGCATGGTAACTTCAATGCACATCAAATCTGCAGAGCTCTTCTTTGATCCGCCCTTTGCCCTTGATGTCAAAGGGGGAGAGCATCATGGTGTTTTCATAATGGTTATATTCATTTCATCTATCTGATATGGTGATCAAACACCATCATGGTTGCCATCAAGTCAAAAGGGGGAGATTTTTGGCATATGTTGTCCTTGATGGCAACCTACTTGATGAAATAAGATTGTTGGCAATGTGATACAATGTGTTGACTTTGTTGTAACCTTCCTGATGAAGTTGATTGTTGGCAATGTGATACAATGTGTTGACTTTGTTGGAACCTGCCTGATGAAGTTGTCCTTGATAACAACTTACTTGATGAGTTATTGATGATGTATCTATGTGATCAAAGGAAGGATGATGTATCTACAGATCAGCTCAGAAGTAACAAATTCCAGAGAAATGATAAATAAGACATGTCACAAAGCATACGCAAGTTTTTTGAGGAGAAGTAGCATATGTACATGGAAAAGTACGTGCCAAGCCGTGTATGCCCTATTGCGCTCTAAATTTATATAACCAGGAGAATTTACCATGGTATTGACCCATTGTATTGAGCGCTGGATTATCTATTTGATCCCGTCCAGGAATACCATCGGAAGTGGTGTGGTTTTGGCTCATGGTATTGATAAAGGCTAAACCTATATAAGGAGAAGAAGATCATTGAGCAAGGGTGTGCATGTGTCTGGGTATTGAATGAATACTTCACTTTGAAGTATATCTGCAGGATTGAACTTTGTTCTTGATTGATAAATCTGAATCTATGATTCATGCGTGGATGTTTCAAAATCTTGAGATCTGATGATGATGAATCTCTAAGATGATCTGCAGATGAAGAACTGGTGAAGAACTGGCGCAAATTTTTCTAAAGGTAATGAAGAAATCTGGGTAAGTTTATAGATCTGGTCTGTTCTACAAAGCTTTCATTTACAGATCTATACGCGAGTTTGTTGTGGAAAAAGCATGTGTATACACGGATCTGATATAATAAAAGCGCGTGTGGGAAGTTAGGGTTTATTGGAAAAATGCACTGATGTATACGCGGGTTAGTTCAATGAAAAGCGCGTGTATACGCAGGTCTGATTAAATAAAAGCGCATATGGAATTTGAACTTATGATTTCTCAAGGTTGAATGTGTTTCTGCATATCTATTCTGAAGTCTGGGTTATCTTTGATATTCTGGTTACAGTGGTTTCACTGTTCTGTTTGAAGCATTGGGAAAAATATGTTTGTTGAAAAATGAAAGGTTGAGTTGAAGCTATTTGATCCAGTTTGAAAATTGATGAAACGTGGTCTGCAGTGGTATTGAAGGTCAAGCCTTCAGTGAGGGGGTAGTGGCTCCCTTCCAGTAGCAGCTGGTAAACGAGAGCAGGGGGTAGTAGCTCCCTTCCAGGAGAGGCTGGTAAACGAGAGCAGGGGGTTGTAGCTCCCTTCTAGGGGAGGCTGGTAAACGAGAGAAGGTTGTGGCCTTTTGCAGGTGGGTGCCTGCGTGCTGGTATGAGTCTGCACCAGTACATGGTTGTAAGAAGTTTTCTTTACATAATAAATATTGAAGACTGAGACGACAGCAGCGGTGGTTTTCTCCCAAATTGGGTTTCCACCTTAAATCCTGGTGTTCATGTGTGTTGCTTATGTGTGATGATTGTTCTGTTCTTACTGCATCTGTTTATTGCTTACTATACATCTGATGAATGAATGATACAATGATCCAAGTTAAGAATTAAATGCAATAATTATATCTCTGGACATACACGAGTTGTCTGAAGGATATCCGCGTGTATATGCGAGTTTTATTCAGTAAAGTAGCGTATGGGTTGTAGAGAAAGAAAAAGTTAAAAAGTTTTCAGTCTGCACTAAATATTGATTCACCCCCCCTCTCAGTATTTTTCCCAACAATTGGTATCAGAGCAGGTCCTTATGAAAAAGCTTAGCCGCTAGAAGGAAGATCAAGCAAGATGAGCAATCAGAACAACATCTATCAATCCTCCACTCTTTAATGGAAGAAATTTAATCTTCTAGAAAACAAGGATGAGATCCTATCTTCAGTCTATGGGAACAGATGTATGGGCCATTTTTCAACAAGGATATCAATATCCAGCTACAATACCAACAGATCCGACTGAAAAGAAGAATTATGAATCAAATTCAAAGGCGGTCATTGCTAGAACGGGAAGTCTGACTGAATCTGAATTTTTCAAAGTTATGCAGCTAAATACAGCAAAGGAAATGTGGGACAAAATCATTCTAAGTTATGAAGGTGATGCAAAGGTAAAAAGTGCAAAACTCCAAACTCTCATAACTGAATATGAAAATTTAAAGATGCATAGTGATGAGAGTATTGCTTGTTTCTTTTTACGTGTTGATGATGTTGTAAATTGTATGAGAAATCTGGGAGAAACAATAACCAAATCTACTTTGGTTGAGAAAATTTTAAGATCGCTAACAACAAAATTTGAGTCAAAAGTTTCTGCTCTTGAAGAAAAACAGGATCTTCAGAATCTTACTGTAGTACAACTTCATGGCATACTAACCGCATATGAAATGAGAAGAGGAGGACCATCTGAAGTCAAAGAAGCCATATTTAGAGCTTCTACAAAAGGGAAAGAAGTGCAAGAAGCAGAAGGATCAGGATATATCTCAGAAGAAGATGAGGTAAATTTTGTAAAGAAACTTCAACTTGGCACAGGATGGTTCAGAGGTAAGCTTCCTTTCAACTGTTTTGATTGTGGAAGAGTTGGTCATTATGCTGCTAAGTGTCCTTCTAAAGAAATATCTGCAAAAGGAAAAGAAGTAGCAAGAAGGAATAAGAACCGGTCTAGCACTAGAAAAAGTTACTATATTTATGAAGATAGTGATGGGTTATCTAATAGTGAGGAAGAATGTGAACAAGATCTTATACTTCTCATGGAATTTGAATCTAGATAAGAAAATGATACTTTTGTGGATGCTCTAGAGGACAATGATTTTCTTGAAGAAAAAAATCAACTCAAAATACACTTAGAAGAAAGTAAAATACTCTTATAAGAAAGGAAAATAACCATAGAGGTTCTGAAAAGGCAGTTTGAAGAAGCAAAGAAACACATTGAGAAATTAGAATGTGAAGTGGTAAGTCTAAGAAAATATTTTGAGAAAGAAAAGACTCTGAATCTTAGATTTGCTAAAGGATCTGAAACCTTAAATGAGATTATCAAGGTACAACGCTCTCCTCTTGTAAAGACAGGTCTTGGATATACCGGGGAATCTTCTCAGGCTTCAGCACCAAATTATCTAAAAGCAGCTACAGCTGGATTACAAAATTCTGCCACTCAGCAAGGGAATAAAGAATCTTTACAGGTAAAGCATGATCATCTCAATTCAAAGAACACTAACAAGAATATCTTTCAAAGAAACACCAATCAACAGGTAAATTCAAGTAGAAGATTTCATGATCGCAGAAATTTCTTCTTCAATGGACAATGTTTCTCATGTCACAATTTTGGTCACAAAGCTGTTCAATGTGTTGCATATAAAACCATCATGACAATAGAAGCGAGAAAGAAAAGGATTGATATTGAAACAAAGAAGAATACCTATAACAATTTTTCTCCTCTTCTAAATGAATTTGAATGTGCTTATTGCAATAACTTTGGGCATGAAGAATCTGAATGCAGGAGCAAAGTTCAGCCAAGAGAGCATTTTCCTTCAAACTCAAAAGTATGGAAAAGGAAGGAATTACAGGTTGAAAATTGTGGCATAGCATTATTTGCAGAAGGTGAAGAAAATCAATGGTACATTGATAGCGGATGCTCAAGACACATGACAGGTGACAAAACCAAACTTCGTGCATATAGTACACTAGAAAATGAGAAGAAAGTTACTTTTGGAAATGATACTCCTGTTGTAATTAAAGGAAAAGGGTCTGTGTTTCTAAAAGAAAAGGTGAAGGCTAATGATGTCATGTATGTGGATGGATTAAGGCATAACCTGTTAAGTGTAAGTCAAATGTGTGATCAAGGAACTGAAGTTGTCTTTAGTTCAAAAAAATGTGTGGTTCGTGATCTTGATACAGGTAAAACAATTATAAAATGAAAGAGAACTCCAAGCAACCTATATGTATTGAAGAACTGCAAAGAACAATGTTACTTGAGTAAATATTCAGAAAACTGGCTATGGCATAGAAGGTTGGGGCATCTAAGCTTCTCTCAAATCAACAAATCAAGTAGACTTAATGCTGTTCGTGGTCTTCCCAATATTACTCTACCTGAAAGTATCATATGAAAATCGTGCCAATTCGGCAAGCAGACTAGAGTGCAATTTAATGCCAAGGAAGGATCATCAAGTAGGCCTCTTGAACTCATTCATACTGACATATGTGGACCTATGAGTAAAAATTCACCTCGTGGTGAACAATACTATATCTTATTTATTGATGGTTTCTCTAGAATGTGTTGGATTGGGTTGCTAAAGCACAAAGATGAAGCATTTTAGAAATTTCAGATCTTCAAGGCTCTAGTTGAAAATGAAGTAGATCTAAAACTCAAATTTCTTAGATCTGATCGAGGAGGAGAATATACTTCAAATGAATTCCTTGAATTTTGTGAACAACATGGCATAAAAAGACAATTTTATGTAGCTGGAACTCCACAACAAAATGGCGTAGCAGAAAGAATGAATAGAAAAGTTCAACAAATGGCTAGAGCTATGCTTGATGATTCTGGAACACCTGACACATTTTGGGGAGAAGCAACACATACAACGGTAAACATTCTCAACAAGGCACATGTTCGTTTAAATAGTGACAAAACTCCATATGAACTCTGGTATGGTAATTCTCCATCTGTGAAGCATTTTAGAGTTTTTGGAAGTAAATGATTTATCAAAAATAATGATGAAAAACTTGGCAAGTTTGAACCTAGAGCAGATGAAGGAATACTTCTTGGTTACTCCTCTACGAGTAGAGCATATAAATGTTACAATAAAATACTTCGGAAGATTGTTGAATGTATTGATGTTGTTATTGATGAGTCTCCTGCATCACCAAAGGAATAAAAACAAACAAAAAATGAAGACGATGGTGACTTATGTCCTTCTACATCAAATAGCAATGATTTAGACAGTGAACCCAATGAAGAACCTGAAGATGATTTATCTGAAAAGGCTCCATCCAGATATGTTCAAAAGAATCATCCAGAATCTCAAATTTTGGGAGATAAGGGATCAGGTGTACAAACAAGAAGGACTCTTGTGGGATCTTCTAGCTATCTGGCATTTCTATCTACTATTGAACCTCACAATGTCAATCAAGCTAGCAATGATGAATGTTGGGTTCAAGCCATGAATGAAGAGCTTGATCAAATTGAAAATAATCACACTTGGGAATTAGTACCAAGACCTCATAACAAAAATGTCATTGGAACTAAATGGACGTTCAAAAACAAGTTAAATGAGAACGGGGATGTGTAAGAAATAAAGCTAGACTTGTTTGCAAGGGGTATACTCAACAAGAAGGTATAGACTTTGAAGAAAATTTTTCTCCTGTAGCTAGACTTGAAGCCATAAGAATGTTTCTTGCTTTTCAAGTTCTCAACAAATCAAAGTTTATCAAATGGATGTTAAATCTGCATTTCTCAATGGTGATCTAGAAGAAGAAGTTTATATAGAACAACCAGAAGGGTTCATTTTTGGAAATGATGAAAATCTTGTTTGGTGACTTAAAAAGGCTCTATATGGTCTCAAACAAGCTCCAAGGGCATGTATTATCGTCTTGACAAATATCTTCACCAACAAGGATTTTCAAAGGGATCTGTTGATAGCAACTTGTACACAGAAATTGAAAATGAAAAACTATTGATTGTGGTTGTATATGTTGATGATATCATTTTTGGAAGTAATGAAGAATCTATGAGTCAGAAATTTGCTTCTATTATGTAGCAAGAATTTGAAATGTCTTTACTTGGGGAACTAACATTATTTCTTAGCTTGCAAGTGCATCAAACTAGAGATGGCATAATCTTATCACAGGAAAAATACCTTAAGAAAATTCTGAAGAAGTATGGCATGGAAGAGTGCAAACTTGTAAGTACACCAATGATAACCGGATGTAATCTCAGTTCCCATGATGATTCTCCCATGGTGAATCAACCAGAATACAGATCTATGATAGGAATTCTACTTTATCTCACTGGGACTAGACCAGACATTATGCATGCAATTGGGATTGTTGGACGATTCCAAGCTAATCAAAAAGAGTCTCACCTTCAGGCTGTCAAAAGAATATTCAAATATCTACAAGGAACTCAAGACTTTGGACTATGGTATCCAAAGAATGTTGATCTTACTCTTCATGCTTACACTGATGCAGATTGGGTTGGAAATGTCAATGATCGAAAAAGCACTAGTGGTGGAGCATTCTATATAGGGCCCCGGTTAGTATGTTGGTTCAGCAAGAAGCAAAACTCTATTGCCTTATCTACAGCAGAAGCAGAATATGTGGCTGCCGCATCATGTTGCACGCAACTTATTTGGATGATGCAAACCTTACAAGACTTTCAAATCAAGTGCTCACCTCCTATCTCCATTATGTGTGATAATACAAGTGCCATCAGTATTTCAAAGAATCCTGTTATGCATTCAAAGACCAAGCACATTCCCATCAAGTATCACTTCTTACGTGAACAAGTGCTTGAACAAAAGGTGAAGCTGGAGTATGTTCCCTCCAAAGAACAAGTGGCTAATATATTTACCAAACCTCTGCCCAGGGAAGCGTTCGAATATCTCAGACAGAAGCTGGGAGTAGTCTCTGCCATGCAGAAGATTAGATCTGCTTAAATTCAGAAGATTAAATTGGATACGCGGGTTTCCTGAAACATAGTCGCGTATATACGTGAGTTTATACAAAGAAAACTGTGTATGGTTAATTGCTGACAAATTTTACTTGGGGTCAACATTCTTCAGCACAGCTGCAGTGTTGTTTGGTATCTCTGATGCTGTTTGGTATCTCTGATGATGTTTCAGCTCTTATATTTCTATTTCATTCTCTGATATTGGGTGAATATGCCTTGATGATTGGATGTTGAAAGTGTTCGGGTTGCACAAGCTAAGGAGGAGTTTTGGTCATATGGAAAGGATGCGTTGGATAAACAGTTTTAGGGGGAGCATTAGCCTTGCTAAATGTAATGCATTGTTGGCATTATGATGATTCTAAAAATATGATCTCTTTCTTGAGGTCCTTTTGGTATTTGTTGTAAAAGGTCATATTTGTAATTTGATGAAAAGGTCATGTTGAGACCTCTGATGTAAAAGTGTAATATTCAGTCATGTAAGGACTGGTTCAAAATGTTTAAACCCACTTGGTTGGGTACTTGATTCACTTATGTAAATCCACTTGGTTGGATCTTTGATGTAAGTATGAGTCCTTGGTGATAGGAAAGGTCATAGAGTTGTGTACTTCATTGAACAAATATGTTTAAAGATTCATCATGAACTCAGGGGGAGCATGGTAACTTCAATGCACATCAAATCTACAGAGCTCTTCTTTGATCCACCCTTTTCCCTTGATGTCAAAGGGGTAGAGCATCATGGTGTTTGCATAATGGTTATATTCATTTCATCTATCTGATATGGTGATCAAACACCATCATGGTTGCCATCAAGTCCAAAGGGGGAGATTGCTGGCATATGTTGTCCTTGATGGCAACCTACTTGATGAAATAAGATTGTTGGCAATGTGATACAATGTGTTGAGTTTGTTGGAACCTGCCTGATGAAGTTTATTGTTGGCAATGTGATACAATTTGTTGACTTTGTTGGAACCTGCCTGATGAAGTTGTCCTTGATAAAAACTGACTTGATGAGTTATTGATGATGTATCTATTTGATTAAAGGAAGGGTGATGTATCTATAGATCAGCTCAGAAGTAAAAAAGTCCAGATAAATGATAAATAAGACATGTCACAAAGCATACGCGGGTTTTTTGAGGAGAAGTAGCGTATGTATGCAGAAAAGTACGTGCCAAGCCGCGTATGCCCTATTGCGCTCTAAATTTATATAACTAGGAGAATTTACCATGGTATTGACCCATTGTATTGAGCGTTTGATTATCTATTTGATCCCGTCCATGAATACCATCGTAAGTGGTGTGGTTTTGGCTCATGGCATTTTTAAAGGCTAAACCTATATAAGGAGAAGAAGATCATTGAGCAAGGGTGTGCATGTGTCTGGGTATTGAATGAATACTTCACTTTGAAGTATATCTGCAGGATTGAACTTTGTTCTTGATTGATAAATCTGAATCTATGATGCACCCGTGGATGTTTCAAAATCCTGAGATCTGATGATGATGAATCTCTAAGATGATCTGCAGATGAAGAACTGGTGAAGATCTGGCGCAAAGTTTGCTGAAGGTAATGAAGAAATCTAGGTAATTTTATAGATCTAGTCTGTTCTGCAAAGCTTTCATTTACAGATCTATACACGAGTTTGTTGTGGAAAAAGCACGTGTATACGCGGATCTGATATAATAAAAGTGCGTGTGGGAAGTTAGGGTTTATTGGAAAAATTCACAGATGTATACGCGGGTTAGTTCAATAAATAGCGCGTGTATACGCGGGTCTGATTAAATAAAAGTGTGTATGGAATTTGAACTTATGATTTCTCAAGGTTGAATGTGTTTCTACATATCTATTCTGAAGTCTGGGTTATCTCTAATATTCTGGTTACAGTGGTTTCAATGTTCTATTTGAAGCATTGGGAAAAATATGTTTGTTGAAAAATGAAGGGTTGAGTTGAAGCTGTTTGATCCAGTTTGAAAATTGATGAAACGTGGTCTGCAGTGGTACTGAAGGTCAAGCCTTCAGTGAGGGGGTAGTGGCTCCCTTCCAGGAGAGGCTGGTAAACAAGAGAAGGTTGTGGCCTTCTGCAGGTGGGTGCCTGCGTGCTGGTATGAGTCTGCGCTAGTACATGGTTGTAAGAATTTTTCTTTACATAATAAATATTGAAGACTGAGACGACGGCAGCGGTGGTTTTCTCCCAAATTGGGTTTCCACCTTAAATCCTAGTGTTCATGTGTGTTGCTTATGTGTGATGATTTATTCTGTTCTTACTGCATCTGTTTACTGCTTACTATACATCTGATGAATGAATGATACAATGATCCAAGTTAAGAATTAAATGCAAAAATTATATCTCTGGACATACATGAGTTGTCTAAAGGATATCCGTGTGTATACGCGAGTTTTATTCAGTAAAGTAGCGTATGGGTTGTAGAGAAAGAAAAAGTTAAAAAGTTTTCAGTCTGCACTAAATACTGATTCACCCCCCCCCCCCACCCCCTCTCAGTATTTTTCCCAACACCTAAAAACACACTAACAAACAACGATCAAAGGCATATGATATATAAATGATTCAATACAACCTATACTAGTGATCAAGGAGACTAGTACCTAATATCATAACCAATGGAAAATGAAAGTAAGCATATAATATATCAGATCCAATGGAAAATATAGTGAGAAATAAATATTATTTTATATTATAATTGAATGAAAATGAGAGATACAACCTAGCCATGATGTTGGAAAATATCCTTCCAATAGTCTCTAATCCTCCCTTAAGTGACAATATTTTAGCCTCAAATTGTCAACATATTTTTACATCAAAAGTAAACTCCTTTCCCTCTGGTTTGTACTCAATTTATAGGCCAAAGGGAGAGGTTTATCGATCCTCTTTCTAAGGATCATATCCAAGAAGAAGGGTATTAGGGTTCCATAATGAGAGGGAATAGATTCATGAACCATGGGACAAGTCCCAAATAGATAGGGGCTCGAGTCCTTATTGTTGGTAAATATTCTCCAAAAAGGCTTCTATTAATTTATTTTTATTTTTACCTACATTAAAATGTTGTCACACTTTTTAATGGAAGACAAAGTGCAGAATTGTGCAGGCTATAATGACGTGTTTGTGTAAGTAATAACTAGGAAAAGTGCGGCAATGCTTGAAATTAGGCTTTTAAGGAATGTAATCTAGGATTCTTGTTATTTTCATAATGGTTTTTCTTCCAACATTGTAGGGGTTTTCTTGCAATCATCAGATAATGAGAGATCCATTTTTTTTTTCATTTTCCTAGCGGTGAAAAAATGACACGTAACATATTTCCCCTAAAGTGAAAGTCAGAAAAATTGTTTGAGGATTGAAGCAATTTATCATGCAAAAGTTTGGATTAGAGACAACTTGGTTGGAGACCTGAAACAAACAAGAGAATTCTTGGCTACTTGATTGAGAATTCATGTTCTTAGTAAGATAATTCTTGGCTACTCAGTTGAGAATTCATGTTCTTAGCAAGAGAATTCTTAGCTACTCAGATGACAAACATAGCCATAGCAATAGGTAAATCTACAATATACCTTTCAATCTAAACATCATCACCTGACTTTAACGTACTTAGTATCTTATTTAAAACTTTGTTAAATGTTATGTTAAAATATTTAACTTTCTCTTTAAGGCCCTTATTTATATTGGAAAATTCTATTATTAATGATGTTGGCGACTTATCATCAGAAAAAAAAAAATTCAAGAATACATCCTCAAAAGTAGCATAGTTGGTAATGGAACCAACTGGTAGAGTAAAATACCAAGAAGCAACTCTACCTTCAAAAGTGTGAGGAAACGACCTACAAACCACATCTTCTTCATGAACATCCTTTAAATTAACAACTAAAATAAAGTTATTGATATGATCTTTGGGAGGTTCATTGTTATCAAGATTGAATTTTGGTAGCCAACATTTAGGATGCTTAGGAAAATGATGTTGTTGACCAACAATATTTACAATTCCAAGTGTTTACTACTGTCTATGAACCATTCTAGGAATTCTAATTACAGGGATTGTTTCAGTAACACTGACAGTAGAAAAAGTAATTGTGGATGATGAAAGACCATATGTAATTGTAGAAAAGGAATATATTACAAGTTGAGTTGAAGGGTAAGATATGGATGAAGATGATGGACAAGTGGTTTGTCGAGATTGTGAAACTGGGGGAATAATAGTAGGTGCAAAAGGAGGGTAGCTAGGAGAAGTTAACTAGTTGGTAGCTGGGTTTGAACTAGACATAATCTTCTTTTGATTATGGGTACTTAGTGGAAACTCGGATGGTTTTACTCATAGTTTCTTACTGTTGAAATTTGCAACAAGAAATAGTGAAATTGGTATCCAAAAAAAAAACATCTAGGAAATGGCATCCATAAATGGCTAATTTTAGAGTCAGAATATGCATTCTTCCATCAGTGATCAATATCATTGCCTTCATTTATCATTTCAGGTGTCTCATTCTGAAATTTTTGTATCATTCCATTAGGTCATGCTAAAAATTCTTTCAGTGATGGTAGCCTTCCTCAATAAAACTTCACTCTCCTCCAGAGAACCATATTTGTTCACTCACGCCCATGTCTTCTTGAGCATAATAACACATATAAAAATCTCATTTTTCCATGTCTTGTCTCAGTTGAAATCATTCATGGAAATCAGGTTTCACAGTCTCATTAGGTCATAATGGTTTTTGTCTTTCAAGGTCCAAAATGCATCATTCCATCTCAATAAAGTCATCAAACACAAGAGAGTGACTAAAATACATTCTATCTTCCCCTAAAGAATATCATCACTATGTAAATATTATATTTTTCAAGTTGTAATTTTGATTTCTATGATTTTAATATCAAAATGTCATTTTGATATAAAATAAAAAATGTAATTTATTTTTTATCTTCAAATGTAATTTTGTGCTTTTTATATGTAATAGTTCATTCCCTAAGCTTCCAAGTCAAGCACTCTTGCAAAATTAAATAAAATAAAGTCAAATCCATCAGTTGATCAACCTGCAAAACAAAAATTCAGAAAGTCAAAGAGTATCAGTGTCAAAGTTTGAAAATTGAAAAGTGAACATAAGGAAAGTGGGTTTTTCAAGTTATAAATCAAATCCACTAGACTATAAAAACCCTCAAACACCTCAAGAAAAAATCCATTTGTCTCATTTAGCCTTCATAAATCCTCAAAAAAGGAGAAAATTCAAATTTTAGAGTGTAACTGGGCAAAATTTGCTAGTCGTTGCGCGTTCTCCAGGTCGTTGCGCATTCAGGAGGGACGTTGTGCATTTGGGGAGGACGTTGTGCATTTGGTCAGGTTTCGCAGTGCAAAATTGTTGGTCGCTATGCATTTGGATAGGTCACTACGCGATTAGAAAGGACATTGCACGTTCAGCTAGTCGCTACGCGTTCACCCAGGAAAGACCAAAAACCCTCTCACAGCCTGCCACTCCACCAAATGATGCCAAACCTCTGCAAATTCATTTATCAGTAAGTGACCTAGACATCATGTTGGCTTGAGGGTTCTTGAACCAGGTTCTTATTTAAGGTTTGCCAACAAACCCCTATACTACTGGCCCTTTCGACAATGACCTGATTGTGCAGGCCAAGGTCTCACCTGAAGTAGTATGGGAGGGTGTCGAAACCAGGTTTCTGCACCCTGAGAGAGAGAAAGTTAATTGAGGCGACCCTTTTCAGATCTATCAGATTTGCATCGAAGGAGCCCTATCATAGAACCTTAATAGTATACTTGTAGAATGCAAATCTTATAAAATAATAGACAACATGTAAACAGAGGTAAAGAAACTACTAATAACTAGATCTATGCGATTAGACTTTTCTTATAGCATCACATCCACGTGCGCATTAATAATCATCAACAGAAATAACACAAAACGCAACCAATGCTCATAACACAGTGATACTTCCATTACTACCAGATAGTCTTCTCATTCATTAACATTCAAATCTGACTTACAAACTCAATTACCAACCCACGCACACAGCCAGCGGGGTCTGCACACAACAAGACTGAGGATCTCGGCACACACAACCAGCAGGAGCCCTTAACCAAATACAACCCAAAACAAATCTCAAAAGTTTGCAACAAGCATAAATCACTCTTAGCCAGCCTCTAGACTCAGTCTGTCCATCTATTTATAGCATCTACCCTTTGACCCATTACAATACATTGGGGAATTTGACCCGCCCCAAAGCCCCTGCGCTAGACTAATTATTACAAAATTTTTATCAAAACACAGCTAGGGGACCCCATTCCAATAGGCCCCCAACACAATCTTGTAACTCATCCCGAGTCACGGCAGCTGTGGGGTCTGCATCTTCTCCTGGAGCAGCTTGATGGCGATGACCAGAGGGGGAAAACACTTTCACTCTGCACGGCAGCATTCTGTGCAATGTTAACAAACTTTTGCGAAGTTGGGCCTTCGGTGGCAGCGCTAACACTTTCCAAGGTATGATTCAGCTGCTTGACCGCTACATCCAAATCCTGTTGTTAACACTAGAAAATCGTACAGCAGAAGACGACATTAATTAATGTCAAGCAAAAGGATTTACAGGGCTAGAAGACATTACAAAATCTGGAAAGTATTTAAAAATCTCTAGGGTCTGAGGAAAATCAAATTTGAATAAGTCCTAAATTCTCTTTGCATGCATAATCCTTCGTGAAGAGTGCCTTCCGCACGCCTTTTTTCTCGATATGCACGCAATCTTGGGAGTGGCGAAATGTCACTATCCGAGACCACACAAAGCAAAGGACAAGTGACCCCTTACTTGGAGCCGCCTAAGGATAGCCACCAATGTCTCCTTAGACACTATGTGAGCACACAATGGAATATTTGGAGATCACAAGGAATCATACCCCTTTATTGGGTCACCATCCTCCATGTACCAAGAGAGGGAAGGGAGGATTTGAAATCTCCTATATAAGACCACCATGATATGAAAAATTTGTGAACACATTGTTATGCTAGACAGAATTTCCCAAGCAATACCAACAGTGTGTGAGTTGGAGCTGAAGATAGAGGGAACTCAATTTTTGGCCATCCAACAAGTTCAGTCCAACGCAGTAGAGGGAGAGAGAGAGATTGCACTGAGGCAAGCTTGGGATAAAAACAACCTTGCATCGGGACCTAGAACCCATTGTCTAGGGGCCCATTGGCAAGAGGGTAAAGTTTCACTCTTATTACTACCAGCGCTCAATAAGAGGGGCCTAGAGCTACCGTTTGTATTATTTTTTTCATATAAATCTTTTCAAAGCTCATGTTTATTTGTTTTAGTTTTTAGTTTATATGTGCATGTTATTTCTCTATCTAGTATGCTCATTGATTCTAGCTTGTTCCACTAACTTACTTGACTCCACTTTTTTTTCTGCCTATTACCAATAACTTTAAGTGGGTATTCCACACCCCCTAAGTTGGTGTGATTTCATAGATACATGCACCAAACACACTCCAAGAGGATTGGCGACTCCACTAACGTTTATTACCAAGTTTATGTGGTTGTGCCTTTTTTGCAGAGACCTTTTTCTGTGCTGTGGAGTGGAACTGAATTTCCCCTGATTTTTCTTACTATCCCTAGTTCATCCCGAGTTATAGACTGAAGTATAATAGCTCCAAAAAAATTTCTTGCGAGAATTTGCGCGCGTTTTCTTCTCACAGACGCGCAGGGCACGCGTTCAGAGCTGACCCACACACAGACAACGCACTTGTTTCAACGTTTTACGCGAAAAATATAGAATGAGAAATTTCTCCCAAGTTTTTGTGTTTTCCTGCTTGTAAAGTGCTTGGAAGCCCCTAATACACATTCCAGCACTGGTTGTGGTACCCCGCAGCTTTTTAAAGCTCACTCTTAGCTACTTTTTGTAGGCTTACTGTCAGTTTTACTTCAAGTTGATTTTTGCAAAGTTCACACATAGTTTAAGTAGGGGGGGAAAATAACTTGCATTCTGAAAAAATTATTTTTTGCAAATTTTGGTACTTAAACACATAGATAACTAGCTAAAGTAAGTGGCCCAAGACCACGCATGCATAGCTAGTTTTCTTTTTTCTAATGTAAAAGTTTTAGGTTAGTTCAATTTTTGCACTAGGAATTTCGGGACTAGGATTGAATTGTTTATAGAAGAGCAAGTAATCTCTGCTACCTTTGCACCCTCCGGTGATCCTAGGTAAGCATATGAATGCTACCTATTCACAATTCACCATCTTCCTATAGTTGGTCACATAGATTAACTAGGAAAAATAGAAAGCGGCCCATTATCCACACATGTTTTTCTTTTGAGCTCGGAACAATACAACATAGTTTAAATAGGGGATTTTGTAAAGGATCAATGAATATCCACACATTCAAAATATGTGCTTGTCCACTTTGTGCTCACACACACTCACCCACTAAGTGAAGCAAAGACACCTAAAACTAACTTAACCAAACTCACTAAATTCTCCCCACAGGGGCCATAAAAGAATTTATAGCTTAAGTTAGGTTCAAGGGGGTAGGCATCCAATAAGCCACCTTGATCATACTTCATCTTGAAACATAAAATTTGTCTGTTTAGGGAGCTTCAAATCCCCCTATCAGCCCATGACAAAGAAAAACTGAGTGCAATAGAGACCCGCTTTAGAGGGGGTTAGGGTTAGGCATAGTGCGTGCTGTATCAGTTGGGACTACCTGACTCGGCTAATACTCGGTACTGTTAGCTGACTACCAAGAAGCCCAAAACTTGAACGCTCACATGGGACGGTGGTTCTTAGTGGCCAAAAACTAGGGCATCCTTTTTCCTATAGGTGATGGTGCAGGCAAGCGTCAGATCCTCTACCCTTACCTTGGTAGATTCTCTTCGACTGACTGGGGGCTTCGCCATCTCTTACGGGACGTTGTGCCAGCACTCGTAACAAATATTCTCAAGGCCCAGTTACTTTTGATTGTGTGAGGATGGATAAGACTTCTAGTATTTTAAGTGTTATCACAAAATTAGACTTGATAGGATGCTAATAAAATAAATCTCATGTAACTGTTTCAAACCAATCTTTTGATTGAGGCTTATCCTCCTCATCCTGAGAGGGATCTCTCAAAGGATTAATGATTTTTGATAAAAATATAGATGACTAAATCTATGTGGAGTAATAATCAGAGAGATGGCTAACTCTATGTGGGGTAATAACTCTATGGGGGATTCTTCAAAATTTTGATTTCTTTCCTCTAGGATTATCTTCATTATCATTTAATACATCCTCCCTAGCAATTTCAAGACATAATTCATACTTTTTCCCTTCAAAATTTTATGAGAAAGAGTGAAAAAAGTTGCTACAGCAGTTTCGTAGTGTGTTTCACTCTTTTTACACTGTTTTCTCTATGAAACTGCTGAGTGAGAAGTTTTTTCAAAAAAAATTCAAAGTGAAAACAATAAATGTGCTAAAACTCAAAATAACACTGATTTCATCAAATCAAAAATCCATATGAACTGAAAAACACAATTTTCATGAGACTCCTTCTTAATTTTCACTTGATTTAGCTTTTGACTTTTTAATGATTATCATTTTGCACCTTTTTTCTTTAACCCATCCTGAAACACTTTCAACTGCTGCTCCAAATCTTCCACTTGATCTTTAATTTTCATGTTACTAGCTCTCAAGTGAGTATTTATTACTCTGAAAAATTTGGCTTCCTTGATTGCTGGGACTGTCCATGTGAAAAATTGTTGTGCACTGCTTGAAGTTTCAGAAATAGAACCAGTTTGGCCTTCCCATAGTGCCTTCATTCTTTTGAACTCTGATTTCTCAATACTGTGCTTTCTAGCCCTATTTCTCATCACAAAAATTTCTTGTTTCGATAACCTAAACTTCTCTTCAAGATGTTGAAGCTCTGTTTTCCTTGTCACTTCTTGTTTTCCCTCTATTGTTCTAATGGTTGTATACTTCTCTGCAGGTGTTGAGAGATCTATTGGGGTTCCCATGTTTTGGCCAGATTGGCAAGACCAAAAGATGAGACAACATCAGAACCACTTACAGACCTCAGGATCTAGCCCTCCTGGGTCCAGAGAGGGATCTCTCTATATGAGCAAAGGTTTTTGTCTTTGAAGCTCAAAGTTAAGATATTAGGCTAGTTATGGGCACATGGTTTATTTGTTTGATTTTTGTTTGGTTGTTAGGAATCAGGAAAGAAGGGTTTAAAATGAGACAACGATGAGCAAAGAGGATTTTAGGAAAAGGAGAGATATTTAAGGGAACATTCAAGACCATTGGGAAAATGGAGTAAGGAAAGGGTTTGCTTGCTATTCAATATGCAGGCTTTCAATTGGGCTAGTCATCTAAAGCATTTGGATCTTAAATATGATAGTGTGGCATGAAAGGTAGAAATAAAGTGAAAAGGAAAGGAAACCTTCAAGGTGACCTTTCAAAAATCAGATCCAGGGACAGGGCGTACCATTGAACAACCTGTGATCCAAAACCTAAAAGGTAAACTCTTCAGACAAGAAGCATTAAAGATTTGGAACATAAATTTGAAAACCTGAGATCAGAGAGAGACTTTGAACTCTCAATGCTACGACTCCCAGCTCAATGGAACTTGGAAAAATTCAATTTATTGAAAAGGATCCTAGTGGGATAGAGACCAAATTCTAGACCTCCTAGTGTTCCCAATTCATTCAATTAAACCTTAACAAGAACATCTGAA
Organism: Pinus albicaulis; assembly: GCA_034641835.2. Lineage (NCBI taxonomy): Eukaryota > Viridiplantae > Streptophyta > Pinopsida > Pinales > Pinaceae > Pinus > Pinus albicaulis. Next base: position 1,298,546,722 of record CM076579.1, read on the forward strand.
ACATTGACCTCATTAATTCATACATCAGCTAGTGATATATCTGACCACTACACTGGTTAAATCAATTGAAATCAATCCTCAGATACACATATAGCAGAAAAAAAATAAAGGCAGGTTGAGCAGAGACATAGGGTGCCTATCAAGGGTAAATCCTATGCCAGATTTCTGATGCGTGCCAGAAGAAATGTAATGAAATGAAATAAAACATAGAGATAGAAAACATCACCAGTTGCTTTAAATCAGGATCCAAAGAAATGTGCTTGTCATATTAAGAGCAACACCAGTCAAGTACAACATTACCAATAGCTTGATATTCAATCTGAAAGCATCTTCCTCAGCCTATCTTACAACTTTACACAGAGAACATGTCCCAAGAGAAACAGCTTGCAATTCACAGATAGCCGATCAACAACCTTTACAATGATTTCCTTCATGAATTTTATAGCTGAAGAGAGCAGACGAGGTAGGTGGAAAACTAAATGAAGCATTACAACTCAGAGAAGAAAGAGGGTCGAAGCCCATTCTGTTTAAATTCTGTGCATTTATCTATGGCACTCTTTGGATGAAAGAGTGGTCTTCGTTAGGCTTCCATTTACTCTAGGTGTTTCTTTGATGTACTTGTTGTAGCACTCTGGTGCATTAATCAAAATGCAGATTAAGGATTCAGGTTTTCCATACCGTGCAACAAATGCATTTCGACAGAATAGGACTATCGTTAGGGCTGAGATCTCTTCAGGAACATGATATAGAATGAAAGCAACATGGGCACTTCGTCCTTTCACTGGTAGGAACATTCCGCTGATGGTGACATTGATATATATCATTTTATGTGCATTGGACCTTCTAAGCGATCCACGCTGTCTTTGAACTGGTACCTTTTCCTTCTAAATCCCTGAAAAAAGGCTAAAAAATATTCAACTATGTGCTTTAAACTCTCTACTGCTCTAGTAATATCTTTGTCTATTCAATTTGAGCTTTAATGGCGCCGGAGAGGTTTTGCAGAGTTTAATTATTTCCTTTGATGAAATTTATGTTGCAGACACCTTTCTGGACATTTTCCTGTAATATCAGGCTCTAAATTCAGCTTCTTCTATGCACTGTGCCACTACAACAGTGCATATGAATCATGGTGATTTTACGCCTGCCTGTAACCCTGCAAAACACGAAAACATGTTAAGAAAAACATGCATGGGGAGGGTGGTGTGGATGACTGCAAAAATGGCAACGTGGCATGGATGAAGACGATGAATGCAAAGGATACTGTGGAGGAACACAGTGGATCAGCGGGAGATTCTTTGGAGGACGGCGAGATGGAAATTTTAACGTAAAACATTAAAATTTGACCTTTCAATGAATTATAAAGGGGACGGACGAAAAAAGTGATGAAAACACATGGAATGGGTGACATGGCGGGACCGGGTCAATGGCGGGCGTGCATTAAATCTGGACCGTCTGATCTCAGGAGGAGATCGACAGCTGAAAATGCATCGGGGGGTGATGGATAGTGGGCCAGGGGTCGCATTTTCCTTGGTTAAAGTCCGAGCACCTTGGGGGCGCGAACACCGTCGGATGGCTGGCCACAGATCGGACGGTGTACAACAATATCGCGTCGGATCTGTGGGAGAACGTTAATGCGCGATGGAGGGCGGTTTATGAATAGTGCGCAGAGCCACACGTCATGCGATGAGTGGAATCGCTCCGAAATGAAAAATACCGCCCACCTCCCAAAAGCGGTGCGATAGATACCGTCAGTTTCTGCACAGTGTTTTGGCGCGGGGACCACCGAGGTGGGTGAACTTCTGACCATTGATTTAGCGGGTTAAATGGATAGTTGTGATGCGATCGGGCAGTAAAAAGGGGTGGGGACCATGGGCGCGATGGGATTGCAAAGACCGTCGGATCTGTGTAGATCGACGGCGGACCTTGCCCCCCATACACATCTGTGATGAGCGCTCTTCGGGCTAGCGCCAGGTTTCGGCACTCGGGTCACGTGGTGGGAAAAATTAAGGGGGCTGGCCTGAAGGGGGCTAAGACCCATACATGTCCAAATGTGGGTTTCTCAACCCTTTTCAATGCAATTCGAGGCCAAAAAAAGGTAATGATCGAGGGAAAAGGGGGGAAATAGGTCAAACAAGGAGTATGTGTAGGATTTATAGGGGATTTTGGGAAGATTTGGAGGGTAAGAGGGAAATTTTGACAAGGGGGAAAAAAGGGTTAAAATGGGGCATTCTACAGGGATACAAGGTGTAAATGTCGGCCTTTTAGAGCACAATTTTTGCAATCAGTGAGACTTTTTGGATGGATACAACAGTTAGGATCTTTAAAAAGGCAGTGGACACACAGAGGCTTCAAGGATGAGAGATTTTCATGGGAAATGTATCTCTTGAAGGCTCATAAACAATTTAGCCACCTATTTGCTTGCCAAAAATTTCATAGGTGGCTAACAGTGGCTCCACATGGGGATGGCTTCCTCTTGAAGGAGTCAAGAATTCAAAAATGATCCTTGGGGTAGGCTAGGTGCCTTGTTTCTTGACCCATTCTGTTCTTTCTTGGATCAGCTGCCACAAATTGTGAAGACATCAAATCAGTAGAATATTCTTCCCAAACAACCTACCTACCCATCTTGCAATCCTAGCATTTTTTCTTCTTGGGTGCATTTGGACTAGCAGACCCTTTACATAATTTATTTTTATAAACAGAAAATAAACCTATTCTATTTCTACCCTTATTACTCCATGAGACCAGATTAAACTGTTGGCCTCACATGTTTCTCTACCTAATCTAACATCTGCTGGGATTAAACTGTTCAGTAGATTTCTTCTCTATATTCTACAACAGAAATTTAAAAACAACCAAACTAGGATTAGACAGTCTAGTTTGTTGTGGATCCAAGGCATAAAGACAGTTGCACATGGATAGAAACTTGTAGAAAATTGCAAACAAAATTTGAAGGCTTGGAATCTGAAGTTTTGAAGCATCCTTCTTCTCTTTGTGACTCGAGTTTTGAGCTTGTTAGAGTCACTTTCTTTTCTTCATCTCAGCTCTGATTTTGGGCTTGTTAGAGCTGATTCTTCTTTCTTCTTTGCTGGTTCAGGTTTTGGGCATGTTTGAACCAGCTATCTTTACTTTCTTTGGCTCAGGTTTTGGTCATATTAGAGCCAATATTTTTCACTTTAGAGGTTCATGTTTTGAGCATGTCTGAACCTCTTCTTTCTCTTTTTTTTTTTTTTTTTTTTGGAAACATTTTCTCTTTTTCTTGAAAAAAAAACACTGCAATGGTATGTACAATGGAAATGGAAACTGGAAATTGGAAATGAGCAGTAGTAGTGTTTGAGAATTCTGCCATTAACAGGACCCCCAAACAACTTTGTACCATCTAGTTCTTGTAGAAAAAATTCATTTGGACCCACAGTGGCTTGGATGATGTATGGACCCTACCACAAACTGTAAAACTTGTTGTGCTTTCCTTTGTCCTCTCTCCTTGACTCCCACTTCAGAACTTTATCTCCATTTTAAAATCAGAAGCCTTAGTTATTTTGTCAAATATCTTCTTTATATTTTCTTGGACTTTCATAGCTCTATTATAGACCTCCTCCCTTGTTTGTTGGAGATGAATTGTTTGGTTTATCCTTCTTACCATGCTATCTTCTTCTGTCTAGATTTCTTGGACAAGTTTAATCACTGGTACTCCAAGGCTGGTAGGAAACACTGCTTCTGTTCCATAGACAAGCTGATATGGTGACATGCCAATGGATTTCTTTGTGGTAAGCCTGTCAGCCCACAAGGCATGCACTAACTTGTTATGCCATGACTTTTTGTTCTCTTCCAGCAGCTTTTCGATGATGTTCATTACGCTCTTTTTTGATGATTCAACTAAGCCATTACCTTGTGGGTAATAAGCAATTGAATGATTGAGTGCTATTCGATATCTGTGACAAAAATCAACCATTTTCTTGGATCCAAAAGCAGCAGCATTATCAGTGATTATTTTTCTTGGGCAACCAAACCGAGAGAGGATATGGCCTTCTAGGAACCTAATGATGACTGAATTTGTGGCATTGCTAGTAGGTATAGCCTCTATCCACTTAGTGAAGTAGTCTGTGGCTGTTAAGATCCATTTGTGTTGTGCAAAAGAAGCAGGGTGAATTTCTCCTATGAAATCAAGGCCCCATTGCATAAAGGGACCTTCAACAGTGGTGGGTTGTAGAGGTAAGGGGAGGAGCTTTCTTTTGCCTTCAAAAATCTGGCATTGGTGGCAGGCAATTATCATCTTTTGGATGTCATTGAAGAGTGTAGGCTAGTAGTAACTAGCTCTGAGTATTTTGTTTGCAGTGGCCTTCCATTTCAGGTGGCCTTCACACTCTCCTACATGGAATTCTTGTTTAATTCTCTCTGCCTCATTTTTGGGCAAACATTTAAGCAATAGGCCATCTGTACTTTTCCAGTATAAAAAGTCATTCAGAATGCAATAGTTTCTGGCTTTTAGCTTTAGGAATCTGGTCTTAGTCTTTAATAATTCAGGAGGGGCATTGAGGTTTGTGAGAACGTACAGGATGTCAGAATACCATGGAGAGTTTTAAAATTTCTCGTCAATAGTGGGATCAGGAAATCCCTCCTGCTCATCCAAGGCATCTATCATGTTTATGTCAAGGACTTGCAGATTTGATTCGGCCATTGGTTGAGCTAAGCCCTGACCTTTGATCAGTTTTGTGGGCTTTATCTCAAGATCATATTCTAAGATTACAGCAATCCATTTGCCCCTTTTCCCATCTGGGTCTTGGGACAAGATGTCTTTAACCACTATGTTGGGTACATAGGCTATGGTGTGGGAATGCAGTATGTACACCCTAAAGTCTTTCAAGGCCTTAACCAGAGCATAGGCCTATTTTTCCATTATGTTGTATTTCAAGGGTGCATCCCTCAATGCTTTGTTGAAGAAAGAAATGGGTTGTTCCATTCCCTCAGGATTTTTCTCCAGTAGAACTGCAGCCATTGTATGCTCGGAGGAAAATGAAAAAATCAGGAAATCCTTTGAGAAATCTGGGCTGATTAGGACAGGGGCCTGGGTGAGTGCAAGTTTAACTGATTCAAAATATTTCTTAGCCTCAATAGTCCATTTAAATCCTACACCTTTCTTCAGCATGTTATTCATATTCCTAAGGTGTTCAGCTAAGTTGGGAATAAATCTCCTGAGGAAGTTGATTTTCCCAATGAAGGACTGTAACTCTTTGATGTTTCTCGAGTGTGTGATTTGTAGTATTCCCTCAACTATTTGTGGGTCTATCTTAATCCCTTTCTTGGATATGATGTGGCCAAGGAGCTTACCCTCTTGTAGCCCAAATACAGTCTTTTTAGGATTCAATGACAGACCAAACCTTCTACATTTTTCAAATACTCTTCTCAGATGTTCTAGGTGTTCTTCTTCAGTCTTGGAGTAAACTGTTATGTCATCTAGGTAGATGACAATGAAGTGCCCTATTTCTTCTGAAAAGGCTATGTCTATTTCTCTTTGGAAGGTGGCTCTAGCATTCATCAGTCCAAAAGGCATTTTTACATACATAAAGGTGCCCCATGGAGTGGTAAAATTTGTTTTGAGTTGGTCTTCTGGGAGTACTAAAACTTGGTTGTAACTTGAAAAGCCATCTACCAGGGAGATCCTTTTTGAGCCTACTAACTTCTAAAGAATTTATTCCATTCTTGGCAAAGGATAATTGTCTTTGAGTGAGGCTCTATTAAGATTCCTGAAATCAATACATAGTCTGATCTTCCCTGTTTTCTTTCTCACAGCCACTAGGTTTGAGACCCAATCAGAGAACCTCACAGGAACTATTATGCCTGCCTCATACATCTTCTTAATCTCTTTTTCAACTACAGGCAATTGTTTTGGGTTTATCCTTCAGAGTTTCTATCTGAAGGGCTTATGATTTTCTTTCACAGGTATTTTATGTTGTATGATGTTTGTGTCATAGGCCTTTAGGTCCTCATAGCTCCAGGCAAACACATCAATGAATTCCTTGAATAGGTTAATGTATTTCTTTTTCATGTTTACAGGTAGGGACCTAGCCAATTTGATCATCTTGGGTTTATTTTCAGTGCCTATGTTGCATTCCTCAACATCAGAGTCTTCATGTTCTCTAGTGGGCTTTTTCACTACATCATCAAAGTCAAAAAGGTCCTCTAAAGGTGCCAGACCTCGGGGTATGTTCTTATCTTTGGTCTGCAGCACCTCTACTTCCTCATTATCTGCGTTTTCACATTTTTCGTTTGGATTTCCAATCTGCTCGTTTAAAGTGTTTATTTCTATGTTACAGTGTGGTTCTTTCTCATCTGAGGGCTTTTCAATTAGGCAGCTATCATCAGATTTCAAGTCTGAATTAGAAAACTCAAACTCGTTCCTGCCTATCAGGAAATTTTCAATCTACTAATCTCCTTCAAAAACCTGCCAGTATTTTTTGTTATCCGGCATTGCAAGTCTGAATTTGGTCTGAATGATGATTTTTTGGTCACTGGGAGGTTTATGATACAAACTATCCATGCAGGCTAATCCATTTGCAATTACGTTTTGACTCCTAGGGACAAATACCAGTTCGTATTCTATAAAGGTTTTCAATAGATCCATAGTATCATTCCTGTACGCTCTCAGTATAGGATGTTTCACTGTGTATTCACCATTCACCTGTTTAATGATCAGCTCAGAGTCTCCATGCACAGTTATCCTACGAGCTCCTAATTTTTTTAACAGAGTTAAGCCTAGGATCATAGCCTCATACTTTGCTATATTATTTGTACATTTGAAATGCAGGTTGCAGGAATGGCTCTCTACGTAGTCACTCTCTGTGTTATGTACCCACACTCCTGCTCCTACAGTTCTCTTGGTGCATGACCCATCGAAATTCATTTCCCACAGTGGATCATTTTTCGTTTTATCATCGTTTTCCTTCCTAATGTGGGTTTCCCTGGTTTGTTGCATTACAGGATCTACATCAGACTGTGAATGTTTTCGTTCTTCGTGGAGTGTATGAGTTGGTGAGGGGTGACTAGCCGGCTGATTGTATTCGATTTCTTGTTTGGTCTGAATTTCTGTTTCAGTACACTGTCTAAGGTTTCCTTCTTCATTTTCTTCGAAGTCCAGAGTGGCCATTATGTTAAAATTTGTGGTCTCAACCCCTTTGTTTGTATCTATGTTTTCTAATTCTGGCTCTTCCGAGGATCCATTGTTGCAGAAGATAAAGGAGTCCAGATCTGTGTGTACATAGTACAAAGGATAATTTTCAGGCTTTTCGGGGCTGCTAACCAGGAATTTCATTTTTTCCTCCCTGTACAGTCTTCTAAGTTGGCTGAAAACAGGGATTGTGGTGTATGCCCCATCCATCTGCATCGTACCCTGCAGCTTGGCTCACCATGACCTTGACAATAGCATACCATACTTAGGTGGCACATCTGCCACCACAACATCCATGACCATACATTTCGCTGGAACCTGGGTAAGGCTTACACACAGGTCTTTGATTAGGCCCAGACATTTTACTCTGCTAGAGTCAAATGAATATAAATCTTTATAGGGGCGGGTTATCTCTAGGCCTAGATTTTCCATAACCACCTTAGGCATTAAGTTGTGAGATGCCCCAGAATCATGCATTGCATTGTGAAGGATCTTGTCATGGATATTAAGACTGATATAAAAAGGGGGCACTACCCCTTCCTGAAACTTCCGTTCTATCTTTGGACAAAACAGAAGGGCTAGTTGATCATCACTCAGGTTGACAATGTCACTATTCTCACCTAGATTTAACGCTTTCAAAATTTGGCCTTTATATACATCCTGAGTGGCCAGCTCAGAGAGTGGGACTGAGATTTTAATTTTTGCAATCTCACTTTCCAAATTGAAAGTGGGCTAACTCTTTGGGATGTTCAACTCTGTTTTTCTAGTCACCACCTTGGTGGCAAAATCAGTGGGCTGATTCTCACTACGTATAGTGTTAGAAACAGTTTTATCAGGATCACTAACTACAGTGATAGTGCTGCTAGATGGTTGGCTTTGTTTATCAGTGTTTTGGTTGTCTTTTTCTTTGCTCTTCCCAGAACTCTCAACTGCTGATTTGTTACTTTCAACAATTGCTTTAGAAGATTTCTTAGGCCTTTTCTTGATGGTAATCTCAGGAGCTTTGGTTTTGGGGTTATCTAGGCTCTTCTTGCTCCTAAGTTCATACTGCTCTCTGACCTGCATGATGGCATTTTCGAATCCCAACCTATAATCCTTAGATTCCAATCTTTCCTCATCCCAGTATGAGGGTGAGGGCTGATCTTCTTCTGTGGAATAGTTGTGGATTGATTTTTCTACTTCAAACATGTTTATTGTGTTCCCCTCAGACTCTTCTATGATTCCCTCATCTTCATCAAGAAATTTCTCTTGGAATGGGGGAATAACTTCTTGATCTTATTCTCTTTGTTTGTTGGGATTGGTGTTGTTTCTTCTAAAGTTTTGGTTCTAGTTGTGATTTTGATTTCTGTTCTAATTACTTACTGTGACAACCATTTTTTCCATCATTTGCTGTAGCTTTTCCACATTTTTAGATAGACGGTCATAATTAGGATCAGATGTGGAAACTACATTGTCATCTCTATATGTTACCCTTTTCTCAGCGCTCAATCTTGCTTTCCTCTCAATCAAATTAGCTTCTACACTCACTGCTCCCTTTTGAATGTCTTCCAATGTGTTTTAATCCCTCTCCCTAATCTGGTAGGCCATATCAACATCAAAGCCTTTAGGGTACTTCACTAGAGCCATACCTTGGGGAGGTTTCATATGTGGAGGGAGAGCGTTATAAACGCTGATAAACCTTGTGGAGTAGTCATGGACACTCTCTCCTACGTTTCTTTTAAGTTTTTTGTATTCTACTAAGATTTGGAGAGGGTTGGCCTTGACTTCCCATTTGTTTATGAAGGTCTAATATAAAGCATTAAGATCTTGGATACTATTAGGAGGTAGGCTTTTGAACCATTTCTTCACATCACCTCCTAAGCTCTGGGCAAAGATTCTCATTTTGACCGTATAATCATCTATTTCCATGTAGTCAAAAGAATCTTCCATCCTATCTACATGGTGCTGAGCTGTGGTGGACTCTTTCACAGTGAAGTGTGGGATGTTTGATTGATAATCATTGGGTAAAGGCACTAGAGGCTAGGGTAAAACCAGAGGTGCATACCAGGCTGCCATGATGATGTTTTGATGAGGTGAAGGGTTGGCTTGAGTAGCTGGTATATGAATGAGAGGAATACTAGGACCAGCAGAAGTCTGTTGAGCAAACTTAGGGTGGCAGAGCCCCAAGTTTTGAATAAAGTGAAAATTAGGAGGAGTAGATGGGGGTTTCTCTCTATCCCTAGTGTGTTTACCACTTTGAGGTGGTGAACCAGGAAGCTGAAGGTGTGGCTAGTCTAGAGAATTGAATGACCTAGTTCTAGGTACACTGTTTTGAGAGTCTAGGTCAAAAAGAGGGTCTGATAGAGCTGTAAGGTCTTCTGGTGCAGAGTTAGCTCTATGGATATGTCTGGAAATAGTAGGTCCTTTATGTGTAGGAGATTTTTTGAGGATGCTCTCAGGGTCATCAACTATTTCAGGTGCGTTTGGGTTAGGATAAGCTCTAGTGTGAATGGTTCTTGAAGCCAAAATGTTGTTTTCAAATCAAGCAGCTTAACCCTACTTGTTACTTCTATTGTGGTTGATGTCATTATGGAGGCTGGTCTCCCAATGGAGTCTTATGTGAACCAATATAATCAGCAGGCCTAGTGATCACCAGAGGATTCTTTGATCTTTACTGAACTATGGAGTCACCAGGTGGAGGGTTTAGGATGTTTCTGGAGGGTACACTGTCCACCACAGTGCTTATAAGATGTCTCTTTTCAAAGATATCTCGAAAACACAGCAAAATCAAGCCAGAGATTGACTGCGAGGGCTTTTACCAGATATGTCACCTCTGAAAGAGTGTGAGATCTGGAGGCTACCTGGCCCTTTCCAGACTCTATCTAAGAGTGTGGGAGAAACACAAAAAATAGTGTGGAAAGTGAATTTCAAATGGAAGTGTTTCAATACCAACCTAACCATAGATTTTTGGTTTCTGAGGTTCTTGTGATGTAGTAGGACGGAAAATACTCAGAATTCCCCAGTGGAGTCGCCATTATGTTGGGGTTCCCATTTTTTGGCCAGATTGGCAAGACCAAAAGATGAGACAACATCAGAACCACTTACAGCCCTCAGGATCTAGCCCTCCTGGGTTTAGAGAGGGATCTCTCTATATGAGCAAAGGTTTTTGTCTTTGAAGCTCAAAGTTAAGATATTAGGCTAGTTATGGGCACATGGTTTTTTTGTTTGATTTTTGTTTGGTTGTTAGGAATCAAGAAAGAAGGGTTTAAAATGAGACAAGGCTGAGCAAAGAGGATTTTAGGCAAAGGAGAGATATTTCAGGGAACATTCAATACCATTGGGCAAATGGAGTCAGGAAAGGGTTTACTTTCTATTCAATATGCAGGCTTTCAATTGGGCTAATCATATAAAGCATTTGGATCTTAAAGATGATAGTGTGGCATGAAAGGTAGAAAGAAAGTGAAAATGCAAGGAAACCTCCGAGGTGACCTTTCATAAATCATATTCAGGGACAGGACGTACCATTGAATACCCTATGATCCAAAACCTGAAAGGTAAACTCTTCAGACAAGAAACATTAAAGATTTGGAACATAAAGTTGAAAACCTAAGATCAGAGAGAGACTTTGAACTCTCAATGCTACGGCTCCCAGCTCAAGGGAACTTGGAAAAATTCAATTGACTGAAAATGATCCTAGTGAGATAGAGACCAAATTCTAGACCTCCTAGTGTTCCCAATTCATTCAATTAAACCTTAACAAGAACATCTGAAACACTGACCTCATTAATTCATACATCAGCTAGTGATATATCTAACCACTACACTGGTTAAATCAATTGAAATCAATCCTCAGATACACATATAGCAGAAAAACATTAAAGGCGGGGAGAGCAGAGACATAGGGTACCTATCAAGGGTAAATCCTATTCCAGATTTCTGATGCGTGCCAGAAGAAATGTAATGAAATGAAATAAAACACAGAGATAGAAAACATCACCAGCTGCTTTAAATTAGGATCCAAAGAAATGTGCTTGTCATATTAAGAGCAACACCAGTCAAGTACAACATTACCAATAGCTTGATATTCAGTCTGAAAGCATCTTCCTCAGCCTATCTTACAACTTTACACAGAGAACATGTCTCAAGAGAAACAGCTTGCAATTCACAAATAGCCGATCAACAACCTTTACAATGAGTTCCTTCATGAATTTTATAGCTGAAGAGAGCAGAGGAGGTAGGTGGAAAACTAAATGAAGCATTAAAACTCAGAGAATAAAGAGGGCCGAAGCCCATTCTGTTTAAATTCTGTGCATTTATCTATGGCACTCTTTGGATGAAAGAGTGGTCTTCGTCAGGCTTCCATTTACTCCAGGTGTGTCTTTGATGTACTTGTTGTAGCACTCTGGTGCATTAATCAAAATGAAAATTAAGGATTCAGGTCTTCCATACCGTGCAAAAAATGCATTCTGGTAGCATAGGACTGTCGTCAGGGCTGAAATCTCTTCAGGAACACGGTATAGAATGAAAGCAGCATGGGCACTTCGTCCTTTCACTGGTAGGAACATTCTGTTGATGGTGACATTGATATATATCATTTTCTGTGCATTGGACCTTCTGAGCGGTCCACGATGTCTTTGAACTACTACCTTTGCCTTCTAAATCCCTTAAAAAAGGCTCAAAAATCTTCAATTACGTGCCTTAAACTCTCTACTACTCCAGTACTGTCTTTGTCTATGAAATTTGAGCTTTAATGGCACCGGATAGGTTTTGCAGAGTTTGAACTCTGTCCTTTGATGAAATTTATGTTGCAGACACCTTTCCAGACATTTTCCTATAATATCAGGCTCTAAATTCAGCTTATTCTGTGCACTGTGCCACTACAATAGTGCATATGAATCATGGTGGTTTTCCGCCTGCCTGTAACCCTGCAAAACACGAAAACATGTTAAGAAAAACATGCATGGGGAGGGTGGTGTGGATGACTGCAAAAATGGCAACGTGGCATGGATGAAGACGATGAATGCAGAGGATACTATGGAGGAACACAGTGGATTAGCGGGATATGCTTTGGAGGACGGCGAGGTGGAAATTTTAACGTAAAACATTAAAATTTGACCTTTGAATGAATTATAAAGGGGACAGACAAAAAAAGTGATGAAAACACGTGGAATGGGTGACGTGGCGGGACTGAGTCAATGGAGAGCGTGCATTAAATCTGGACCGTCCGATCTCAGGAGGAGATCGATGGCTGAAAATGCATCGGGGGGCGATAGACAGTAGGCCAGGGGTCATGTTTGCCTTGGTTAACGTCCGAGCACCTTGGGGGTGCGAACACCGTCAGATGGCCAGCCACGGAACGGACGGTGTACAACAATATTGCGTCGGATCTGTGGACGAATGTTAATGTGCAATGGAGGGCAGTTTATAAATATTGCACGAAGCCACGCGTCATGCGATGAGTGGAATCGCTCTGAAATGAAAAATACCACCCACCTCCCAAAAGCGGTGCGATAGATACCGTCGGTTTCTTCACAGTGTTTTAGTGCGGGGACCACCGAGGTGGGTGAACTTCTGACTGTTGATTCAGCGGGTTAAATGGACAGTTGTGATGCGATCAAGTGGTGAAAAGGGGTGGGGACCATGGGTGCGATGGGATTGCGAAGACTGTCGGATCTGTGTAGATCGACAGCAGAACTTGCCCCCGATACACATTTGTGATGAGCGCTCTTCGGGCTAGCGCCAGGTTTCGGCGCCCAGGTCACGTGGGGGGAAAACTTAAGGGGGTTGGCCTGAAGGGGGCCAAGACCCATACATGTCCAAATGTGGGTTTTTCAACCCTTTTCAATGCAATTCGAGGCCAGAAAAAGGTAACAATAGAAGGAAAAAGGGGAAAATAGGTCAAACAAGGAGTATGTGTAGAATTTATAGGGGATTTTGGGAAGATTTGGAGGGTAAGAGGGGAATTTTGACAAGGGGGAAAAAAGGGTTAAAATGGGGCATTCTGCAAGGATACAAGGAGTAAATGTAAGCCTTTTGGAGCACAATTTTTGCAATCAGTGAGACTTTTTGGATGGATACGGTAATTAGGATATTTAAAAAGGCAGTGGACACACAGAGGCTTCAAGGATGAGATATTTTCATGGGAAATGTATCTCTTGAAGGCTCATAAACAATTTAGCCACCTGTTTGCTTGCCAAAAATTTCATAGGTGGCTAGCAAGATCAACCACTTCTTTAGGGGATTTAGTTGTTTCAATAGTTTCTTGAACTTCCTTAAGTTTCTTAGCATGCCTAGTTAAAGGCTTTCTAGCTTGAAAGATAAAAGCTGAATTTTCACCCTCAAACTCAAGTTTCTTTACAGACTTAGCTTTTTTCTGTTTGTGCTCATCTTCTCCAATGAAGTCAGCTTGCACAATGGGTGTCTCCTCTATGTCAATTTCATGTAGGATGTCATCTAAGTTTCCCTTTATCACTAGGCTATCCTCTATATCTGTAGCAACTTTTTTTCCCTTTAATACCAATTCTTGGCTTCTTGTTACTCTTTTGATTTCCTGCTTGTTGACATCTTGTTTCTGTTTTGACTCTTTCACAATTTTTGACCTCTATTTTGCAGGTGATGGAGTTGGAGTATCAAGCACTTGTGTCTGCTCTGTCCTTTTCTCAACTTGTTTCCTTGGCTTCAGTTTTTCAAATTCCTTTGGTTTTGCAACTACAGGTTGACTAAACTCTGCTACTGGTGGTGATGGATTTCCTTTAGTTTTAGGGTTTCTAGCAGGATTTAGTGTTGCCAACTTAAAACCATTTATAAACAAAAAAGATGACCAATCCCTGCCTATCTTTTGAAGCTCATTCAAAATCAATAACTTCATCAAACCATGATGAAACAAAGATGTTTCACAACGTTCAGATTTGGCTTGTACTTTATCAACCATTTTAGCAAGACTCCTATGCAGGTAAAAGGGAAAATCAAGTGAAATCTTACCTGTGAAATGCAGAAGCAGTTTGAAATGATATGTGTAGACCTTATGATATCCTCCTTCACATGTAAAATATCTCTAAAATGTTGAGCAACATCTTTGAATAAGTGTCTTTGATGCAACTTCTATGGATAGTGTTATTGAGGTCCATACCTACATACTCAGGTTTCATGAATTCTTTGCATGGCTCCATATCAAATTTGAAACTTTTGAACCAACTTTCTTGACCCCTTGGTATTTATATCACAGTAGTAATAATATCTGGTGTAATTGGCACACTTAGCATCCCAACCTTGGTAGTTGTTCCATTGAAGTTCGAGGCAAATTCTTTAGACACTTGTGTGTGGCAACCCTGCAGCTTTTCACAAAACCGAAGACAACCTACTCTGTTGAATGCCTCCATCACTGTTGGGTCTTCAACTATGGCCTTCATATTTTTAGGGTCATATCTTAAGCAGTGTCCCCCTCTGTGGACTTTCTTTTCCTCTGCCATGCTTCACAGAAAACTTGTCATCCTTGCTTGACAAATTGAATCAACCTCGCTTGAATATGTGAAATAGTAGCCTCGCTTAATTATATGAAACAACCTCGTTTGAATAGTTTATATCAGCCTCACTTGATTAGGATGTAGAAAAAATTTGTATTAAACAACCACAAGTTTGTCTTGAGACTTCAGATCTTAGACATTCGAATGGAGGCAAGAGAAATGTGTATGACCAATTAAGCAAGATTTTGAATTTGAAATGTAATCTCATAACTGAATTATGCCTCATTCATACCCTATCATGACAATGATGACTGCAATATGGGTAAGTACATTGAATCTCATCACTAACTGACTCATCATACCACTAACCTATCATTTCCCAACGGATTCTGACATATTTCAGCTCAAATGACAAGACAGTTAAGAAACTGTGCTTTCGTAGCGCCCACAGAGTATTTTTCCCAGTTTGCGCTACCAAACTATTAGCGCTTTCGTAGCACAAATCAACGTTTTTGAACGAGTGGCGCTAAAAAAATGTGGATTCTTGGCTAATTGCACAATTTTCACCCAAAACTTTATGGAATGACTCCCGACTGGAAATAATGGATATTTTGACAATGAATGGACCTTTAAAAGACTTTATTTGAACTTAATGATGAACTTTGAACTAACCTACACTTAACCAAATTCTAAATTGACTTCTAAACCTAATTTGAACCATGACCAAAAAAAAACATGACACAATGATGTTTTGAAACTTTTTGGGTGATAACATTGAGTATCATACGCAAACAAAAATAAAACCACTTTTTTATTGCTTGATCACATAGATTAATTTAAAGGGAAAATTTGTTCTATTTTCGCTTTTTTTTATGTATGTGACCATAATTTTTCTTTGATCATAGACTCTATCCTCTCAAATTTTTCCAAAAACCAGACCTCGTCGACACCAGTACGGACCCAACAGGACCTCGTCGATCTAGGCATCTTCTGGACCTCCCCCATTACCGGGAGGGGTTCCAGGTCTTCTGCCATTCAGGCGTCAAAGACAGAACACTACCACCATTATTGTTTCGTCCTTTATTGGGGCAACCATAGTTGAGAACCATGGTGGAACTCCCAACACCACTCCTCCCATGACCCCTAAGGGGCAGAGGAGTGTGTCCCATTCAGGAAGCCAGCCGAATACACAACATGGTGCATCGTAGACTAGCCTTCTTCCTAATTAGAAATTTGTGTTTTCGCACATTGCAATGGTGTCAACCTCTTAGTCACCTTTCTTAGCTTCGCTAAATTTTCCCGAGTTAACCAAGCTGACGAATTACCCCATCACACACGATCCTACATGGCCTCCCATGCCCACGAAGTTCCCTTTAGATATTCCAAAATTAGAAGGCAAGCAAGCAGAAGACCTAGGTAATCATGTCATGACCATTCACCTGTGGTGCTCATCGAATAGTATCATTGATGACACTATTCAATTGAGATTATTTCAACACACTCTTACAGGAATAGCTGCGAATTGGTACGTGGAGCAAACCTTAGCTTCACATGGAACCTTTAGCGACCTCGCTATCACATTCCTAACATACTTTCAGTTACCCATTCACCATGATTCCGAAATGGAATTACTGATGCATTTTAGACAAACCCCCGTTGTCCATATCTTGGACCATCTCCATGAATGGAGGTGATGTCGCAGTTTATGTAAAGATAAACTCGATGATCAGGTTCTCTTAGATTTGTTCTTGAAAACTCTTATGGAAGAGATTTCAAAGGATGTGGCGCAGTAGAAACCCACATCTAAAGAGGACGCAATCAGCAAATCCCAACAGCTTGAGTTGATTTATATGCAGTCAGAATACATTTATAACATCCTGCCTAATGCCCCGCGCCTACAAACTTATGAAGAATTTCCAGGCACGTTGAACTCTGCAGACAGACTAATTGGGTCATTGACCCAAGGTTACCTAGGTAGCAGCAACCAAAACCTTGGCTACACATACATTTATACCCAAAACGTACCTCAACCCGGTTTTCAAATTCATCATATGCCTCAGCAAAATTTGACCAATAGGGCGCCAACGTATCACTGGGGAGGACCTTATCCTCCGGCTCAGGGGAATCAGTACACAGAAAGAAACACTAACGGAAGAGCTCCCCTCCAATATATGGGTGTAAACTAGGGATCGTGTTATGCTCAGTCCCCAGCACACGACCCACCTATGCAAAAATGCATAGGTGAACATTGTGCAGCCGTCCCAAAACCAACCACACCAATATAATCAGGAGAAATACCCTCCTAACCTGGTAAAGAAAAAATCTAAAAACAAGCCAAAAGGGAACCCTAGAAAGGGGGGCAGCAACCAGCAGCGCCCATCGCGATCCCATGCTGAAGGAAAATCCAACCAGAATCAGAACCGGGAGCTGAGCAATGCCCAATGACAGAGAAAAAGGCCACCTCTTTGAAAAAATCATTCTTGTTCGATATGTGGTGAGTAAGGCCACTATACTCACCACTATCCTGATATCCTGGAGCTGAAGAAGCTACAGAGTAACCGAGGACAAGGAGGATCTTCCCAACAACCAGATATGATGGAAGAAACTTTCCCCCATCAAGGGACAGTAAGCACTTAGCAACAAAATATAGACGATTCCAGGAAAAGCAGCCATGAAATCTACATGGCTAGCGAAGAGATGTTTTTCCAAACATAGAATCACAATTAAAACACCCCACCAGTCACCAATACGTCAGGGGCAAGTACCAGTGCACCGACTGCACCTTTGACCATTTCAAAGATGCATATAGAACCATTGCCAAAAATGGAAAAGGGACCTAATATGCGAGCAGGAAAATACTCCAAAGCGGCCCATAATTATAGCATCATGGACGATTTAGCAGAATTTCCTGCTGCTATGTCAGCTTTGGAAGTATTTCATTCATGCCCAAAATGACGGAAAGCCCTACTTTCTGTGTTAGGCGCTATCGACCCTGCCGATACGCGCCTAATAGATTTTGACTTAGACAAAGCCACCCCTCTACTTCCTTCCATGGTCACCTTCCAGATACCAGTGTCAGTCTAGAATATCACAATTCACCGATGTGTCATAGACAAGGTTGCATCCACGTGCATCATGTCCAAAAATGTTTTGCAAAAGTTAGGTTCTCCCAAACTAAAACCCTCAATCATCACGCTTAGAAGTTGTTAGGTTCTCCCTTCTACTCCCTTCAGCCTCTACCAAAATGTCCTGGTCTACTTAGTCGGAAAGGTGGTACCCATAGACATTGAAGTCTTGGATGCTCACTTGGATTACAATATACTCCTGGCGTAGAGTTATGTGTACGCCATGTCTACCATAGCCTCTTCTGTCTTCTACATCATGATGTTCCCCCACGAGGACCGCATCATTACTGTAGACCAACTGATGCATAGTGATAAGTGACCCTTCACAAACACAGATGTAATTCTACCCTATGTAGATACATCCTCGGATGCTCTCTCACGGTACTAGAATATGGACCCGGCCAATTCAAACCGTCGTCTGTTCTAGGGTCATTCTTAGGAGATCCTCCCATAATCCCTAAGTCATCACCCGATGTCACAGGGGCTCTGGTGTGTATGATGTCCACATCAACCACCGAAGCTAGTCAGGACACGGATACAAGCAGTAATGGCACCAATTCATTGGCCACGGCATCCTCTTTAGCCTACGCCACCTCCCAAACCCCTTTCCTCTACCCCCCAGCTAGTTTCGTCTCCTAGCAGGTTTTGGAAACACTGGTATTACCCAACATATCATTGGAAATCCTAGTTTGGTACCTCGTTCCCCCTGCAGGAACAAGAGCCACCTATGTTACTTCCATAGGATTGAAGCCCCTCAGTCTCGAGGAGGCCCCACTCATCCAAGAAACAGTCGAAACCACCACTACAAAGGAAATTCTCATTGCAAAAATGGTGATTATGACTAAGAAAATCGAGAAAAGAGGAAATAATGTGGTGATCCCCGTCGTTCAACAGGAATCACTAGTATGCGCCATATGCAACGTAATAGGTAACCCTACCCATATCTGTCTAGAGCTGGATGAATTAAAACCACTCCTTGGATCTGAGACAAACATCACGATGCTGCATTCCCATAAAAAGGAACCTACCACCAAAGGTAAAGGCAAAGCACTGCGTACCAATCATGCATGCGCTCTCTGCAGCAACTACCAGCACTATACCCATCATTACCCAGAGATCCTGCAATATAGGGATGCCTTACACGCCATCGAGCAATCCTATCAAGAGGATCCCTCCACCAAGGCATCCGAAAATGAACCTCGTACCATCCTGTACCTATAGGAGGAACAACGAAGGGCACAAGAAAGACCCCCAGTCATGCGCGTTATACGTTGCACACTATGCGATGAGTGTGGTCACTTCCTCTAAGAGTGCGCAGCCCTAGAACTCATCCACAAATGGTATCCTATAGAAATGGTTTACTACGTTGGATTGCAGGCAGTGCAATTCATATGTTCCTTATGCGCCGAAAATCACCTTTTGGAGAATTGTCACTATATCCCCTGATTCCGGCTAGCCCTCGCTCGCTTAGGCTCTGCCATAGTCTACCTCTCCCAAGAAGATGACATGGATGTGGAGTCCACGGACAGCTCCACAACCCAAGAAGATGTAATGAGCAGATCCATCATTATCTTGTCTGTTGAAGAACGACCGATCAAGGAACCCCTAGTTACCCCTAACCACTCTCCACAGAGAATACCAGCATGCACATTATGCAAAATGCCCAATCATGTGGTCATCCATTGTCCAGATTTAGCAGCGTTACGATAATGGTTCCCCGCCAGACCTTAAACTGAGCATGACGAAACCCTCATATCAAGGATATTTTTCCTTATATGTCAAGACAATCATTATGAGTGGCACTATACTTATGCCTCACAACTTCGTCCCACCATCGACATGATTCATACCATAGAGATGAGACAAGACGACCTCCAGGAATGGCATAAAAATTTACATCGCCGGGTCAACATCCCCACCCCTGCAGTGGCATAACAGGTAAGATAAGACAATGCATCAACCAAGCATAACCTCGGCCAAGACTAGGATAACATGCGGACTATGCGACCTGAACGACCATCGGGTCAACCAGTGCAGAGAACTGAAGCACCTTGAAAATATTTTTTGTATAGCCTCTTCTCTCCCTCAAAAACTTCTCTCTAACCAAGAAAATATCACACATACCTATTGCCGGATTTGTTCACACTTTCACCATATGATTAAATGTTTACACCTCCCCAAGCTACGAGCAACAAGAGCAACATTGATTCTACACCCCCCTGAAGTGGTAGACACACCCAAGCCAACAATACAGAAATGGAAACAGAATAAGACAACCTCTTCTACGACAGACCCTTTCCAAGCATCCACATCAGGAACAACGAGTAGTATAGAATCTCACACAAGCTAACTCTATGTGGGGTAATAACTCTATGGAGGATTATTATGTTATGAGAAAGAGTGAAAAAATTCGCTACAACAGTTTCGTAGCGCTTTTCACTCTTTTTACGTTGTTTGCGCTATGAAACTGCTGAGTGAGAAGTTTTGTCCAAATTTTTTTCAAAGTGAAAACTATAAATGTGCCAAAACTCAAAATAACACTGATTTCATCAAATCAAAAATCCATATGAATTGAAAACACAGTTTTCATGAGGTTCCTTCTTAATTTTCACTTAATTTAGCTTTTGACTTTTTAATGATTGTCATTTTGCACCTTTGTTCTTTAACTCATCCTGAAACACTTTCAGCTGCTGCTCCAAATCTTCCACTTGATCTTTAAGTTTCCTGTTACTAGCTCTCAAGTGAGTATTTATTACTCTAACAAATTTTTCTTCCTTGATTGCTGGGACTGTCCATGTGAAAAACTGTTGTGCACTGCTTGAAGTTTCAAAAATAGAACCAGTTTTGCCTTCCCATAGTGCCTTCATTCTTTTGAACTCTTCTTTCTCAATACCGTGCTTTCTAGCCCTCTTTCTCCTCACAGCAATTTCTTGGTTTGCTAACCTCAACTTCTCTTCAAGATGTTGAAGCTCTGTTTTCCTTGTCACTTCTTCTTTTACCACTTTTGTTCTGCTGGTTGTATGCTTCTCTGCAGGTGTTGAGAGATAAACCACTTCTTCAGGGACTTTAGAAGTTTCAATAGTTTCTTGAACTTCCTTTCTACCTTCCTTAAGTTTCTTAGCATGCCTAGTTAAAGGCTTTCTAGCTTGAAATATAAAAGTTGAATTTTCACCCTCAAACTCAAGTTTCTTTACAGACTTACATTTTTTCTATTTGTGCTCATCTTCTCCAATGAAGTCAGCTTGCACAATGGGTGTCTCCTCTATGTCAATTGCATGCAGGATGTCATCTAAGTTTCCCTTTATCACTGGGATGTCCTCTGTAACTGTAGCAACTGTTTTTCCCTTTAATGCCATTGCTTGGCTTCTTGTTACTCTTTTGATTTCTTGCTTGTTTACGCCATCAAGCACTTGTGTTTGCTCTTTCCTTTTCTCAACTTGTTTCCTTGGCTTCAGTTTTGAAAATTCCTTTGGTTTTTCAACTATAGGTTGACTAGACTCTGCTACTGGTGGTGATGGAGTTCCTTTAGTTTTAGGGTTTCTAGAAAGAGCTAATGTTTCCAACTCAAAACCATTTATAAACAAAAAGGATGACCAATCCCTGCCTATCTTTTGAAGCTCATTCAAAATAAATAACTTCATCAAACCATGATGAAACAAAGATGTTTCACAACCTTCAAATTTGGCTTCTACTTTATTAGCCATTTTAGCAAGACTCTTATGCAGGTAAAAGGGAAAATCAAGTGAAATCTTACCTGTGAAATGAAAAACCAGTTTGAAATGATATGTGTAGACCTTATGATATCTGCCTTCACATGTAAACTATCTCTTGATATTGAGCAGCATCTTTGCATAAGTGTCTTTGATGCAGCTTCTAGGGATAGCGTTATTGAGGTCTATATCTGCATACTCGGGTTTCATGAATTCTTTGCATGGCTCCATATAAAATTTGAAACTTTTGAACCAAGTTTCTTGACCCCTCAATATTTCTATCATAGCAGCAATAATCTCTGGTGTAATTGGCACACTTAGCATCCCAACCTTGGTATTTGTTCCATTGAAGTGAAAGGAAAATTATTAAGGCACCTGTGTGTGGCAACCCTGCAGCTTTTCACAAAACCAAAGACAACCTATTTTGTTGAATGCCTCCATCACTGCTGGGTCTTCAACTATGGCTTTCATATTTTCAGGCTCATATCTTAAGCAGTGTCCCCCTCTGTGGACATTCTTTTCCTCCACCATGCTTCGCAGAAAACTTGTCAACCTCACTTGACAAATTGAATCAGCCTCGTTTGAATATGTGAAACAACAACCTCGCTTGAATATTTTATATCAGCCTCACTTGATTAGGATGAAGAAAAACTTTGTATTAAACAACCACAGGTTTGGCTTGACACTTCAGAGCTTAGACATTCTAATGGAGGCAAGAGAAATGTGTATGACCAATTAAGCAAGATTTTTAATTTGAAATGTCATCTCATAACTGAATTATGCCTCATTCATACCCTATCATGACAATGATGACTGCAAGATGGGTAAGTACATTGAATCTCATCACTAACTGAATCATCATACCACTAACCTATCATTTCCCAATGGATTCTAACATATTTTAGCTCAAATGACAAGACAGTTAAGAAATCACGCTTTCGTAGCGCCCGCAGTGTATTTTTCCCAGTTTGCGCTACGAAACTATTAGCGCTTCATAGCACAAATCAACTTTTTTGAACTAGTGGCACTACGAAAACGTGGATTCTTGGATAATTGCACAGTTTTGACCCAAAAATTTATGGAATGACTCCCGACTGGAAATTATGGATATTTTGACAATGAATGGACCTTTAAAAGACTTTATTTGAACTTAATGATGACCTTTGAACTTATAAAAATATAACCTACCCTTAACCAAATCCTAAATTGACTTCTAAACCTAATTTGAACCATGACCAAAAAAAAACATGACACAATGATGTTTTGAATCTTTTTGGGTGATAAAATTGAGTATCATATGCAAACAAACAAAAAACCACTTTTTTATCGCTTGATCACATAGATTAATTTAAAGGGAAAATTTGTTTTATTTTCACTTTGTTTTATGTATGTGACCATAATTTTTCTTTGATCATAGACTCTATCCTCTCAAATTTTTCCAAAAACCAAACCTCGTTGACACGAGTACGGACCCAATAGGACCTCGTCAATCTAGGCGTCTTCTGGACCTCCCACATTACCGTGAGGGGTTCCAGATCTTTCGCCATTCAGGCGTCAAAGACAGAACGATGCCACCATTATCGGTTCGTCCTTTATTGGGGCAGCCATAGTTGAGAACCCTGGTCGGTCTCCCAACACCACATCTCACACCACTCCTCCCACGACCCCTAGGGGTCAAAGGAGTGTGTCCCATTCAGGAAGCCAACCAAATACACAACAGTGTACATCGTAGAATAACCCTCTTCCTAATTAGAACTTTGTGTTTCACACATTGCAATGGTGTCAACTTCTCAGTCACCTTTCTTAGCTTCGATGAATCTGCTCGAGTTAACCAAGCTAACGAATGACCCCATCACACACGATCCTACATGGCCCCCCATGCCCATGAAGTTCCCTTCGGATATTCCAAAATTTGAAGGCAAGAAAGAAGAAGACCCAGGTAGTCATGTCATGACCTTTCACCTGTGGTGCTCATAGAACAATATCATTGACGACACTATTCGATTGAGATTATTTCAACGCACTCTTACAAGAGTAGCCACGAATTGGTACGTGGAGAAACCCTCAGCTTCACATGGAACCTTTAGCACCCTCGCTACCGCGTTCCTAACATACTTTCAGTTACCCATTCACCATGATTCCAAAATGGAATTACTGACGCATTTTAGACAAACCCCCGCCGTCCATATCTCAGACCATCTCCATGAATGGAGGCGACGTCGCAGTTTATGTAAAGCTAAACTCGATGATTAGGTTCTCTTATATTTGTTCTTGAAAACTCTTACGGCATAGATTTCAAAGGATGTGGAGCAGCAGAAACCCACATCTAAAGAGGATGCAATCAACAAAGCCCAGCAGCTTGAGCTGATTTATACGCAATCAGAATACATTTGTAACATCCTACCTAACGCCCCGTGCCTACAAATTTATCAAGAATTTACAGGCGCGTCGAACTCTGCAGACAGACTAATCGGGTCATTGACCCAAGGTTACCTAGGCAGCAGCAGTCAAAACCCTGGTTACACATACAGTTCTACCCAGAATGTACCTCAACCCAGTTTTCAAAGTCATCATATGCCTCAGCAAAATTTGACCAATAGGGTGCCAGCGTATCACCAGGGAGGACCTTATCCTCCGGCTTAGGGGAATTAGTACGTAGAAATAAAAACTAACGGAAAATATCCCCTCCAATAGCCGGGTGCAAACCAGGGACCGCGTTATGCTCAGTCCCCAGCACACGACCCACCTATGCAAACCAATGCACATGTGAAATCTGTGCAATTGTCCCAAAACCAACCACACCAATATAATCAGGAGAACTACCCTCCTAACCTGGTGAAGAAAAAATACAAAAACAAGCGAAAAGGGAACCCTAGACAGGGGGCAGCAACCAGCAGTGCCCACCACGATCCCAGGCTGGACGAAAATCCAACCAGACACAGAACCAGGAGCCAAGCAATGCTCAACGATAGAGCAAAAGGCCACCTCTTCGAAAAAACCATTCTTGTTTGATATGTGGTGAGTAAGGCCACTATACTCACCACTGTCCTAATCTCCCTGAGCTGAAGAAACTACAGAGTAACTAAGGACAAGGAGGATATTCCCAACAACCAGTTGTGATGGAAGAACCTTTCTCCCATCAAGGGACAGTAAGCACTAAGCAGCAAAATACATACGATTCCAGGAAAAGCAGCCATGAAATCTACATGACTGGTGAAGAGATGTTTTTCCAAACATGGAATCGAAATTATGACACCCCACTAGACACCAATACGTCAGGGGCAAGTACCAGTGCACCGATTGCACCTTTGACCATTTCAAAGATGCCTATAGAACCATTGCCAAAAATGGTGAAGGGACCTAATAGGCAAGCAGAAAACTACTCCAAAGCGGCCCATAATTATAGCATCATGGACGATTTAGTAGAATATCCCATTGTTATGTCAGCTTTGGAAGTATTGTATTCATTCCCAAAACAATGAAAAGCCCTACTTACTGCGTTAGGTGCTATCGACCCTGTCGATACGCTCCTAATGGATTTTGACTTAGACAAAGCCACCCCTCGACTTCCTTCCATGGTCGCCTTCCAGATACCAGTGTTAATCTAGAATATCAAAATTCACAGATGTGTCATTGATGAGGGTCCATCCACGTGCATCATGTCCAAAAAATTTTTGCAGAAGTTAGGTTCTCTCGAACTAAAAACCTCAATCATCACGCTTAGAGCATACAATGATCATCCTTCAACTCCCATTGGCCTCTACCAAAACGTCCCGGTCTGCTTAGCCAGAAATACGGTCCCCATAGACATCGAAGTCTTGGATGCTCACTTGGATTACAATATACTCTTGGCGCGGAGTTATGTGTATGTCATGTCTTCCATAGCCTCTTCTGTCTTCTGCATCTTGATGTTCCCCCAGGAGGACCGCATCATTACTGTAGACCAACTGACGCATAGTGAGAAATGACCCCTCAAAAACACAGATGTAATTCTACCCTATGTAGATACATCCTCAGATGCTCTCTCATGGTACCAATAATATGGCCCCGGCCAATTCAAACCATTGTCCGTTCTAGGGTCATTCCTAGGAGATCCTCCCATAATCCCTAAGCCATCACACAATGTCACAGGGGATTTGGTGTGCATGATGTCCACATCAAGCTCCGAAGCTAGTTAGGACATGGATACAAGTAGTAATGGCATCGAGTCATCGGCCACGACAGCCTCTTTAGCCTACGCCGCCTCCCAAACCCCTTTCCTCTACCCCCCAGCTGGTTTCATCTCCCAACAGGTTTTGGCAACACTACCCAACATATCATTGGAAATCCCATTTTGGTACCTCGTTCCCCCTACAGGAACAAGAGCCACCTATGTTACTGCCATAGGATTGAAGCCCCTCAGTCCCAAGGAGGCCCCACTCATCCAAGAAACAGTGGAAACCACTCCTGCAAAGGAAATTCCCATTGCAAAACCGGTGATTACAACTAAGAAAACCGAGAAAAAAGGAAAGAATATGGTGATCCTCTTCATTCAAAGGGAATCACCAATCTACGCCATATGCGACGTAATAGGTCACCTTACCCATATCTGTCTAGATCTATATCAATTAAAACCACTCCTTGGATCTGAGACAAACATCACAATGTTGTGTTCTTTTAAAAAGTAACCTACCACCAAAGGTAAAGGCAAATCACTACGTACCAATCATGCATGCGCTCTCTGTAGCAACTACCAGCACTATACCCATCATTACCCAGATATTTTGCGATATAGGGACGCCTTACACCCAGGCATCCAGAAATGAACCTCGTACCATCCTATACCTACATGAGGAACAACGAAGGGCACAAGAAAGACCCCCAGTCATGCATGTTATACGTTGCACACTATGTGATGAGTGTGGTCACTTCCTCGAAGAGTGTGCAGCCCTGGAACTTATCCACAAATGGTATCCTATAGAAATGGTTTACTACATTGGATTGCAGGCAGCGCAATTCACATGTTCGATATGCACCGACAATCACCTTTTGGAGAATTGTCACTGTATCCCCTGATTCCGGCTAGCCCTCGCTAGGTTATGCTCTGCCATAGTCCACCTCTCCCAAGAAGATGACATGGATGTGGAGTCCACTGATAGCTCCACAACCCAAGAAGATGTAACGAGCAGATCCATCATTATCTTGTCTGTCGAAGAGCGACCGATTAGGGAACCCCTAGTTACCCCTAACCGCTCTCTAGAGAGAAGACCAGCATGCACATTATGCAAAACATCCAATCATGCGGTCGTCCATTGTCCAGATTTAGTAGCGATACAATGATAGTTCCATGCCAGACCTCAAACTGAGCATGACGGAACCCTCATATCAAGGATTTTTTTCCTTATGTGTCAAGGCAATCATTATGAGCGGCACTATACTTATGTCTCACAACTTTGTCCCACCATTGACATGATTCATACCATAGAGATGAGATAGGACGACCTCCGGGAATGGCATAAAAAGTACATCGTCAGGTCAACATCCTCACCCTTGCAGTGGCGTAACAGGAAAGCTAAGACAATGCATCAACCAAGCATAACTTCGGCCAAGCCTAGGATAACATACGGAATGTTGACCATATCAGCCCCTCCATTCAAATTCTTGGCCAGTAGTTCCATTTGAATCCTTTTAAATCATCTTACGTGGCCTAAGACCTTCATATCCTACCTATCGTTACCATTCCCGCCCACGAAATACATTGGACAAAGGCTAAAATCTGCACTTAAAAATATATAGGGCCTAGCCCCTTCAGTCTCAGCCCCCTTTATTTCATTCCCCACACAACTTGGATGCTAGACCAAGTGCCAGACCGAAAGGTGCTTATCGTATAAGGCTATCGGGCATGCTTTGAACCGTCCGATCGAACATAAATCAACGTACCATATCGCACTACCTTGGTGGACCCCGCGCTGCGCATCGATTCCAAAAACCAGCCTGATTTTTCCGCAGCACCATTGCTGGGCAGGCAGTATTTCCCCTTCGGCCAGCGATTCCATACATTGATCGCCGCGTGTCCCTCTGTACAGTCCCAAAACCGCTCCATTTCACGCGTTATCATTCATTCAAAGATGTGCAGTGAAATCAACTAGAGTCGTTCGATCTGTGTGGCATCATCCAACGGTCGCCGCGCCGCGAAGTTGTGTGTGTGTTTAGCCCTGTGTACAATGTTCTGGGCCCACAATCCATCGCCCTCCTACAAATTTTCAACCATTGATCTCAGTTGTGGATCGTGTGGCTTAGATCGTTTGTTTGCCCAGCCGTTGACTTGGTCCATCCCCATGTCATAATTTCCACGTGTGTGCCGTGTTCCTCCTCCACCCTTCATATGTTTCGTTTACGTGTCATATTTCAGGGTTCATGTTATGAACCTCTGCCCCGTTCATCCATCGTCTTTCTACTGTATTCTTCATCGCCGCCCCTCCATTTCTCCATTATTCATGTGCGTTTCCTGCCCCCCTGCGTCATTTCATCATTCCACTTGGACTGCACAACCATTTCCGTGGTCACCGCCACATTCACCATCCCTGTGTCTAGTTTCTTTAACGTGTTTGTGGGTTTTGCAGGTTTATGGTGAGGAAGAGCTGCCATAATTCATGGCCTCCATCACAAAAGCTGAGGCCTCTTCCAAGGACCATTTTTCAGAGGCAAATTTATGAAGAAAAGCTCAAGGAGGCTGTTGCGACATGACTGCTATTTAAGAGGCCAGGATGGTAAATCTACCAAACCCTCTAGAGCAATTCAAGAAGCATATTTTTGTAGATGAAAGTATTTATGATGAGACAAAGAGTATCAGTCAGAGAGCAAGAAATTCAACGTCTGGAGCCGAGGATTTTAAATAGCAATCCAGCATTCAGAAGGCAAAGAGTACAAGTGCATAAAAATCATATCCTCCAGGTTTTACTTCAACATATTTTTCTCTTAGGAAGGTACAAAGTGTTACATATTTTATTCTTCATACCTTACCCCTGAAGAAATCCGCACCTACAGCATTTACTTCATGGAGAAGGCCACAAAGTACTTTCAGTATTTCATAGCCGTCAAGTAGTATAGGCGCGAATGTTTCCGCCATTTTGTTTAAATGAAACAATTAATTGTTTTTACCTACTTCTTTTAGGAGTTTTTCCTCTTCTTCCTCTATAAAAAACAAGAAGAAAGACATTGTAAAGGTTCCAGATTTTTATCAGAGAATTGTGCCATGAAAGGAATTTTTTGTATACATTTTGTAAAAGCTTTTGTATGAAGGCTCAGAGCCAGTAGGGTCTCAGTGAGGAGGAGTTTCATCTGTTTTAGAGGATTCTGGCCTTTGATATTCCACAGTATGTAATCTTCTCTACTGTGTTTAATACAACATCTCATTTCATTCATCTTCTTGTATCATGTACTGGAATGCGAGTGGCTCATTGATCTTAGGTAAGGATTTATCCTAGTTGATACCCATACTTGGATCAGTCAAGTGCTTTAAATATGGCTCAGGCATGTTATACTGTTTCATGTTCATTTCATCCATCTTTCTGCTATATTAGTTGCTTTGGGAGGGTGCTTTTAAAACGCCATTGTCATGTATGGATTCTTAGAATGATAAGCCCATATATGGTTCTGTTGTGTATCTCGGTATCAGACCGAAGTCAACTAATATCTTCTTACATTTCTTTCCCTGCATATATCTTCTGATATTTGATTTCTGTGGCATGTTATTTGAATTGGCCCTCTTTACAGTAAATTGTCTCTTAACTGTCTGATGCTTTTGTGTTGGGGTTTTGCATTGTGTCTCTGCAACATTACTTTCCCTGTTGCAGTTTCTGTAAGTTCTGGTCCCATTCAAATTAATTTCCTCGTTTACAAGAGATAGCAAGAGAGCCTTTTGGAGACCTGAATGACCATCGGGTCAACCAGTGCAGAGAACTGAAGCACCTTGCAAACAGTTTTTGTATAGCCTCTTCTCTCCCTCAGAAACTTCTTGTTAACCAAGAGAAGATCACACGTACCTATTGCTGGATTTGTTCACACTTTCACCATATGATTAAATGTTTACACCTCCCCAAGCTACAAGCAGCAAGAGCAACATTGAGTCTACACTCCCTTGAAGTGGTAGACACACCCAAGCCAACAATACAGAAATGGAAATAGAGGACAACCTCTTCTACGACATACCCTTTCCAAGCATCCACATCAGGAACAATGAGTAGTATAGAATCTCACACAATCTACTTTGTTGGCATAGTGATACAATGCACTATTTGCACTGGCCAAAATCACGCACCAAAAATATGCCCGCTAGTGGAAACATTCAGGCACCTCTATGGTAGGCACAATTCCCACCTATATGAAATTGACCATCCTAGCGGGGAACCCAACCTTGCACTCACACAGAATCCCATTACGGAGATTCTTCCCGCACTGAACGTCGATGAAATTATCCACCATATACAATTTGTATCATCACATATTGGAAATAGGATTCCAACCGCCCCCACATCCTAATATTTCCACCCCATTCCTATTGCAAAAGGTCAAGATACCTTGCGATTTTGCATTTATTTCCGCAATATCCCAAATTTTCATGCAACCATCGAACTCCTTGATGATACACAACCTCTAGAACAATGCCTAGTACAACTAGAGCTTGTCAACGAAAGTCGACAACAGTCGCTACAACACAACAAGGCCCATAGGAAAAGGGTAAAATCATCATTCGACCGCCACATCACCCCTCGCTCATTCACCAAGGGATAATTAGTCCTCTGCTATGATGTCGCAAAAGAAGCCCTAGGGCCAGGAAAGTTCGAAAGCTTTTGGAAAGGACCCTACATCATCAAAAATTTCCTCCGACAGGGGGCATACATCTTGACGAAACCGGACAAGACCTGCCTCAGCAACCCCTTCAACGACCTTTACCTCAAGAATTTCTACACATAAGGGCCAATATGGCCCTTCCCTAGATTAAACGTACACCACTCCATCCACTCAATATTTTTTACTAGAAGACTTATTTAAAAAGCACTCAAAGTGCCACCATGGATCAACAGCTTGAACCCTAATTCAGATTTTCTGACGGAGCATCAATATGGTCTCAAAGTTTAGTCTCAGCTACCTAGGTCATCTACCAGCTTGACCGATCGCCACTCTACTCAAATGGTGTGTGAATCGATTCAGCAACAAACAATCAGGCAGAATATGACATCGTCATCGGACTTATGTGTGATGCCCTCCATTAGGGTATATTCCATATGCACATCTACCTCGATTCCCAGTTAGTAGTGTCACAGTTAAACCAAACATTTGAGACCAGAGATACACATCTGTTTACAAAATATTTGCGTGCCAAAAGATTAAGTAGACCATTTGACTACATCACATTTACACATATACTAAGGAGTCAAAACCAAACAATTGATCATATAGCTAACAATATCCTAAAATGGAATGCCTATAGAATAAACCATCATACATAAAAAACCAAAAATATAGATATCCATCAACATAACATCATACATAAACCAAAACAGGTGACACATCATGTAGAGTTGCAAAAAATATCTCTCATATATATATATCACAATGTGTATGTCTGAGTACAAAAATCATGTCGCTGGCCCAATGGCCAGCCCAAAGATAAAAAATTCATCAAAAATAAGGGAAGCATCCTCATAATGGGTGCTTTCCCTGTGTACAAAAATACTCTAGGGAGGTGCCCCCTCAGGAGGGGCACCTGGACCCACAACCACTCCCGGCGCCACCACCGGAGTCGCCGCCGCAACCGAGATCACCACCTGACGTATAACGGGTCGATACTCTCTCTCGCGGGCCATCACGGTCTCTAACTAGACCTCCTCGAAGTCATCCATAAATCCTCGAGCAGGCACCCCCTAGGTCAAGCATTCCACTCGACCCCAGGCATCCTCAAGAGCTGACACCCGAGCAGTCAACTCCTCAATACGAGCATCCACCGTATCCACACATGTTACTATTGCATCAACACAAGCTCGCTTAGTTGCAGCCTCTGCAGAGGCCAAGCTACTGCCCTCTCCTGAAGGGCCAACACCACCACCAGGTCCCCCAACAGCACCTCCTCCTTGATCACCCCTAGGTCGTCGTAGAGGATCATGGCCAGCCAACCGAGCCACAGGGCGACCCACCTCGCGAACATTTGCAAGAGTAACCAAAATGATGTCAGTGTCACTAGAAAAACACATAAGTACATGTATACTCAAATAAATGCAAAAAACATACACAACATACCTAAGGGCCCCCAAGCGTAACCAAAAGGGAGACCCATGTCTGGATCCCACCGGAATTCCACCCCCTCATATGGGTATGGTAGGAACATTTGCAGGTTGGCCTTGAACCAGGCCTCTGTCGTGGCCCCCCAGGAGGCATCACCACTACCGGCCTCAGCAACAATACCCTCTCATACATAATGTTGCATAAGATATTGGCATACACAAACGACTTAGATCCACGATGGACCTTGTTAATTTGTGCCACCATCCCGTCAAAGCAGAAATGGGAAAAGTCGAAAAAATGCCCGGACCTCAACCGACGCAGTACTCCAACCTACGGGCCTGATACCCGATGCAGAGCAACCGAACCTACCAGTCTCACAATCACCGCCAGAGCACATCGCTCTGCTAGATCTGTCACGGATGCAATGTCGATGCACCCCTCAATAAGAGGTGCCCCACCATAGTGGCATCTCTGAAATCTCTCTAAGTCCACTCTCCTTGTAGGGAGTGGATATCTCAGTGCCTCACCCTGAGGCAGTAACCCGATCACAAAGTACACATCCATCTCAGGACGGATGACCAGGCTCGTCCCCCGCAACATGAACATGTTGCACCTCCTGCGCCAATGTCAGACCAAGTAGCGCAGCACTCGGTCCTGTGACTGAAGAAGCTCGTTCTCCGTGAATTTTAGGAGCCCCCATAGCGCCAACTAATGGCACACCCCAGCATCAGCAGCCAAAGCAGTCCAGAGCTCGAGCGAATCCCGCTCCCTCCACAATAACCTGTCATCAAACAGATTTTGCCTCAGCTTTGAGCGTCTGTCCCTTAAATAGGTGTGCTTAGTGCGTGCCTCTATTTTTCACAGGCACGATTAAGGCATGCTTAAAAAGGGGAAATGAGCGCATTAGTGCACTTATCACCTGAAAACGCGCACAGGGGGCACACCTTTGCCCTGATCACCCGCACAATCTAGGGCCAAAAACACCTAATATCCATACAAACAAAGTCTTTACGGACCCCGGCACCATCAAACTAAAAGAATTAAAGTGCAGGACGTCATGGAGATTACCTGGGCATGATCTTACTAATCCCTAGTTCTCAGGCTGACCGCAACAGTAAGAAATTCTATGCAGAAGCCTCTGACCTCTCAAAAACTCAGCAAGTACAAATGAATTGAATTAGGGCCATATCCACCTATATATCACCCTTTTCCAAAACTTCGAAGGGCTATAACAAGAGATCAGAAGGTATGATCTCTTAGTTGTAAGTTGTACCACAATCAGCACTCCACGATGAACAGAGGCGATGCCACACATTCACACTCCCGAAAAAATAAATTTTCAACGCCAGCAGGTATGCCCTCTCTCATATTCTTTTTTAAAAGCTCATGATTTTTAGTAAATTTTGATAAAGAAGATGCTTTCACTTGAGGTAGTTCTTTTTGTTGGAAAAGCTCGCAAACCTTCCACAATGCCATCTCCTAAAATTTCCAGAGCAGGTATCATTCTGCCCCTAGCATGATAGAGTCCCAGAAAACTTTGCATATCCTGACATCATTTCTCCATCAGAAATAAACCATAGGATCCTCATATTCGACCGTGTTTATCATCACCTCACCCAGCACATGATAACCATCCTCATTGGTTGGTAGAGCCTCCTCTCCATGGCACTCGTCACCCACAGTAGACCATACATCACAACAAAAGTGACGCAATGGCCATACCACTTCAGTCCGGGAAGCACCTCATGCCCATCCATTCACCATGCATAAGGTCAAGTTTACCATACAAGCTAAAACCCCCTTCCCGGATGACCAAGTTATACAAGCAGATCAAAATCGCACCACCATGCCTCATATTTGGCCCACCATACCTCCACCAGCATAATCCCATCTGCGATACTTTCTCATCTGCTTCATCAACCCCACACATGGGACCAACCAATGGGACCCCCACCCTCAGCAAAACGCCTTCCTCACACCATCATTGAGCGAACACTTTCATGTTTTTGG
Organism: Pinus albicaulis; assembly: GCA_034641835.2. NCBI lineage: Eukaryota > Viridiplantae > Streptophyta > Pinopsida > Pinales > Pinaceae > Pinus > Pinus albicaulis. The sequence continues at coordinate 1,298,580,434 of CM076579.1, forward strand.
GTACCCATCTCTGTGTTTTGTACAAACCAAACCCCATTATTTTATTCTTTTGGTAAGTGTAAAAAGACCTCGAACAGTGCACTACATCCTTCACCCTCTCATTTCATCTTTTATCCCATGGCAGCAGTCCCTGAACACCCTTGGTCAGAGTATTATACCCCCACGCACAAGCCACCTTGACATTCATAGCCAGTTTATACCCACCCTGGAAGACCTACCGACTCCAAGGATTTCCCCACAAGAAATAAATATGACTGCTGCCAAGATGCTTTGTATACTCTGACCTTGGGCCATTGAATCCCCTTCATCAGTTTTCAGTCACCCCTCACCAACATGCCTATGTTAAACCCATCATATCTAGGTCCCAGATCCCTCATATTGGCTACCCCTCGTTCGATTAAAGCTTCCTTTTTGTCGACTTCGACACCTATTTTCCAAAAATGAAGCGGTACCTTGGATCACCCCTCCCCATACAAGGGGCATCCTCCGGTGGCACTGTGGGAGACGTCATTGTCCACAGATGTCATCGATCCTCCTGAAATTTGACTATGAAAAAAGCTTTCATGTCAAGATGATATCGTACCTTACAACCATTGCAATTTGACCAAATTCGTTGAAGACCCGTGCCTCCATAAGTGTCTCTTTCAACAATGCTTACACAGGAAGGTCCCAACCAGCGCATATGCATACAATGCGTAGTTATATGCCATACCAATTTTATGCATATGGGTAACATATTCCACCTATTTTCAAAGAAAAAATGCCCCTGAGGGCGTCAGAATTTATCGTCAACAACCACCAACATCACTACCACATCAGTGATACCGACTTGTTCAACTAGATTTGTTTCACTAGCCACAACATTACGACCATGGGACATGCCCGCCTCGTAGAAAATTTTTATATGTATTGTAAATTGTATTTGCTTACAGGGATCTCTTAGGACATGATCATTCTTGGAACTGGTGCAATATGTTTTCAATTCCAAGCTTCACACAGGTCTCTCTCTCTCTCTCTCTCTATGCATGATACAGAAAGGAAACTATAATTTATTTCTTCTATACAGTTCTTCCTAGACCTCACACATTAGGAGGAAAGTGTTAACACTGGAAAATTGTACAACAAAAGACGACATCAATTAATGTCAGGAAAAAGGATTTACAGGGTTGGAAGACATTACAGAATCTAGAATGTATTTAAAAATCACTAAGGTCTGAGGAAAATCAAATTTGAACAAGTCCTAAATGCTCTTTGCATGCATAATCCTTCGTGAAGAGCGCCTTCCGCACACCTTTTTTCTCGATATGCATGCAATCCTGGGAGTGGTGAAATGTCACTATCCGGGACCACACAAATCAAAGGGCAGGTGACCCCTTACTTGGAACCGCCTAAGGACAGCCACCAACACCTCCTTAGATACTATGTGAGCACATAATGTAATATTTGGAGCATACAAAGGAATCATACCCCTCTCTTGGATCACCATCCTCCATGTACCAAGAGATGGAAGGGAGGATTTTAAATCTCCTATATAAGACCACCATGAGATGAAGAATTTGTGAACACATTGTTATGCTGGATAGAATTTCCCATGTAATACCAACAGTGTGTGATTCGGAGCTGAAGATAGAGGGGACTCAATTGTTTTCCATCCAACAAGTTCAGTCCAACACAGTAGAGAGAGAGAGAGACTACACCGAGGCAAGCTTGGGATAAAAAAATCCTTGCATTGGGACCTAGAACCCATATTCTTGGCGCCCTTTGGCAAGAGGGTAAAGTTTCACTCTTATTACTACTAGTGCTCAAAAAGAGGGGCCTAGAGTCATCGTTCATATTATTCTTGTCGTTTAACTCTTTTCAGAGCTCGTGTTTATTTGTTTTAGTTTTTAGTTTATATATGCATGTTATTTCTCTATAGTATGCTCATTGATTCTAGCTTGTTCCACTAACCTGCATGACTCCACTTCTTTTTCTGCCTGTTACCAATAAATTAAGTGGCTAGACCACACCCCTTAAGTTGGTTTAATTTCATACATATGTGCACCAAACACACTCCAACACCTGTGACAACTTGAGGGCTTCATTTTCCCTTTACTTGAGGTGGTCGCTAAGGACCTACTTCTTGTGGTGGAACCCCTCGATTTCATCCCTGAGCACGTGGCTAGCCCACAAATGTGCCAAGTGTTGTGCTGAAATAAGCGTGGGCATCGTAGACTCCATCTGTTCAAATTATTCTTCCTTCTAGCACAGCTCTTGAGTAAATTCGCGCATGAGAGGATCACGCAGCACCGTGGACCATAGCTTCGTAGTCGTTTCAAACAATTCGATGCCCTGGGAAATCTACGCTGTAATGGTATTTTTAGCTTCTGCGACTAAAACAACCCTCTGAGTGCGCACCTAGGGAGGGGTCTCAACCTGCAACTTACCCTACAGCGCAACAATATGTTGTTTCGGCTCTGCTTTAACATTCTTCGTTTCAGTCCGAGAGGCTTTCAGAGCTGCTACTAATCCTTCGATCTTGACCTGCGGGGCAGCAGAGGCCGGAATGACAGCTCGCACATCTTCTCATAGTTTGTTGATCAGATGTTCCAACTCTGTCTATTGCACAACGACAGTGATACATGCGGCATGTGCCTAGGTAGCCTCATTAGTCTTATCTGTGATGTTCTGCTCTGCCTCACTCAGTTGTTGCCATGCTCACCTGTCTCTATGTCAGATCTCCTCGAAGAGGGACATATGGAGAGCGTACAACTGCTCTCCCTTGATTTGGGCTAGGTCGAGATGAACTTTAGTGCAAGTATGGACTTGCTTGCGCAAGCTGGGTGGAACTAGAGTGAACATTGGTCTTGGCGAGGGCAGAGTCTTCTTTCAGTCGTGGAGATCAATTTTGTACTTGTGGTGGGATGGATCGCTTGAGACACGCTCGCTTGCAAGGTGTCAACCTTTAGCTAGAGGGAATGTAGCTCGGACTGTAATGCTACGACTGCAACCTTCTATTTCTCTTCCACGGCAACCCACCTGTCCTTCGAAGTGATAGTGACAGCATCTGCAATTTTTTCTAAATCTTCCTCAGTCAGGGTGACCTCTATCTCCTTACCGGGCTTAGTAGCCTGAAGTTTCTTTCGTGAGCCCTTGGGGGGCTCAATTGCCTGTTTTATGCCACGCAGGGGCCCTATGCTCTGTCCATCAATTCCTTTAGTCTCCATATCCTGCTGTGATTCCTGCTCCATTCCCTTGGTCATATCTCTTGGGACGTCTGTCATGGTGGCGCCTTCTGTGACATGCACTTCTGAATCCTTGGCAGTATCAGCCGAGGTGGTCTCTTTTGGAGTTGCACTCATACCAGCGGTACTTGCAGTGACAGGGCGAGCTGACTTGAATCCCAACGTCCATTGTGGTGGCCAAGTGGCAATGAGCCAATCAATTTCCTCATTCGTGACCATGTATGGGAGCGACATCCAAGCTGGATCCTTGTGGCCCCAAATCTACACATTGTGCATCGTAACCTGAAATTTCGTGATGCCCTTATATTTCTCATACGTCGTAGGGGACAGGCACAGACAGGAATGAATTTTTGTCGTTAGCGCACTATCAAACAGCACCCAAAACACCTTTTTTTCTTCAACACATTTCGCATCCTTTGAATCCCATGGATTTGCATATCGCGCTCCTTCGCACATATCTAGTTCGAGGTCAGGGAGGACTGCTCCTTCAGGGGCTTCCCATGCCACCAAGGCAATTAGCAGCAACAGCTAGGAGTAACAGAATGCCTTCCCATGGTCCTGTGCGTCGTGCACATTTTCCAAAAATTCAGTGCAAAGGAATTATGACCAGTTATAGCAGACCCCTTTTTTGCAGCTTCCAGTGAGCTGAATTACATAGGCAGGGGCAGACATTTTCTGGCACTTGCGCATCATCTTGCATGCCAGCAGCAGGGTACCCATGCGCACTCTTGGGTCAGCGATGGTTCCTACTAGGAATCCCCTTTGGTTACGTTCTATGTGATATTCCTTCCATACTTTTTTGGCGATCTGCTGCTCATACTTCTTGCCGATGCACTCCATGGGATTTGGCCCTTGCATGGGGAGACCAATAATTCGGTGAATTAAGGCGGCATCAATTGGAATGCGTCCTTTGATCCATAAACTTCCATCATGGAACAGTGCCAGCAGCTGTCACACAACCAGTTTGGTGATATTTTAGTGGCCAAAGTGGGGTATCCACAGCAAATTCAATAGCCCCGAACCTGCTAACCCGCATGCCCATGGCATTGGCTCCACCTTCAGCCCAGTATCATATAGTACCCTCTCAAGATACAACTCAGGCGCCAATTCTGGGAAGGCCTCAATGTTGGCATGGTTGTGATCATCAAACTTAATGAAGGGGAGACCTCCAAACATATCTCCAATTATGGGAACTTCATCTAGAACCAACGACATCTGTAGATAGGTGCAAACAACATCAATATTCTTGGTTGTGTGCATCGTAGGTATCCTTAGTCGAACATAGGTGGTAGCCAAGTCAGCGAGACCACCAGCAGAGCATCTTCCTCAGCAGTCAGAGGATGCTTAGCAAGGTTAGGTGAGCGTTCCTTAGCAACCCCCCGAGGGGTTTGCACAATCCGAGGGGACGTGCGCAACTTTACCACAGCCCACCTCACAGCTCTCCCCTTTCCCTGCTCCTGACCTTTTTCTCGTTTCTTCTCCTTTCCTGTCTTCTTCCCCTTGGTCGGAATGCACATGACCTTCTCAACTTCGAGATTTACTTCCAATACTTCGACGAATGCCATCTCAACAGAGACCGTGGAATGCGATGATTCATCGGGGTTGGAAGCAATCATTCTTACTCGGAATATGGACTTAGGGTTTCTGCCATCAGAGGGGGTACCGCACCCAGACATGCAGCTGGAAATATTACATAAAGTGCATATTTCACTGGAAATCACAAGGCGCAAGAGTTTCTGAAAAAAAGAACCCAATTTTGATTTGCGCCCCTCCTTTTATAGCTTCTGATGAGTAAAAATGGTCGCATGAAACTTAGTTGTAACTTACCATTAAGGAAACAGTAAAAAATCCTCCCAAATCGCCACATTAATTACCAAATACCAGCTCCATTCAATGGTAAAATCGGCTTTTTACCCAGTTTTACTATTCTAATGGCTAGTTTTCGCAGCTGCGCATTACCCCTGCGCTCCCACGCACCCTTCCATGCCTCCTTACCTACAAACGACCACTGCGCGCACGTCGTGCCCCCCTTCATTCTTCCCTTTGTGTGCTCGCAGCCATCCTTATATAGCTACTCCGGCCATATAGTCATTTGGTAGGCGTCGGGTTGGCCCTATATAGTTTTATACGACTGCCATTAACGTAACCCGACAGGGGGTCTCTAAGCAGCATAGTCAATCTAACCGCACCACCATCTGTAATTTTTGTAACAACATAAGGACCCAACCATTGTTGTTGGGACTTTCCTAGGTGGTGCACAAATTGGCTGTCATATAGTAATACTAGTTCATATTCCTTAAACAACTTATATTGCATATGTATATCATGACGGGCTTTTTCCCAGGCCTTCTAAACTTGCTGATGAAAGTTAGCAATGAACCGATCCTCTTCCAAGGACACTATTTGTGCTAAGGGTTCCTCCATGATTTTTGGTTTTGCAATGTTTGTAAAATCCACGATGCGTAGGCTAGGAATCATGTACTTCATGGGCATAATGGCCTCCTTCCCATAAACCATCCAAAAAGGCGTTTTCCCAGTAAATTTATTGCACGTGGTCCAATAGGCCCAGAGTACTAGAGGGATGTGCATGTCTCAATCGCCTCAATCAACATTATAGACCTTGGTAAGTGCTTGTTCAAAAAAAAAATTATAATCTTCCACCATTCCATTTGTCTGTGGGTGATACAGGGTACTCTTCGCTTAGTGGATCTGGAATTATTTAGTAAAAGCTTGAATAGTTTCATTAATGAAATGTGTACCTCTTATCACTCATCAAGATCTTCAGACAACTGAACCAGGTTAAAAAGTGCTTAAAAATAAAGTGTGCAACGGTATCCGCAGTGTAATCCTTCTTAGCTTGTGCTTCTGCCCATCTGGTTACATAATAAATTTCGGTAATTATGTATCAGGCACCTATCTTCTTTCCTAGCGGGTTGATGGGTCCGACAAAGTCTATAACCCATTTATCAAATGCCTGCAGGGCCATCTGTGGTTGCAAGGGTATCTCATCCCTACGCGAAGGTCTTCCTATCTATTGGAACGCGTCGTAAACTCTACAATATGCGTGGGAGTCGCTATGCAGTGTGGGCCACCACAACCCAGCTCTTAATACCTTATACACATTTGATTTTCTTGCATAGTGACCTCCTGCTACTCCTCCGTTGGCTTCCGCTAAAATGGCTTGTCTTTCATGCTCCAGTACATATCTTCACAGCACCTCATTAAGTCCCACCTTGTATAATTGGCCCGCAATGATGGTAAAATCAACTGCATGGGTTACCAATTATTTTTCCTGTTGTACCGAGTAGTATGAAGGTGTCATCCCCGTAGTTAAGAAATGAATAATGTCTGCAAAGTGCTCATCAACCACCTTAATAGCAAAAAAATTTCAATCGGGTAACCCTTCTTCTAGGTTAGTTTTCTCTTCACCATTCTTGATTCGGGACAAGTGGTCCAGTCCAGAAATTCAGTCTCTTGGTCTTCACAATTATTTCAAAATTGTATTCCGGAAACAGCAGTAACCCTCGACAAATCTTCCCCCACAACACAGGCTTATTGACTAGGTACTTCAAATCCGAATGATCCATGATCTTGAATTTCCCTCCCAGTAGATAATGTCGGTATTTTTGTAGGGCATACACCATTGCCAATCCTTCGTGTTCAGTAGTACAGTAGTTACGCTCTGCGCTAGAAATTTTCCTACTATAAAACGCAACCGGGTAGTCAATGTCCCCTTTTTCAGGCTGCGCGAGGACAGCTCTTAGGGTGATCCCTGATGCATCCACACGAACATGAAATACCTTCGCCCAGTCAGGAAATATGAGGATAGGCGTAGTGACCATCTTTTCCTTGAGCAGCTCAAAACTCTTCTGACACTCCTCATCCCAAAAAAAAGACACATCCTTCTTTAGCAACTTCTCCATTGGTGTCGTGATCAGCACGTACCCTTGAATAAACTTCCTATAGTAGCCAGTGTGCCCGAGGATGGAGCGCAATTATTTCTTAGTGGTGGGGATTGCTAAAGTGATGATAACTGCAACCTTGGCCGGGTCAACCATCAATCCTTTTTGACATACCATGTGCCCTAAAAAAATCCTGAAAGGTACAAAAAATATGCACTTCTTAATGTTTAGTGAAATCTGGTGCTTTCTGCAGGCATCCAGCATCATGAGTAGGTTCGACACATGCTTCTTTACCAACCCAAACACTGCCCAATCTTCAAAGTATACTTCCAGAAACTTATGAATGAATTCTTTGAACACAGCTACCACAACACGTGAAAATATGGTAGGGGTATTGTTGAGCCCAAAGGGCATGATGGTGTACTGAAAGGATACCCATTCCGTTGCGAAGGTATTTTTGTTGCGATCTTCAGGTGCTATTATGATATGATGGTAGCTTGAAAACCCGTTAGTGAACGAGTATGCTTCCTGACCTCCCACGTTATCCAAAATTTCATCAGATAACGGTGTAGGGAAGGGGTCATGTACGCAAGCATCATTCAACTTGCACAGATCTACGCAGATTCTTATTTCCCCTTTAATCTTATTTTCTTGGACCACCATAGGGCTTACCTAATCTGACTATTCTACCGGTTCGACGATACCTGTGGCTACCATTTTATTGATTTCTTCTCTGAATTTTTGCTTATACTTGGGGTTCAATCGGTAGGGTCGCTGCTTGAAAGGACACCCATCTGGTTTTAAGGTGATTCGCATGATACCTAGATCTCCTACAATTCCTTTGAGCTCTGAAAACTTTGTGGGAAACAGATCTTGATATTCGGTGAGTAGTTCTGTGATCTTTCCAACTATATCATCATCCTAGTAATCCCCAATTTTACCCATCTTGGGTTGTTCTTATATTCCAATATTGACTTATTTTAATTTGAGAGGTTTAGCCACATCAACTGCCTATAATAGGGGTCCAGCAACTGTGCACTCTCCCTCTAATTTTGGGATAGTGATATTTCGAGGGTCCTCATCACACTCCTCCACTAATATATTTCAGCAGTTGGCAATATCCTGCATCTACGCATCCCAAGCGGGTTCCCCATACTCTGTGCGAGGGAGTGATTCACCAAATACTAGAGCATCTATGTCCTGCAGGGCTTCGTCTAATTTCTCTGTCCTGCCTATCAACCTGAATGTCCCCAAAAAACCTTCTCTCATGGTGTCCCAGTGGCGAGTGTGTTGATGTAGGTCTGCGTCCAAATACCACATGGTGGGGATTGGTCCCAAGGCGAGGATAAATACGTGGACCCATTCATCCCAAGTTCTTTCACTCCATACTTCCATCCATACAGACAAGTGCTTGTGTGGGTCTCTCTGACCAGAGAAAATTTCCATGGGTAGGTTGACCGGAGGTTTGAATCATAGGATCATCATTCTGTGACATTCCTCCCAATTCTGAAAATTCCCCTTATTAGTTTCCCACCATCGCACAGGGGTTGCACGCATAGCTAAGTTAATCACCTACATCCTCCATTCTATGGGAATGTTTGCTTTGAATGCTATAAGAAAATCCTTAACACTACCAGAACCGTCAAAATAGGACAGCTCTCTTACCTCTGAGGAGACACATTGGAATATCTTTGTGATCTTAAGGCATCGTAGTGTAGATACGTCATGCAACTAGTTCTACCAATTTTCTATCTCACCATCTGAGTTAGAGAGACATTCATTGTCCTTCTCCCAATAGAGCATGCCATAATTCATAGGGTTAATCCAATCATCGTCCTGGGCAGTCAGCTTGTATATAAGATCAATGTCATCCCTTTCATGCACCACTTCTATATATTGTTCACCCTCCGCTAGATATAGAGGGACTATTGCTTGCGTACCCTTGTTCTCAAAAAACATGCTTCGTATTTTCAAGTTGATAGTACCTCCCATGTCTATAGCCCAATCCAGTCCTAAGAGCACAGGGTAAGGGTTTGCATCATCTATAATTAGAATCACCTCAAAATCTACATACACCTTAACTCCTGCGATATCTACCATAATATTTGATAGCCTTCCTAACGGTATATCTTCTATTGGTTATCCATGCATAGTTGTATAGTAGACCATTCCAGCTTGGGTTCTCCCATCCTCTGCCAAGTTTGTTTACGTAGGACATTTGCGTCAGATCCTAAATCAAGAATGACCTAATCCATTTCATAATCTCCAATTTGCGCATTAGCCGCATTTCCCGACCAGTCCTTTTTCTTATGCCTATAAAGTTTGTTGAAATCTTTAACTTCTGCTTGTGGGGAAACATTTTCTGCGTAGCTATCTATCAATGCTTATAGGTTCTCTACTGCCTTCTGGTTGTGTAGTAACTTCATACATGCCTGCAGGAACGACTTAACTTCTTCGTCCACTTTTAGATCCGCTAGGGCCTTTGAGGTAGACACCTCGTCTTTGAAAATTTATTTTATAGCTTCAAGGAAGGTTTCTTTCTCCTTCTGTAAGTCCAGGCTTTCCTTTTTGTCAGTGGCCTTTCTGATAAGTGGTTTTCCTATAGCTTTTTCCTCAACTCCTCCCATGGCCATGCCACTATGCATAATTACGTTAATATTGGGTCCCTCATCGTGTGGTTCCACCTTAACCCTTTGTACATTCTGCGTCAGCATTTGTTGTTTCTCCTGCATCTTTGCTATCAGCACAGCACGGTCTTTGGTCACATGATCCAACTACCTCCAATATCTGCAAAATTATTGTGTAGGGTTCGGGTAGTTCCTTGTGAAGTGTCCCACCTCTCCACAATTTTAATAGATCAGTTGTCCTCTTCCCTGACCTGCACTTCCACCTCTCCCCCCCCCCCCAACCCTCGGCGTCTTTCAGGGGAGCCTCCTCGTCCAGAGGGAGATAATGGTGATGAAGGGCCAGCCTACAACCTATATAATTTTCCTCTATCTATCATTAAATCATATGTCTGGCAGTTGTGCTCACCATGTCCTACAGACGAGCAGAATCTGCACCATTGTTGCTTCAATTATGGGACATAGGCACCAAGTTGGGGGTAGTGGTTTGTATCATGCAATCTGGCTACTTGACAGTCAGCACACCATAATGTGGGGGTGCTTGGTCCAGCAACATCTTTGGGGCATAATGGGTTAGGACCCCCAGGTTGCATGTAGTCTGACAACAGAGGGCACTGATCCTTGGTGTGGCCTGACACGTTGCACCATATGCACCAAATGTCTGTGCTAGCTTCTTTTCCCCACTCTTTTTGTAAATTCTGGATTTCTAGGTGCATTTCCTCTAACTGGTCCTGGATCTGTTTCATGCCAAACGGGGCATCGTCCCTTGGCACAACATCTAGCTTCATGGCAACTTCCATGGCCTTTTCTTGCATATCAATCATCTACTGACCCATAGGCCCGTGCAGGTGTGGTAATAGCATGTAAATGAACCATTCCTTGTGTTTTTTATCCTCATACTTAAATTCTGCTTCCCTGATAACTTTCTTCAGCCGTTGATCAACCTCCTATACAGACTCTGTAGGTCCTTGTTTAAAATATTTCAAGTCAATCACAAGTTGAGCATAGGACTTAGGCTTCCAAAACTATTGTTTTAAGGCATCTTTAATTTTCTGTATTGACGGCTCTGTATGCTGACCAACGTATCCCATGAACCAATCCAAGGCCCTTCCTTCAAAGGCTAAGGATAGCTACGCTCTTTTTACAGAATTGCTAACAACATTTTGCGCAGTCCATACTGAATCTTCCATGAACCAAAATTGGTCCATGTCCTCATCCCCCACACACTTAAAGGTGGGTAGCTTCATGTGCGTGGCCATATCATCTATAGGCGGTGGTGGTGGGGTAGGAGAATTCTTTCCCTTACGCAGATTCAATGGTGGTCTAATCGGGGGACTAGTTTCTGCGTGCATAGGTGGCTCTCTTAAGGGACTATATACTGATATGTCCCCTTCTTGATTGACTCTGTATTATTTTACCACTTCGTGTCATACTTCTACTCTGATCAGAGGTAATTCACCCGATGTGACTGCATAGAATACCCTTTTCACACAATAGCATCTTAATTAGCAGTGGAAATGTTTGCAAGAACTTACCTCAGAATCCTTTGACAAACCTTTTCTCAACTTCAGAATAAGATACAAATTGATCAACTACGAATTTCGTTACAAATCCTCCTAAAAAACTATCTTCCCAATGATCTACAGTCCGGGTGATCTTGTTATCAGCCTTCTCCAACTGTTGGATTAATTCAGGGGTCTATTGCATAACCTGATCATCTTTCCAATAGGTCTGGAACTCTGCTAACCTTGCTAGCCACTCTTGTAGTTCATGCGCAAAAGTTACAAAGAAGATTTCATATACCTCTGTAAAGATATACTTGTTCCTCCACTCTTCAGTAGTTAGCCTTGTACTTTTATTCTATTTAGGGAAAATTATTGAATCTATTTTTCAAATCAGTATTCAAGCTTAGGCTTCTCATGCTGCCAATGACCTCGTGGCATTACCCAATCTCTCTTTCAAAATTCTCCTTGTCCCGGAAACGGAACCATTTTTTGGCTTGAGGGGTCTTGACCTAGGTTCAGATTTAAGGTTTGCCAACAAACCCCTGTACTATTGTCCCTTTCAGCAATGACATACTTGCACAGGCCAAGGTCTCACCCGAAGTAGTATGGGAGGGTGTTGGAATCATATTTCCACACCCTGAGAGAGAGAAAGTTAATTGAGCCAGCCCTTTTCAGATCCATCAGACTTGCGCAGAAGGAGCCCTATCGCAGAGCCCTTAATAGTATACTTGCATAATGCGAAGCTCATAAACCAACAAACAACATGTAAAAATAAGTAAAGAAACTACTAATAACCAGATCTATACAATCAGACTTTTCTTATAGCATCGCATCCACGTGCGCAATAATAATCATCAATAGATATAATCACAAAAATAACACAAAATGCAGCCAATGTTCATAACACAGAGATACTTATGTTACTACCAGACAGTCTTCTCATTCATTAACATTCAAAACTGAAATTACAGACTCAATTACCAACCCGCGCACATAGCCAGTGGGGTCTGCACATAGCAGGACTAAGTATCTCCGCGCACGCAACCAACAGGAGTCCTTACCCAAATACAACCCAAAATAGATCTCAAAAGTTCGCAACTAGCATAAATCAAACTTAGGCTACCTCTAGACTCAGTATACCCATCTATTTATAACATCTTAGCCTGTGTTATCCTTCTACCCTTTTACCCATCACAATACATTGGGGACTTTGACCCAACCCAAAGCCCCTGCGCTAGACTACTTATTACAAAATTTATATCAAAACATAGCTAGGGGACCTCGTTCCAACACATCATCTCATTGATGTATTGTTGTGCTTCATAGTCATTCAAATCTATTTCTAAAGTAAGAAACCATAGACCTATTAAAATATAATTCACTCCCTAAACCTAATCCCTAAACTATTATACACTTCCCTTCACACTCCTATAAACATTCTCCCATTTCACTATTTTCCCATTTCCTAAACAATTTCATCCCTATAGCCTTAAGTCCTAAGGTTACTTACCTAGGCTCCCTTCATATTCCCATTCCCTTAATATCCCAACACTTCCCTTCACTTCACATTCCTCCATTTCATTCCATCACCCTAGGGTTTTGACATCAATTATGGCTGAAGAGGAGAACAAAAGTTCTAGTGAGGAAGAGAGACAGAAGAAAAAGCCATATAAGAAGGGAGGAAAAGTCATCAGACATGAACCAGCAACTACTAGAGCTTATGGCATCTCCCCTCACTGTGTCAAGCTTTAAGCATGTAGGCTATTTCGAATTTTGTGAAAAATTGCAAAGAATCCAATACCATCATATGTTGACAAGATTTTTCATTTCTAACCTTCATGACAAACAGGTCACTCTTACCGGGGTCAATTTCACTATGTCCATTGATATTATTGCAGTTTCTACAGGGATCCAAAATGTAGGAGAAATATGGTTTAAATAAGGAAACCTCAATCATTACTATTATGAGCCATATCTTAAACCAAGGTACAAGAATGATAAAAAGACATTTTTTCCTTTCTCCCACCTCCTGGACAGATATGTCCCCATGCTGAAAATCATCATGAAATACTTCACCTGTGAGGGAAGGTTTTCTAGGCTCTATTCCTATCATATCTGTTTCCTCATGCACTTCACTAGGGTTAGAATTCTTCAAATAACCTATTATCTCTACCGGATCATTGATAAGATGGAATTTATTGCCCAAAAGAGAGATTATGATCATCAAATGCAGAGTCTCTTCTAGCACTCCCTCATCAAAATGATAGTCATGCATCAACTTGATTAGTTAAACATTCCATGGGACACCTTCATATCCAATGAGGTTTTCACTGCTTTACCTACTCAGCATGGCCAGAATTCACCTTCATAATCTCATCCTCCCTCATCTATCCCTCCATCTCAGCCTATTGTTCATACATCATTACTAGATCAGCTTCCTTCACCTCACATTGACCCTTCTTCTTCACCTTTTTACAATCCTTCATCAACATCACATCATGATTCTGATTCATCAAGCAGTGATGAGGACATTGAGGAAAAATGGGCTAGTTTGGCTGAGGTTGATTCATTGCCCAAAAATTACTAGAGAGGCTATAGGCATGTGTTTGTTTCACTTAGAGTGAAAGGGACCATGCTTTCTTCATCAACATAATAGGTAAATAAAGGTAAGGAACAGGTGATAGAACCATTCATTTATGACGAGGAGGAAAATCATGATACAGAGCAAGAATTTCAATTGATTGACCTAGGTGAGGAATATGAAGGAAAAATCACCAATGAAATAATTAAAGGTAAAGAGGCTGAGATTAATGAGCTCCAAAATAAACTTGAGAGGACCAAGTATGTGATTCATTTCCTTAAGCAATAAAATCAGCAATTGAAGACCAAGAAGGTCATCAATAGTGTGAAATGTATCAAAGCACAAAGAGAGGAAGAGAAGGCTAAAGTCTTGCTTGAGGAAACATTGGAAAAGTTTGGTGAACTTGATGATGATGAGGATCAGCCTCAAAGATAGAGACCTAGGACTAGAGGGCTGAAAGAGCTCTAGCCCTAGAGAGACAAAGGGAAGCTGACCTAGCAGACTGACTTACACCAAATGACCAGCTTTCCCTAGAAATCAGCAAGAAAAGGGAATCATGGCTTGATAGAGCCAATCTACATTAGGAGAAATTTATAGAGAAGGCCAACAAGGACAATGACTTGTTAAGAACGAGGGTCAAACTTCATCCCCGGAAAGAGAGAATTGCATTGACCAAGCTCAAAAGAGCCAATGCCAAAATTGAAGTTTTGACCAAGCCAAAAGAGAAAGAGAAGTTAGACATACTTGCTGAGGTGTCACTCCATGCCTCAAACACTTGATGAGAAATTACTCTCACAATTTTGACAAAATTTTGGCAAACTTAGCATTTTGTTCATTTCTATGTTTTTTAGGAATTTTTCACACAAATGTTTTTCTAAACGTGTAGCGCCTTGGACACTACGCTCCTTTTTGGAGGATCTAAATGAAAAATAGCCACCATAAGTAGGTTTTTATTGATGAGGACATCAACCCTTTGAAGTTTCAGAGTTTTTGGAGGAGCACTGGTCCATCAAAAAGTAAAAAAACCATCAAAATTTCAGGTTTCTGCCTCAAAATCTCCCTAGTTGCTGCGCGTTTACTAGTCTTGGGAGAAGAGGTTTATTACAGAGAAAATGAGCACCATCGTGAAAACTGGAGGTAGTTCTAGAAAACAGACTCAAAGGGGTTTCCAACGATTCATGATGGAGCAGATTTGTATACCGAGAAGGCACTCAAATTCATCCTTGAACAGAGGTCATTTTTCCTGCCTGGACGTTGCGCATTTTACATGGAAATTGTGTTTTTGCAGTCTTCAGAAATTTTCTGATTTTCACTCCAGTTTTTAATTTTACCTTGGGAAATGATGAATTTACCTATGTAAATGATGAAGATGAATGTAATTATCATTTTATTACTATTTACTAGGGTAAATACATTAGGTAAATCAAGCATATTGGGTGTAATGAATCAGTTGACTTAAGATAGGAATGAGTCACTTTTCTCATCCTATACTCTAGCTATCAGTTAAAATTTTTGTGTAATATCTCCCTCACCTCATGGATTCGACCCCTAATGATGAGTGGAGGTGGTTTTCATGTCTATTTAGCTCAATTCTTCATAGGAGTCAAAGGTTGGAATCAGTTTCACTTTTCTTAGTTGATCAAGGAGACTTTGTACTCAATTTTGACCATTAATACAAGAGGAGTTGCAGCTATATTTATGGGATACCTATGGTATTAAATGTCTTTCATTATTTTTTTATTTAGTGACATATGTGTGAATGTATTTTTCATTCCCTTTCCATTTCTATGATTATGATCTTTTATAAGTCTGAAATTCAGAATACATGGTAGCCATGCTCTGTTTTGGGTAACTGGTCATATTTTGTCTCATATTTTCTGTCTGTGAGAAATATATCTCTTATGCTTCCCTCAACCTCCTTACATTTCTAAACCATTCCATAACCATTTCCCTCAAGTGATTGGCATTATACCTACCTTGCCCCATTCATCCTTGCAACCCTAACTCTATAGCCCTGACCTAACTTTCCTTGACTTGATTTAATTATTCACTAATTTACCCAACCAAAACCAAATCAAAAAAACCCCTTGCACTCATTATCTAGCCTAAAACCCTAATTTCTCCAGCCCTCCTAGTTGTGACACTTTCGGAGAGAGCCCTCTCTGGCTTGATAGGGTTAGTTATCAAGTCAAAAGCCTGGTTTGTGGTTACCTCGGTTGGGATTCCTTCCTTAGCCTTGGGAATTTGGTAGAGTGATAAGAGCTACCATGGAGGATTTTGATTTAATTATTTCTTAATTAAATTAGAAGAAATGTGTGTCAAATTTATTTATCCCTTAAATAAATTGTAATCTTATCTCATAATCACTTGTAATAGTTAACTGAGTGTGATAGACTCAATTAGCTCATGAATTTCGATTTGAGGGTGGTTGGTGAGGAATGAAGAGTGATTCTATTGGTTTTTGAGTCCAAGTTGCAGTTATTGTATTAGTTTAATGCATGAAAAATCAATTAACTCAATTAAGTGAGTTAAAATCAATTTAACTAGTTGTAACTTACAGTTTCACTAGTGATAGGTCAAGTGAATTAAATCATATTTAATTCACATGAAGTGATCTGTCAAGGGACTGTTGATTTACTATTAATATCTGCATGCATGTCAGTTCTGATGAAGACTCGGTTAAGACATAGGTTAAAGGGAAGTTAACTATCAGTTTTGTTTTTAGCAAACTTCACGGATGCAGTTAAACCACCATAGGATTTCCCATGATGTTTGCACCATCAAGGAAGGCTGAAATTCCTAAGGAATAGGGATTTCATTCCTCATGAATTGCGTGATCAAGTCAGGCTGAAGACAGGCTGATAATTGGCTAAGTGTTGGCCCGATTTTGTCTTGATCAGTGTGAGACAGTTAGCAGAGTGCAGCAAACTCTTGTGAGAAGAGTGCATTGTAATTTTTTCATGATTCCTTGGTTCATTATACAATAGAGATAGAAGGGTTTTAAGCAGCAAGATTTCACCAGGAAAAATATATTTTTTGTGGATTTATTTTCTTCTTTCTTTTACTTGGTGTGATTGTGGTATCATGTTTAATTTCCACATAATTAATTGTAGAAGGATTCAATATTTTTCTCTAGTATATTGCATGATCAGATTAAATCCATTGGAACACATATTGCTTGTATAATTTCTACATGGTATTAGAGCGCTAGAAATCACTATAGTGGAGAAGAAATTTAGTTTGTGTTGAACAGTATTCAAACTTGCAGATACTTTCGTTGGTGCGACAAGCATATCAAGATGGATTTCAATTGCTTACGATTGGAATATGCACTCGAGGGAAGTTCTAATTATATTTCATGGAAATATAGAATGGAGGTAGTTCTGGAGGAAAACATGTTGAAATAATTCCTTGATAATTATATTTCCAAGCTCGCAGCAACAGACGCCACTCTTCTTGATGCTTGGAAAAATAAGGTAGAAAGGGTGAGAAGGATATTATTAGAGGGAGTTTGAGATCACATTGTCTCAAGTCTCCATGGTAAGGAGACTCCACATGCAATGTGGAAGGCCTTGATATATATGTTTCAAAACAGCAGTGACCAAAGGAAGTTGGCGCTGAAAGAAAAGCTTAGGAAAATCAAGAAGGAAGAGGGCGAGATGGTACCAAAATACTTGGCAAAGTTCACTCAATGTCGAGATGAGATTAGAAGTGTTGGTGTGACTGTAGAAAATGATGACTTGGTGATTCTAACACTTATAGGCTTTCCCAACAGCTGGCATAGTTATTAGGGCTCTGTCAATGGGAGGGAGATTTACAAGATTGGGAGCGACTTTGGTCGGATTTGGTACAAGAAGAATTCAGGTGGAATACCAGGGATGGATCCTCATCCAAGACTAATGATGAGTAATATTGTGCCTTGGCCAGTAAGGAAAGTAAGGCCAAGGGAAATAAATACCAAGGCAAAGCGGGCAAGAAATACTTGTCCAAGGTCATATGCTTTCACTATCACGAGCATGGGCACTATGCTAAAAATTGTCCATAGAAGAAAAGCAAGAAGGATCCTACAGTTGCAGCAGGTGAAGCATTGGCTTCACAGTTCAAGCTTGATTTTACTCTCATTGCATGCATGGCCAGCACTGTAATGGGATGCATGTGGTATTTAGACAATGGTGCCTCATTCCATATGACATGGAATAGAGATATCTTCAGTGACTTGGAGGAGAAGGACCTCCAAAAAAACATAGAATTTAGAGATGACGAGAGGTATAGCACTACCGACATAGGTACAGTTACCTTTTAGAGGGACAATAGCTCCCATCTCAGACTAGCAGATGTTTTATATGTCCCAGGCCTAAAGAAGAATCTTGTCTCCGTAGCGGTATTGGAAGAACGTGGTTATGAATTAATGTTTAGAAAAGAAAAAAAATTCCTTCAACAAATAGCCACGAGACAAGTGAAGCAAATCGGTGTAAGAGTCAAGAACCTATATTCTCTTGAGTTTGAGGATGAATGAAATCCTTTGAGGAGAAAATAAGTGGTTAATGACTTGGTGATTGAGAGGGAGAAATTATCTCTCAACAGGCAACCTCAGAAGTAGTCTCAAAAGTTTGTGAAGCAACAACAATTGGAGAAGTAGAGAGGAGACTGAATGGAAGAGTCCACTCAAGAAGAGACCTCTATGAGGGGGGAATTTTGAGCCAGATAGGCATAGGGAGTACATGCAACTATACCTCTAGGTGTGAGGTGGGGCGATGTGAAAAATTAATCCCAAGAAGAAATTTGGGAACGGTTCATTGAGATTGTGTGTCTCATGGATCAATACTGGCTACAAGGAGCCCACAGTACAGTGGTAGCAGGAAGGATTGGTTAGAATGATGCAGTCATATGTCAAGAGGACATAAATCAGAGTGATAGTTGTCAGATATTGGAGTGCAGATCAGAATTGGCAGCAGTGTAGAATGTATGGATGCATATGTTAGCAGCACATAGAGTCTAGTAGACATGTGTGTAGAAATTATATAACTAATGCGTTATATATCCAATATTATTTTGATCACACACTATTTTAACTTCATGCACATTACAGAATCTCTTCTACCATTGATCATCATATGCGGAAATTAAATCAATTGCATGCACACATTGAAACCATAAAAATTAACACATATGAACACAATGTTTTAACGGGAAAGCCTGAAGCTAAAGACCCCAAATATCTGCATATAATATATGTCATAGAGATCATGTAACAATCCTCATACAAAGCTTCTCACAAGCTCTCAGTACAATACAATCGCTACACACTAATCAGGCCCGATCTAGCAAATCCATGCACCGATATTTGCCACCTGCTAGCCTGCCTCTACTGCGCAATCCCTGCTGAAGAATGGCTCTGAATGAACTCGAATTGGTCTATCCTTTCTCACACAATCCTCATTGGCATCTCTACTTAGTGTTGGATGCAATCAATGCATCACTATAGTCACAACTGATAGTCATCTTGCCCTTTCACCTATCTCTCCACTGGTCTCCACTGAAACTGTCCATGCACTGTAGTTAACTGATGTATTCTTCAGTTGATTAATGAGTTAATATTTAGTGAATTAATTATTAATTAATTCACACCACTCTCAATAGTGTATCAATCAGTTAGACTAGATACAACTAGCTCAACTGTGTCTAACTGAGTTAAACTGAACACAACTCCACCAACTACTTCTACAACTCCACCAAACTCTGTCACATGAGTTCTAACTGAAGTCTCCATGCAATAGCTCCACTTAACCCTCAGGAATAGCATAATTTCTTCTGTCAGCTCCTGTGCCACATCTGTGCACTTAACTGAAATGCTCCAAGAGAATAAGTTAATGTTTAGAGTCCAAATATTATTTAGAGCTAATAATATTCGACATATCTACTTTTAGACTGGAAATCTAAAAATAGATTCCGCCCAATATGTCTAAAAATATAAGTCCATATATTTTTCCAACTTGACCAACCAACCACAAATAGCATCCTGCAACTCATAGAATATGATCGACGTGTCTAAAAATAGACTTGTGCCAAAAATAGCCTGCGAGCCCACTTAGTGAAGGCGACTCTTTTCACTAAGCTCATCATCTTGTTGCAATCTCAACAATGTGCAGTAGCAAAGAGTAATCAGAAGACTTTGATAACAGATGCATTATCTTGATTCAGTGGTTTGGAGGCTATTCATTTTCAGGAGAGTTGCTTGTGCTAACAACACTAGAAAATTGTTGCATGCAAGAACATTCCAAAGGTACCGGATTGTGACAGATTGATTCCTTTCTTGTTAACAGGGAGTGTTGAAATTTGCAACAAGAAACAGTGAAATTGGCATCTAGAAATGGCTACCATGGAGGATTTTGATTTAATTATTTCTTAATTAAATTAGAAGAAATGTGTGTCAAATTTATTTATCCCTTGAATAAATTGGACAATAAATTGTAATCTTATCTCATAATCACTTGTAATAGTTAACTAAGTGTGATAGACTCAGTTAGCTCATTAATTTCGAGTTGAGGGTGGTTGGTGAGGCATGCAGAGTGATTCTATTAGTTTTTGAGTCCAAGTTGTAGTTAGTGTATTAGTTTAATGCATGAGAAATCGATTAATTGAAATAAGTGAGTTAAAATCAGTTTAACTAGTTTTAACTTATTTTTGCACTAGTGAGAGGTCAAGTGAATTAAATCATATTTAATTCATATGAAGTGATCTATCAAGTAACTAATGATTTACTATTAATAGTTGCATGCATGTCAGTTCTGATGAAGACCCAGTTGAGATAGAGGTTAAAGGGAAGTTAAATATCAGTTGTATTTTTAGCAAACTACCCATATTCAATTAAAACACCATAAGATTTCCCATGATGTTTGCGTAGTCAAGGAAGGCTGAAATTCCTAAGGAATAGGGATTGCATTCCTCATGAATTTCGTGAGAAAGTAAGGCTGAAGACAGGCTAAGAATTGGCTAAGTGTTGGCCTGATTTTGTCTAGATCAGTGTGAGACAGTTAGCAGAGTGCAACAGACTCTTGTGAGAAGAGTGCATTGTAATTGTTTCATGATTCCTTGGTTCATTATACAATAGAGATAGAGGGGTTTTGAGCAGCAAGCTTTCCCTAGGAAAAATATCTATGTTGTGGATTGATATGCTTCTTTATTTTACTTGGTGTGATTGTGTGATCATGTTTAATTTCCGCAGAATTAATTGTAGAAGGATTTAGTATTTTGCTCTAGTATATTGCATGATCAGATTAAATCCATTGGAATACATATTGTTTGTATAATTTCATATTTCTTGTATAAATTGAGTCAAAGGTTGGAATCAGTTTCATTTTTCTTAGTTGATCAAGGAGACTTTGTACTCAATTTTGGCCATTAATAAAAGAGGAGTTGTAGCTATATTTATGGGATACATGTGGTATTAAATGTCTTTCATTTTTTTTCATTTAGTGACATATGTGTGAATGTATTTTTCATTTCCTTTCCATGTCTATGATTATGATATTATATAAATGTGAAATTCAGAATACATGCTAGCCATACTTTGTTTTGGGTAACTGATCATATTTTGTCTCATATCTTCTATTTGTGATAAATACATCTCTTATGCTTCCCTCAACCTCCTTAAATTTTCTAAACCATTCCATAACCATTTCCTCAAGTGATTAGCATTATACCTACCTTTCCCTATTCATCCCTGCAACCTTAACTCTATAGCCCTGACATAACTTCCCTTGACTTGATTTCATTATTCACTGATTTACCCAACCAAAACAAAATCAAAACAACCCCTTGCACTCATTATCTAGCCTAAAACCCTAATTTCTCCAGCCCTCCTGGTTGTGACCCTTTTGGAGAGAGCCCTCTTCGGCTTGATAGAGTTAGCTATCAAGTCAAAAGCCTGGGTTTTGGTTACCTCTGTTCGGATTCCTTCCTCGGCCTTGGGAATCTGGTGGAGCGATAACAGCTACCATGGAGACTTTTGATTTAATTATTTCTTAATTAAATTAGAATAAATGTGTGTCAAATTTATTTATTCCTTAAATAAATTGTAATCTTACCTCATAATCACTTGTAATAGTTAACTAAGTGTCATAGACTCAATTAGCTCATGAATTTCGAGTTGAGGGTGGTTGGTGAGGAAAGAAGAGTGATTCTATTATTTTTTGAGTCCAAGTTTCAGTTAGTGTATTAGTTTAATACATGAGAAATCAGTTAACTCAATTAAGTGAGTTAAAATGAGTTTAACTAGTTGTAACTTACTGTTGCACTAGTGAGAGGTCAAGTGAATTAAATCAAATTTAATTCACATGAAGTGATATATAAAGTGACTAATGATTTACTATTAATAGTTGCATGCATGTCAGTTCTGATGAAGACCTAGTTGAGACATAGGTTAAAGCGAAGTTAACTATTAGTTTTATTTTTAGAAAACTGCCCAGATCCAGTTAAACCACCATAGAATTTCCCATGATGTTTGCATTGTCAAGGAAGGCTAAAATTACTAAGGAATATGGATTTCATTCCTCATGAATTGTGTGATAAAGGTAGGCTCAAGTTAGGCTGAGAATTGGCTAAGTGTTGGCCTGATTTTGTCTGGATCAATGTGAGATAGTTAGCAAAGTGTAGCAGACTCTTGTGAGAAGAGTGAATTGTAATTGTTTCATGATTCCTTGGTTCATTATACAATAGAGATAGAGGGGTTCTAAGCAGCAATATTTCCCCAGGAAAAATATATGTGTTGTGGATTGATTTTCTTCTTTCTTTTACTTGGTGTGATTACGTGATCGTGTTTAATTTCTGCAGAATTAATTGTAGAAGGATTCAATATTTTTCTCTAGTATACTGCATGATCATATTGAATCCATTGGAATACATATTGTTTGTATCATTTATACATGGTATCAAATCACTAGAAATCACTATAGTGGAGAAGAAATTGAGTTTGTGTTGAACAATATTCAAACTTGCAGATACTTTCGTTGGTGCGACAAGCATATCAAGATGGCTTTCAATGGCTTACGATTAGAATATGCACTCGAGGGAAGTTCTAATTATATTGCATGGAAATATAGAATGGAGGCAATTATGGAGGAAAGAAGGTTGAAATAATTCCTTGATAATTATATTCCCAAGCTCGCAGTAGCAGACGTCGCTCTTCTTGATTCTTGGAAAAATAAGGTAGCAAGGGCGAGAAGGATATTATTAGAGGGAGTTTGAGATCACATTGTCTCGAGTCTCCATGGCAAGGCCAATCCACATGAAATGTGGAAGGCCTTGATAGATATGTTTCAGAACAACAGCAACCAAAGGAAGTTGGCGCTAAAAGACAAGCTCAGGAAAATCAAGAAAGAAGAGGGTGAGACGGTACCAACATACTTAGAAAAGTTCACTCAATGTCAAGATGAGATTGGAAGTGTTGGTGTGACCGTAGCAGATGATGACTTGGTGAGCCTAACACTTTAGGCCTTCCCAACAACTGGAATATTTACACGACTCTGTCAATGGGAGGGAGAATTTACTAGATTGGGAGCCACTTTGGTCGGATTTGGTACAAGAAGAATTCAGGTGGAATACCAGGGATGGATCCTCATCCAAGACTAATGGTGAGGAAGATTGTGCCTTGGCCAGTAAGGCAAAGAAGGCCGAGGGAAATAAATCCCAAGGCGAAGCGGTAAAGAAATACTTGTCCAAGATCAGATGCTTTCACTATCACGAGCATGTGCACTATGCTACAAATTGTCCACAGAAGAAAAGCAAGAAGGAGCCTACAGTTGTAGCAGGTGAATCATTGGCTTCAGAGTTCAAGCTTGATTTTACTCTCATTGCATGCATGGCCAGCACTGTAATGGGATGCATGTGGTATTTAGACAACGATGCCTCATTCCATATAACGGGGAATAGAGATCTCTTCAGTGACTTGGAGGAGAAGGACCTCCAACAGAGCATAGAGTTTGGAGATGGTGAGAGGTATAGCGCTACCGACATAGGTAAAGTTACCTTTTGGAGGGAGAATAGCTCTCATCTCAGACTAGCAGATTTTTTGTATGTTCCATGCCTAAGGAAGAATCTTGCCTCCATAGCGGTATTGGAAGAATGTGGTTATGAATTAATGTTTAGAAAATGAAAAGTTTTCCTTCAACACATAGCCACAGGATAAGTGAAGCAGATCGGTGTAAGATTCAAGAACTTGTATGCTCTCGAGGTTGAGGATGAATGCAATCCTTTGAGGATCAAAGAAATGGTTAATGACTTGGTGATTGAGAGGGATAAATTATCTCTCAACATGCAGCCTCAAAAGTAGTCTCAGAAGTTTGTGGAGCAACCACAATTGGATAAGTAGAGAGGAGACCATATGGAAGAGTCCACTCAAGTAGAGACCTATAGGAGGGGGAAATTTTGAGCCAGATAGGCAGAGGGAGTACATGCAACTATACCTCTAGGTGTGAGATGGGGCAATGTGCAAAATTAATCCCAAGAAGAAATTTGTGAAGGGTTCATTGAGATGGTGTGTCTCATGTATCAATACTGGATACGAGGAGCCCACAGTACAGCGGTAGCAGGAAGGATTGGTTAGATTGATGCAGTCATACGTCAAGAGGACATAAATCAGAGTGATAGGTGTCAGATATTGGAGCGCAGATCAGAGTTGGTAGCAGTGCAGAGTGCATGGATGCAGATGTCAGCAGCACAGAGAGTCTAGTAGACATGTGCAGTACCTAGGAGTAGTCACAAGACTTTGATGACAGATGTATTATACTGATTCATTTGTTTGGAGGCTATTCATTTTCAGGAGAGTTGCATGTGCGAACAACACTAGAAAATTTTTGCACGCAAAAACATTCCAAAGGTACCGGATCGTGACAGATTGATTCCTTTCTTGTTGAGAGGGAGTGTTGAAATTTGCAACAAGAAACAGTGAAATTGGCATCCACAAACAACATCCTAAAAATGGCATCCAGAAATGGCTACCATGGAGGCTTTTGATTTAATTATTTCTTAATTAAATTAGAAGAAATGTGTGTCAAATTTATTTATCCCTTGAATAAATTGGACAATAAATTGTAATCTTATCTCATAATCACTTATAATAGTTAACTGAGTGTGATAGACTCAGTTAGCTCATGAATTTCGAGTTGAGGGTGATTGGTGAGGCATGCATAGTGATTCTATTAGTTTTGAGTCCAATTTGTAGTTAGTGTATTATTTTAATGCATGATAAATTAGTTAACTCAATTAAGTGAGTTAAAATCAGTTTAACTAGTTGTAACTTATTTTTTCACTAGTGAGATTTCAAGTGAATTAAATCAGATTTAATTCAAATGAAGTGATCTATTAAGTGACTGATGATTTACTATTAATAACTGCATGCATGTCAGTTCTAATGAAGACCCATTTGAGACAAAGGTTAAAGGGAAGTTAACTATCAGTTGTATTTTTAGCAAACTGCCCATATGCAATTAAAATACCATAGGATTTCCCATGATGTTTGCACAGTCAAGGAAGGTTGAAATTCCTAAGGAATAGGGATTGCATTCCTCATGGATTGCATGAGAAAGGAAGGCTAAAAACAGGTTGATAATTGGCTAAGTGTTGGCCCAATTTTATCTAGATCAGTGTGAGATAGTTAGCAGAGTGCAACAGACTCTTGTGAGAAGAGTGCATTGTAATCGTTTCATGATTAATTGGTTCATTATACAATAGATATAGAGGGGTTTTGAGCAGCAAGCTTTCCCAGGAAAAATATTTGTGTTGTGGATTTATTTTCTTCTTTCTTTTACTTAGTGTGATTGCGCGATCGTGTTTAATTTCCGCAGAATTAATTGAAGAAGGATTTAGTATTTTTCTCTAGTATATTGCATGATCAGATTGAATCTATTGGAATACATAATTTTTGTATAATTTATACACTTACATTTAGATCTAGTAAGAATACCAAAACTCAATAGTGAAAATTTGACGCTTACTTCATATTTTCAGATATTTGTGATTATTCTCCTAATATTTTAAGACATTATATCCTCTCTATAATGTTCCAGATTTTTTGTGATACATGAGGCTTAATAGGATGTTCAGGAAAAGGTTGTAAAATAGCAATATCACTAGTATATTTGAAAACTATGCACAGAAGTGGGGACAAGATTTCAAATGTACCTGTGTGTGAAGGTTCTACAACTTCATATCTTGGTGGAAGAGATCTTGAAGGGAATATAGAATTTGTGGGAGATAATAAGGGTGAATATGAACTCTTAGAATGGCTAGTGGGTTTCTTATGTTATATTTTTGCAATTCATAGTCATCAAATAAAATTTATTGGATGAATACCATCAATTGTATACTTCTAGAAGATATTCTAGCTCAGGAGGAGGTTGAGGTCTTATATTTACTTGGTTGTTGTATACATGTGCTTCCAACACTGGAAACATTTGAGTAGTTTTTTCATTAATTACATTAGTTACTCGACGAAAATTGTGAGGTTTAATAAGAAATTCCCAAATGTAATGTCCCAAATGAGGAATTTTCTGCTCCATCGGGAACACCTTAAGATGTTCCATTTTTCCTTCTTCAGTGAGACACTGCAAGTCCATTTCAGAGATTGAATGTTGGGGAATTTATAGGATATGTCTCCTTCAAATAAGGGAGATATCCTGAGGCTAGCTTGCCCTTCACAGACTCTGCCTATGGATATGCAATATTCCACCTCGGGAATTTATGCCACAGGGTCCTTGAGGACACTGTATAAGGAAGCTGCTGCATAAATAAGGCTAACCAAAGCTGGGATTACCTAGAACACATCTAACATAACTTCCCTGCATAAAATGAGCTTAAAGAAATGCATCTAGATGGGTTATTCAGATCTCCCAAATCTAGGTGTATAAAAAAATGCTCAATGAGAGAGCTTACAGCAACATAAGAACATGAACATTGAACTCTAAAAATATAAACATACCATAAGAGGGAAATTTATGCAACCATCATCATGTGATTATATCAAAAGAAATATACAAGAAATAGTTGAGGGACAAGCCACTCAAACTCTAAGATCAAACCTCCAATGAATAAATAATGAAATACAAGAGTTGCTGCATCTCCACAAAATGTCGTATTAGATGCAACTGCGCAATGTATATGAAGCTGGCATATTTTTTTAATATGAATGAAATACATATATGGCTGAAGGAATACAAGAAATAAGCCCAATAACAGAGAAATGGGCTGAAATACATGATTTCTAGCCAATCTAGGAAGATTGCTAGAAATGTCGGAATAAACCAAAATGTGACAACAGAGTTGTCACTGCAAATGATACAAAATACAAATGAGGCCATGGTAGATCTGAAAATTTTATTTCCCTCCTCTGATAATGTCTCTAATACAAGTGTCTATCACTTTGTCTCAGAAACACACTCCTAATGAGCTCTATGAAACCCTCTCTCATTGCCTCCATAAAATAACACAGTTTCCTCCATGGACTGCGCAGTGGGAGATGATGGAATGTTGGCCCATGCTAAAAGATCTGAAATGAAGCCTGAGAATCCTCCTTGCAGCTCCTCCAATGAATATATCCCTCCACCACTGAAGAAAACAAGCTAAGATGACTCCATGAGTTCCTCCTTTACTGCACCCAGCAACACAGTGTCCTCTCTGCTGCAGAGATAATGCTATAGAAGATGAATGTAGCTGTAGCCAATTCTGGATTGAGGAAATGTAGCTCAATCCTCCTCCTTCCTTGAGGAAGAGGTAGGGATTCCTGACCGAGAACACCCTAGTGCCTGAGGGTACCATCACCCTGCTAAACATCCCGGGGATGCAAGCTTTGCAGACCCAAAGTCTAAATTTATAAAACATAGCATAATGAAAATGGGTTTCCATCTCCTCCATATAAATAAAGGAACCTCTTCTCCACCATGGTCCCACCAATTAGGGTTTCCACCCTCATGTGAAGCTCTTCCCTCCAAAACTATGCAGCTTCTCTAGGAAGCTTCTCCTCTATAGGAAGCATTGTTGACTTTAGTCAAAGATGACTAATCAAGTGATTTGGGTTCCATTCACACCCTTGGTTTTTATTTCAGCTGCTTTATTCACTCCCTTTTCACAATAGGAGTGTTATTTCTTCATCTAAAAGGGGCTAAGGTATCTCCTTCCCCATTTTATTAAACAAAAATAAAATGTGCAACTATAATGTTCCATTTTAGCTTGAGGCTAAAATTGGGAACATTACAGTCCTCCCCTCCCACATGTTGCTTTCCCTCAAGAAACTGCATAGAGAGAACAAAATTTCCTCCCCCTTCTTCTCTTGTGGCCTCCTCATCAATGGTCCCACCACTGCTCAAGTATGCTACAATGAATTTGTCCTTCAATGCTCTCTCCCAAGTATGCAAGCTGACACAATGCTCCTCATGGAAAGATATAAGGTGTAGTGGAATCCTTCCTGCGGTGCTAAGGTCTCCTTAAGGTAGGAGTGATGATATGCATGGGAAAATTTGTCTCCCAATGATGATCTCCTCATCCATGCAATCATCCAAATAAAATCTCAACCCCTGGTTTCTGCAATGTGTTGGGGCTGAATGGAGAGTTGTGCTGGTGCTTCTCATGATGGCCCTCTCTCCATTTGAAGTGTGCATGGGGCTGCCTATATCCTTGGGCTACAATGTATGGCCTCCAAGAATGGCCCAAGCTACCCCACCAAGAAAATCAGCCATGAAATGCCTCTGCAAATTCTCCAAGTGGTTCCTCCCACAAGAAGAGACAAGTAGAAATGTGGCAATCATGGTTTTCCCATGGTATCTCCTGCAAGATAAAACATATACAATGGGGAGAATCATTCTCCCAATGGGTTGTACATAAAATACTCCCCAAATAATGCTCCTCAATGAGTGTAAAACATCAGAAATATACAAGGAGAAATATGCAATAAAAACAAGTTGTCATAGGACAATTGGAGAGTGGTTTATAGTTCCACTCATGGAACCTGCGTAGTGCCTCTTGGCCTGCCTCAACATCATAAATAACAAGTGCTGAAATAGCCACTTGTTTTCTGCCACAGCATCTCCTCATAAGATAGAACATGAGAATCCAAATTGGTGCCAATGTTGCACACCAAGAAGCATGTGGCTTCCCCCACAAACCATCATAAGAATAGCCAAAATCAAGGCTACAAGTAGCTGTAAGTACATCCTCATGAAAAATTAAAGAAGGAACAAGCCTCCTTGATACATCATGCTCCTCAATCAATGAAAATAAGTACAATACAAAATATGACATTATACCTCCTCCATCATGCACTAGAGCTCTTGAGCTGAAATGGCTCAACATGAATGTTCTCCCTCTCCTCCAGTGAGTAAGGGAATGGTTGTGCCAACCTCTCCAAAATCAAACAGGCTATGCATCTATCCATATGTTGATGTATACCATACTGAATGGCCTCCCAAGTGAACTCCTCTAGCAAAGCAAAATATGCATCCATTTGCCTAGCTAGGAAGTCCTCATGTGCTGCATGCATAAATTTCTCCTTGAGACTAGAAATTCTAGTCAAGAAGATCCTGCCATAACAATAGATGACCATATCATCAACCATGTATCTATCATCATCCTCCTGGTCATCAATAATCATGCATGCACCAAGATCCTGGGACCTCTCAACCAAAAGTTGAGTCCTCCAACATGGATCAATCCTCCACATAGACAGCACTGGTAATCTGCAATAAAGTGCTCCCATCACACTACTTCTTGCTACCTTGAATCCCCTTATGCCAAAGTCATCCTCCAAGTTGTTTCCATGCCCATCATGCAGCTACTCATGCTCAAAGAAATGATGATTTCTGAAAAATAAGCCTCTCATGAGAGACTATCATCTCCAAAGAATCTCCCGATCCTGGGCAATATAAGCGTGAGTGGCCTCCCTCTACTCCAAAGCATGAAAGAGTTATTCCCCAAAGGAAGTGACCTCTCTCTCACCAAATCCAAGGAGCATTCATCCAGCATCATGAAGATGCTATCCTCCATCCATACAACGACTCTGTCTGCACAATGAAACTGATGAGAATGGGTGGTACTGAAAATGAGAGTGTGTAACCCTCCTCCATGAGCTTGCCCCCAAACTCTCTGTGTTGTAGTGGAATCCTCTAATGTCTCCACCCCTCCAAAATCCAATGAGTGGTGAACCAAATAGCATGATGCCTCTCATCATCTCTAGATCAAATGGTCTTCTAGATGGAAAACCTCCAAAAGTGAGACATCAAGATAGGAAGTGAACTGAATATATGTGAGGAATGAAATCTCCCTCTCTCTCTCTACTGTGCAGTGCAGTCCTTCTCCTATGTGAAGAAAATATATGAAAATAGATAGGGGTGAATGTCCATCATTCCTTCATGCTGATCCTTCTTCTCTTCTTCTTCTTCTAATGGTGCAGCGTTATAGGTTCTTCTATGCACCTCCTCTCTACCAACATGTGAGTGTGTCTCTTCCTCAATGAGAGGCCTTGGCATTCCTTAGAGAGAAATACCTCCACACCCTCACAAATGGAAGAGTGCCCTTCATACAATGGGGGTCTTGCCTCTAGCAAGTCATTCTCCTAAGTTCTCCCCCTCTAGAAAGATGGAATGATATTTGTTTCATGGTCCCCTTCCATGCATGCAAAGTGTTTGAAGTTTTGTCACACCATGTTTCACATTGGTTTTCATTAATCCCCTTTGCAAAAAATTTTGTGACTGCAACATATGATCTCTCATTTGCATGAGAACATGAAATAGAACTTTGAAATCAATCATCATGAATCATACCTTTGAGTTTGCAGCGCTGCTCCTCCAAAGGCCTCAACTCTTTCCATCCATCCTTCTTGTAGTAGCTATGGGAAATGTACTACGCTGTGGATCTGCATGTGTGGCTGAATGCTCACACCCTCCATGAAATAGCTAGGATTTGTCTCAACAACAAACCCCCTTCAGAAAATTCCTCCAAAATTTCCCCCTTTCAGCAGATCTTCAATGGTGTGCTCAATGGTCTGGAAAAGAAGAAGGGAAACCTCCTCTTCCTTCATTCCTCTTCCTTGTTTCCTCTGTCAATCTCCTCTCCTTGGAGAGAAGATCCTCTTGCTAATTGCAATAGATCTTGGGCACAGGTTGAGCCAATATCATGCTCTGATACCACTGTAATGTCCCAAATGAGGGATTTTCTGCTCCATCGGGAACATCTTAAGATGTTCCATTTAACCTCTTTCTGTGAGACACTGCAAGTCCATTTCAGAGATTGACTGTTGGGGAATTTACAGGATATGTCTCCTTCAAATAAGGGAGAGATCCTGAGGCTAGCTGGCCCTTCACAGACTCTACCTATGGATATGCAATATTCCACCTCGGGAATTTCTGCCACAGGGTCCTTGAGGACGCTGTATAAGAAAGTTGCTGCATAAATAAGGCTAACCAAAGCTAGGATCATGGAAAATTTTAGGGGCTAATATTCGTAGGTGGGCTAATTTTCCATGGTTTTTCCAAAAAAACGATTCCCCAATTTCCATTTTTTTATAAAAAAGATTCGCCCAAATTTTACAATATAAAATTATTTTATGTTAAAAATCGCCAACATTATATAGACAATATATATAATATCATTATAAATTTGAGTAATTTTACAAATACATCAGTAAACATTTTACAGTTTAGATATTAGGGACTAGTGAGATTCGCCAAATTTTTAAACTTCAAGATAATTTTCCATCCTTAAAATTATCCCTGGTTGGGATTCCCTAGAACACATCTAACATAACTTCCCTGCACAAAATGAGCTTAAAGAAATGAATCTAGATGGGTTATTCAGATCTCCCCAATCTAGGTGTATAAAACAATGCTCAATGAGAGAGCTTATAGCAACATAAGAACATGAACACTAAAATCTAAAAATCTGAACATACCATAAGAGGGAAATGTATGCAGCCATCATCATGTGATTATATCAGCAGAAATATACAAGAAATAGTTGAGGGACAAGCCACTCAAACTCTAAGAGCAAACCTCCAATGAATAAACAATGAAATACAAGAGTTGTTGCATCTCCACAAAATGTCGGAGTAGCTGCAATTGCACAGTGTATATGAAGGCATAGCTGTTGAATATGAATGAAATACATATATGGCTAAAGGAATACAAGAAATAAGCCCAATAACAGAGAAATGGGTTGAAATACATGATTTCTAGCCAATCTAGGAAGATTGTTAGAAATGTCGGAGTAAACCAAAATGTGACAACAGAGTTGTCACTGCAACTGATACAAAATACAAATGAGGCCATGGCAGATCTGAAATGTGATTGCCATCCTTTGATAATGTCTCTAATACAAGTGCTGATCACTTTGTCTCAGAAACACACTCCTAATGAGCTCTATGAAACCCTCTCTCACTGCCTCCATAAAATAACGCAGTTTCCTCCATGGACTGTGCAGTGGGATATGATGGAATGTTGGCCCATGCCAACAGATCTGAAATGAAGCTCGGGAATCCTCCTTGCAGCTCCTCCAATGAATAGATCCCTCCACCACTGAAGAAAACAAGCTAAGATGACTCCATGAGTTCCTCCTTTGCTGCACCCAGCAACACAATGTCCTCTCTGCTGTAGAGATAACATTGTAGAAGATGAATGTAGTTGTGGCCAATACCGAATTGAGGAAATGTAGCTCAATCCCCCTCATTCCTTGAGGAAGAGGTAGGGATTCTCGACTGGGAACAGCCTAGTGCCCGAGGGCACCATCACCCTGCTAAACAGCCCGAGGATGCAAGCTTTGCAGACCCAAAGTCTGAATTTCTAAAACATAGCATAATGAAAATGGGTTGCCATCTCCTCCATATAAAGAAAGGAACCTCTTCTCCACCATGGTCCCACCAATTAGGGTTTCCACCCTCATGTGAGGCTCTTCCCTCCAAAACTGTGCAGCTTCTCCTCTATAGGCAACGATGTTGACTTTAGTCAAAGATGACTAATCAAGTGAGCTGGGTTCCATTCACACCCTTGGTGTTTATTTCAGTTGCTTTATTCACTCCCTTTTCACATTAGGAGTGTTATTTCTTCATCTAAAAAGGGCTAAGGTGTCTCCTTCCCCATTTTATTAAACAAAAATAAAATGTGCAACTATAATGTTCCATTTTAGCTTAAGGCTAAAATTGGGAACATTACACCAAATCAACTCAAAACTCACCTCCAATAGTTGCTAAATCCTATTTCAGACCTTTTATTTGTCACTTTGTGCCTTTTTTTTTAATATCATTATTATCTCTCTATAATTCCCCTAGGATTAAGATAGAAAACCAGAGGTAACCGTAAAACTACTTACAAGCTAGAATCTAGCCCTTCTAGCTTTAGAGAGGGCTCTCTCTGTCTAGGAATTTCAATTCTTTAGATATTAGGCAAGCTATAATGCTTAGTAAGGTATGATTTTCAAAGGTTTTTTGGTATGAAAGGAGACAAATCCATTGGGAATACTGTCATTTCTACCTGATTATGTTTGCAGTGATGAAACGAAGAGAAAATGGAGATTTCACAAGGGC
The DNA here is from genome assembly GCA_034641835.2 of Pinus albicaulis. Lineage (NCBI taxonomy): Eukaryota > Viridiplantae > Streptophyta > Pinopsida > Pinales > Pinaceae > Pinus > Pinus albicaulis. Next base: position 1,298,613,831 of record CM076579.1, read on the forward strand.
GAGGTAAGTAGTCTCTTTAGATATTTTTAGTCTGATTTCCCTGTAGGAGGGTGAGTGAAGAAAAAATGGAAAATGACAAAAGAGCATCCAACATCAAGATGAATTATAATTTTCATTTTTGCAGAAAACATATATGTCTAGAAAAACTAAAGCAAAGAACTATTTGGAGTGAATTCTGAATCAAATCTTTGTTTTAACTAAAAAATAATATATACATCCAAATAATGTTTTATCATAAAATATAAATTACAAAGAAATGAACCATGTATCCAAAGAAAACTAGCTCAAGAATCCCTGCAAATTCCACCTTTGTATTTCATTCACTGTAAAAATATGTCAAAAAATAAGTGAAATACAGTGTCTCTTCTCCTTAACCTAACCAAACCTTTTATCCTTTACAATCATATCATAAATAGACCAAAATGAGTTAGTTCCCCCCTATAGGAGTCGAATTCCTCATTAAGATTTCAGTTTCTAACTTCTGCAAGAAAAATAGAACTAACTGCTAAAGACTAGGGACAACATAACTAGATATTTTCTAAGCATTTTAAATCAATTTATCAACCCCAAATAGATCTTATGAGTTACTCATTGCTTTATTACAATTAAAAAAACCATAAAAATAAATTACATCAAATTTTTACTAAGAAAAATTGTCCAAAAAAAAGTTTGTATGGAAGTGTTGCATCTGGCACTGCGCAACTCCCTAATTCTCCATCAATGCAAAAACACATCGAGGAAACACAACACTCCATGGTTGTAATATATTTGATTGAATTCTGAGATGCTTGGTGAATCCAACATGTGTAAACAAGTATGAACATCGATATTTTCCCCTTTTGAAGTTTTATTTTAGCGTGCAAAGCTTTAAACTTCAATAAATTCTTCTGTAACCAAAAACACACCGCTAGTTTCAAAAGCGAAGTGCATTCTTTTTTTTTATGATTTGAGTGACAGTGATATCTCTGGAAAAACTACGCACATTGATGATAATGTTTACACTACAATAATCATGCCATATATCCCTTTCAATCCTTCCTTCACTACAAATTCAAAATGTTCATTTCCACACCAAAAGCCCTAATGCTAAGGCTAGCTAGGGTAAAAAATACTGTGACAGATGCTTCTTCAAAACATAATTTAATAATCCTAACTAGATGTAGTTGTAGGATGGAATGTATGTAAGAAATTATCACCTGGGACCTCAACCCTATAAACAAGCATAATTTAGAAAAAATAAAAAATCAAAACTGTGTTATTTTACCATTGCAACATTCAAATTTTGGTTGCCTCAACCAATAGGTCTAATTTGCCTCTATATTTCTCCTGCAACTCCCTTAAAAAAATTTGGTGGCTCTAAGTTATTTCCTCAAATATAGGTTCTCCCTACATACATTTTTCATTTTCATGTGTAGTGGAAGGGATCTGCTCAACATGTATTTGGAATTTTCCATGGTTGGGCGATAGATGTCCAGAATATCACTCATTTGTTTTATGGGCCTTTCATCCTATTGCTAGAGCTCAAAAATTTCCCTAGAAGCTTCCTTCAGTTGCCTTCTCAACCTATTAAAAGTTTGTTTTCGCTCATCTACCTCTATATTCTCCTCTTGCACCGTATTCTCTTCTTGGATTTGTAGCTTCCTAGATGAGGATCTCGTAATCATATTGAAATTGGAAACAAGAAGAGGCTTCTAATTTAATTTTCCCTTAATTAAATTAGAAGGAAATTGCAATTCCACATCACATGACAGCTTGTATGAGTTAACTAAGTTAGGAAGACTTAGTTAGCTAAGCCAATTCGAGTTGTGGGTCAAACTAGAGGCAGGTAGAGTTCTCTCTAAGTTTTAGGGGGTCCAGTTATAGTTTATTCTAAGTTGTAATTATTTAACTTAATTATTTGATTTAAAATCAGTTTAGCTACTTCTAACTGATGGAGGAGCTAATGAGAGGTCAAGTGAACTAAATTTGATTTAATTCACATGCAATGATCAATGAGATAACTAAATATTCGCTATAAATATATGTTTCATGCCAATTATGAGGAAGACCAAGTTGGGATTGGAGTTAAAGGGAAGTGTACTATCATTTGTATAATTAGAAAATTGTACAAGTCATGCATGAGGTCAAAAAAAGGCCTTATATGTATTTCTCAATCAATAATTGGAAATTTCCTAAATAATAGGGGTTGAATTTCCCTAGGGATTGTGCACGCAGGGCTAGCCATCCAGAGGCAAGAAATTGGTTAAGTATTGGACTAAACTTGCTTAAATCAGAGCGAGACAATCAAAGATAATGTAGATAGCTCTTAAGCCTGAGATAATAATTGCATTGTTTCATATTCTTTACTTAATGAAATATATATATAGCAAGGTTTTTAGGTGAGGGTTTCCCTAGATAAATATTTGAGTTGTGAGATCGAAATTATTTCTCTTTCTTGTCCATGTGATTGTGCGATCGTAATTGGTTTCCGCAATTTGTAGAATAGATTCAAGTATTTTTTTTTTAGCATATTACAATATCAATTGAATCTCTGTGGATTTTCTACATGGTATCAGAGCGGGAAATGATTATAGAAGAGAATAATATGAGGTTGTTTTGAACAGGTGAATCGAATTTGCATATCTACTCTTCAAGACCAGCAGCAGAATCATGATGTCTTTCTGTGGATTGAGACTTGAATATGCCCTTGAAGGTAGTTTGAATTACAAAGCTTGGAAGGACAATATGGAAGAAGTGTTGGAAAACAATGGAGTTCATAGATAGTGATATTCCTGTGACCACAACAACATATTCTCAAAATCTTGATGCATGGAAGAAGAATGTAGCAAATGGGAGAAGGATTCTATTAGAAGGGGTTCAGGATCATATTGTCTCAAACCTCCATGGAAAGGAAACTCCATATTCTATGTGGAAGGCCTTAACAGATTTGTTTCAGAACAACAACGACCACAGGAAGTTGGCACTAAAGGACAAGCTCAGAAAAATCAAGATGGATAAGGGCGACACTACCAAAATACTTGACGAAGTTCACTATATTTTGATATGAGATTGGAAGTGTTGGCATTACAGTTCTTGAGGATGATCTGGTGATACTGAAACTTCTAGGCCTTCCCAAGAGCTGGCACAACGACCAGGATTCGGTGAATGGGAGGGAGAAGCTACCAGAGTGGGATCGATTGTGGTCCGACTTGGTACAAGAAGATATTTGGAGGAATAATAGAGATGGATCCTCATCAAATATTGATGATGAGATGAATTGTTCCTTGGATGGAAAGGAAAAGAAAGGGAAATGGAAGGTATCCCATTCCAAATAGTATTATGGTTAGGAAAGCAAGAATAAATACTTGTCGAAGATTAAATTTTTTCATTGTCATGAGCTTGGACATTATTCCACAAAGTGTCCTCACAAGAAGTCCGACAAGAAGCCCTCAGGAGGAGTGACAAGTGAAGAACTTGCTTCAAAATTCGAGTTGGATTTCACTCTCATTGTATGCATGGTGTCCTCAGTGATGGGTTTTGTGTAGTACTTGGATAGTGGAGCTTAATTCCATAGGACCGGAAATAAGGAATTCTTCAGCAAGTTGGAGGAGAAGGATCTCCATACACACATCGAGATGAGAGATGACGGGAGGTATAACATGACCATCATAGGTATTTTTACCTTTTAGAGGTAGTCTGGTACTCCTCTCACATTAAAATATTCCATGTATGTTCATGGTTTAAATAATAATTTAGTTTTAGTTTCTATGTTAGAATGTTGTGGCTATGATATTTAGCAAAGGAAAGGTGTTACTTCATCACAAAGCCACGGGATAGGTGAAGAAGATTGGGTTTCGGGAAAATAACCTCTATAATTTGGATGTAGAAGACTATGTTTCCTTTAGCATGAGACAAGACATCGATGAGTTATGGCATAGGATATTGGGCCATCTACACCATGGCGCTTTGAAGATCATGCAGCAAATTTCTACAGGACTTCCCAAGGGTGCACTTGAATAACGAGATACATGCAAAGGGTGTAGTTTGGGGAAGTATACCAAAGCCACCTTTCATGATAAGGAAATTCGAGTGAAGGTGATCCTTGAAAGAGTTCACTCAGGTTTGTGTGGACCTTTATCGATAGCCTCCACAAGAAAACATAGGTATGTTGTGATTTTTGTAGATGATTTTTCACGCAAGTGTTGGACATTCTTCATGCAGAAGAAAGATCGCGCCTTCTCAAAATTTTGTGAGTTCAAAGCACTTGTCGAGAAAGATACATGGAAGAAAGTGAAGGATCTAAGGAGTGACAATGGTGGATAATATGTCTCTAATGGATTCAATAACTTCTATGCTTGAAGGAATTCGATGAGAATTGATAGCACCTCATAATCCACAGCAAAATGGGGTTGCAGAAAGTAAGAACAAAACTATTGTGGGAGAATCACGAGCGATGTTGCATGATGAAGGCCTACCGTTGCACTTTTCGGTAGAACCATGCAACAAAACAGTATTTGTGCAGAACATAATTCCTCATCGGATTCTTGGGATGAGTACACTAGAGGAAGCTTTTTCAGGTAAGCAACCAAATGTGGCACATTTTAAAAATTTTGGTTAATCATTTTATTTCCATGTAATCAAATATTCCAGGAAGAAGCTAGAGCCAAAAACTGTGTTGGGCATATTTGTGGAATGCACCCATACACCTCACAATTATTGCATGTAATTTCCAGCACATGGGATGACAGTGGTCAGAAGAGATGTGAAATTTGATGAAGAGATGGCCATGCAAATTCCCTTGAGAGGGAGCTTTAGTTGCATGCAGTTGAGGAGATCTTAGCTCAAAAATAATAACATTAAGATGTGGAGCAACCACAAGAACAGGAATAGAGAATGGAAGCACCCACTCACGTAGATATATCCAGATACGAACGAAAGTGCACCAGAGAGGCTAGCACGTTGGTTCTTGATGCTAAAGAGAATGTGGGATCACCCACATCACATTGTAGATAGAGAAGGTCCCCAAAGAGGTACACTGGCTACATGGATCCTATGAGCGAGAGTGTAGAGATTGAGCCATTGCCATTCAAGAAATAAGTGGAGCAACCAGTTTGGTTTGATGCCATGGTAGAGGAGTATGAATCCATCATTAGAAACAGTGCATGGGAAGTTCTCCTAAGACTGGAGGGGAAGTCAGTTATAGGATCCAAGTGGATCTAAGAGGTGAATCAGGCAACAGATGGGAGTGTTGAGAAACACAAGGCTAGATTTTTGGCTAAAGGGCTCCCTCAGGAGGAGCGAATTGATTACGAGGAGACCTTTTCTCTAGTTGCAAGGTACTCGTCAATAAGATCTATCCTTGCACTTTTAGTGCAAATGGGAAGGAAGCTACATCATATGGATGTAAAGACAACTTTACTCAATAGATTGATTAAGGAATAGGTGTACATTGAGCAGTCAGAAGTTTTTTATACCTTCAATAGAGAGTTGCATGTGTGTAGACTCAAGATATCGTTTTATGGACTGAAACAAGCACCTCGTACTTGGTACAATAGGATAAAAAACTACTTCACTGGGTTTGGATTCACCAAAACTAAAGCAGATGTGAACCTTTACCATATTGTGGTAGAAGTTAAAATTTTGATCATTGTACTTTATGTAGATGATCTGATTATGAAATATGATGAGCCTCTTATCAAGTCTTTCAAAGAGGAACTTGCAAGATAATTTGAGATGAAGGATATAGGGCTCTTGCATTATTTCCTTGGATTGGAAATCTGGAAAAGAGATGGGTAACTATTTGTATCTCAGGGCAAGTATTATGACGAGATTTTGAAGAAGTTTCACATGGAGAGCAACAAATCCATGGATACTCCTCTAACAGGGAACTGGAGGAAGGAGGATGCTACTTCAGGTGAATTGGTAGAATCTACCATCTAAAAGAAGCTTGTGGGTTCACTCATGTATTTGGTGAAAACATGAGAAAACATATGCTATGTAGTTAACTAGCTTGGTCAAGCTATGGTTAATCCTACCAAGATCTATTGGAAGGTAGGAAAGCATGTGCTGAGATACCTCAGAGGCACTAAAAATTTTGGGCTATGGTATAGACGAACATAGAGATTGAAGCTTCAAGGCTTCAAAGATGTAGAATGGGCAAGGATTCCATCTGATAGGAAGAGAACATTAGGGGGCATCTTCAGCATTGGGTCAACAGCAGTTTCCTAGTACAACAGGAAGCAGAGATTAGTTGCACTCAGTTCATTAGAGATAGATGACATAGCTGCTAGTCAAGCAGCTTATCAAACCATATAGATGATGAATATACTTGTTGGCTTGTTTGGTCAGCAGGTGGATCCGACGATGATTTATTGTGATAACGAGAGTTGCATCAAATTCTCGGTTAATCCAATTTTTCATGACAGTTCCAAGCATATTGATATGGCGATATCACATTCTCAGGGATTGTGTGCAGAGGAGGATTATGTCATTAGAGTACATTCCTACAGAGGAGTAGGATACAGACATCTTGGCGAAGGCACTGTCAAGTGGAAAATTCAAGTTCCACAGAGGTAGGATCGGGGTAGCACATAATCCCTTTCTTGTTGAGAGGGAGTGTTGAAATTAGCAACAAGAAGAGGCTTCTAATTTAGTTTTCCCTTAATTAAATTAGAAGGAAATTGGAATTCCACATCACATGAAAGTGTGTACGAGTTAATTGAGTTAGGAAGACTTAGTTAGCTTAGTCAATTTGAGTTGAGAGTCAAACTAGAGGCATGTAGAGTTCTCTCTAAGTTTTAGGGGGTCTAGTTACAGTTTATTTTGATTTATAATTATTTAACTTAATTATTTGATTTAAAATCAATTTAACTAGTTCTAATTGATGGAGGAGCTAGTGAGAGACCCAATGAATTATATCTGATTTAATTCACATGCAGTGATAAATCATATAACTAAATATTCACTATAAATAGTGTTTTCATATCATCTCTGAGGAAGACCCAATTGAGATTAGAGTTAAGGGGAATTTTACTATCAGTTGTATAATTATAAAATTGTACAGGTCATGCATGAGGTCAACATGCGGCCTTAGATATATTGCGCAATCAATAATTGGGAATTTCCTAATTAATAGGGGTTGAATTTACCTAGAGATCGTGCAAGAAAGGTTTGGCATCCAGAGTCAAGAAATTGGCTAAGTATTGAACCAAATTTGCTTGGATCAGAGTGAGACAGTCAAAGATAATTCAAAGAGCTCTAAAGCCTGAGAAAATAATTGTATTGTTTCATATTCTTGACTTAATGCAATATACATATAGCAGGGTTTTCAACTGAGGATTTCCCGAGATAAATCTTTGTGTTGTGATATTGAAATTCTTTCTCTTTCTTGGTCATGTGATTGTGCAATTGTAATTGGTTTCCACAATTTGTAGAATAGATTAAAGTATTATGTTTTAGCATATTACAAGATTAGTGAAATATGTATGTGGATTTTCTATAAATCCTAGCTGCTAGAACTTCTGTCTTCTTAACATCCTCTTTGATTACCTTTTCTTTGCCCTTGGATTTGGCATCAGCTGGTGTAGCTTTAACCATTGGCACATCTAGGTTGAGTTGTATTTTATAGAATAGCCTTCTTTAGTTGCATATTTTCCTGTTTCAATTGTGCAATCATCAAATAAGAATTCTTAAATTGTTCTTGAAATTATGAAATCTCCCTAACTTTATCATCAACAACTTCATCTTCTGTTATGGTATCCATGGTCTCAAATGTCTGCTCGAAGGGAAGATTTTTTGCAGCAGACCTAGTGAGGGGTTCCTTAGGGACATCCACCACTTTTGGAGAAAATTGTAACTTATTGCCTTTCTTATTTTTTGTAGATTGCACTGTAGTTGAGGACCTATTCACTGAGCTTCTAGTTGGTGATTGAATGTCCTTTACCACTACCGAGGGTGTTTCCTTCTTTCTCAAGGGACTAGTTGGCACATCATCCACCAGTTTTGAAGAATCAACAAATTACTGCCATGATTGATTTATTTTATTCAACTCCTCCAATACCAACAATTTTTTTAAGGAAAAGTAGAAAAATATTGGTTCCACTTGACTTTGTTTCCCCTACACATTGTCAGCCATCTTATTGAGACTCCTGAATAGATAGAATGGAAAATTCAAGGGACTCTTCCCAGTAAAATGTATCAAGAGACTGAAATGTATTGGTAAATCCTTCCAAACCCACCCTCACATGTGAAATACCTTTGAATATTGTTGTTATGTTCAAGTATATACTCCTTAGGAACAATGGACCCATACTCCTTGTCTCTATACCCAAGCTTCAAAAAATATTTATAATGGGAAATATCAAGGGGCTTACCCTTAAACCATTGTTCTCCCTAAAGGGTAATCTCTGTTGTCGCTGCTATTGTGACCTTTATAATTGGAAATGTGAGTGCTCCAACCTTATCCTCCAATCCATCAAATCTCATGGAAAAATCCTTAATAAGTTGTGCATTATACCCTTGAAACTTTTCACAAAACCTAATACATCCAACCGCTAAAAAGAAAATATGGTAGTCGGGTTTGCATTGATGAATGTGAGGTCTTGTGGTTCAAATATGAAAATAACACCTCCCTTGTTCTTTCTTCCCTCTGGATTTGAATGGTTTCTTGTTTGGAACGGGGAATACTATAGGGTTTTAGTGGAAACTTAATTTGTGCAACAAGTAGTAGTAATAATGGAAAGAGGCTCCAAATTTTATCCTTGATAGAAAATTAAGAAGGAAACCTTATATATCACAGACCAATAAGAAAAAATACATGTTGGAAACCCCAAGAAAACTCATAAATTTTTATTTTTGTGGAAGAAAATTCAAAAGGTAGGCACAACACCAAAAGCACAACACATGATAAAATAGGCTTTCAAACACCTCTAAGGCACAAATAATTATGATAGGAGATTTAAATTAAGTTCAAAGGCATGGCACACATTGCATATGGAGGCCCCATAGAGAAAAAACACCTACTTGGCAAAAAAAAGCACAAAAATCATAACATAGAATAAATCACAACGATTAGGAGAAAGCATAACGATTGGAAAAAGTGCAACGATTGCCAAAATGCAGTGATGATGAAATTAGGTGACTTGCAGGTTTCTATGCTATTTTCTTAGCTCATGCATGTAATTAGGTAACCATTAAATACCAAGGAACTAAAATAAACTAGAGTTTGTGCCTAAAGGAGAGATTTGATCACTGGGTTGACAGAAACGCAACATTGTGTGGAAATGCATCGCTCCCTTGTCTAATTTTCCCAACAACCAAGCATGACCACCAAAGGATTTCTAATGGTAATAATGGAGATATGATAAATCTTGTATGAATTCAACCATGCAAATAACCACCCAAGGTGGTTGAGAGAGGATTTTGATGGTGATAAGTATGGTTTGAAATTGAAATACCAAAGCACAACACTTGGAAAAAGCACAAGAATTGTCCTTTTGACCGTTGTACCCTTGATGATGTCATGACCAATCATGATTTGACATATAAATTGACTCAAGACACCTACAATTCTATACCCATGACAACAAATCATGACAACATAATCTTTCTCATGATCACTTGATTTAATTTTGACCCCTAGACCTAGCTAACTTGACCCCTTGGGATAAAAATACCATCTTTGTAACTCTTGACACACTTTGACATATTTACACTGGATAATAAAAAATCAATTCCCACCTAAGACCTAAAGCTTGGCCTTTCACAAGATTATAGCCACACTTTATGCTTTTGACATAATTTGAAAGAAAAAAATTATTTTTTGACTACAATGACTATAGGATACTAACATTGGCCCCAATGGGGATGGTATCCTCCTTGTGAGGTGCCAAGAACACTGTATACCAAGTTATTTATCCCTTGGGCTTATTGAATTTTTTACTTAAGTCCAAACTGACTCATGCTGAAAAATGGCAGCAATCCATCAAAATTTCAAGGCCTTCACTTTGGGCTTCAAATTCTCATAATCAACTGCCCACACATGCAATACTGAAAAATAAATGAATATAAAAAATGTAGTGATGAATTTTGGCTGAATTCAAGTGAAGTAATGTTTTAGGAACCTGCCATTCACATACCCTCTAGCAAGTAACTCCCCTGTTAAATCTTGTAGCAAGTATGCATTTCTCCCGTGAAATGTTGCAACCTTAAAAATTCCCTTCCAAAGGTTTTCAGATTTACCATGCTTCCCTTTTTCTTTATTTCTAGCATCCCATTTTAAAACCAAGTCACCAACTTGAAAATCCTCAACATTTTTCCCTTGATCAAGTATTTTCTTTATCTTGTCTTGAATTGTCTGAATGTTGTTGTGCACCTCCTCTCTAGCTTGTTGTAGTTGAATCATTTGGTCAATTTTCCTCTGCACATCATTTGGTTATCTATCATCTTCCTACAATAATTTCATGACTGGAATTCTCAAAGAAGAAAGGAAAACAACATTTGTCCCATACACTAACTAGAAAGGAGACATACCAATTGATTTCTTGGTATGTACCTGGTCAACCCACAATGCATAAATTAACTTTTTGTGCTATTTTTTCTTGTTCTCCTGCAGCAATTTCTTAATGATATTCACCAGTATTTTGTTAGAGGACTCAGCTAAGCCATTACCCTATGGGTAATATGTCTTGAGTGACCAAGTACAATGTGGCATTTGTGAAAAAAATAAACCATTCTTTTAAACTTAAAGGAAAGAAAATTAGCTGTGATTAACTTATGAGGACAACCAAATCTTGAAAGAATGTTACCTTCCAGGAATTGAATGATGATTGTATCCATGGCTTGTCTGGTTAGTATCACTTCTATACACTTCTTTAAATAATCTATGGTAGTTATAATCCATTTGTGTTGACTTGAATATGAGGGATGAATTTCCCCAATGAAATCAAAATCCCACTGCTAAAAAGGTGCATCCACTACAATAGGTTTCAAGGGTAAGGGTAAGATCTTTCTCTTTCCTTCAAAAATCTGTAATTCATGGCAGCTTGATACCCTTTTGTACACATCAGCAAATATAGTTGGCTAGTAAAAGCTAACCCTCAAGATATTATTTGTTGTGGCTTTCCAAAAACGATTCCCTCCACAATCTCCTTTATGAAATTCCTCCATAGCCTTCTGGGCCTCATCCTCCAACAAACAATTTAACAACACACCTCCTGAATATTTCCAATAGAGAAACTGATTTAAAATGCAAAATTTTATAGCCTTCAACTTCAGAAATTTGGCTTTAGTTTTGGTTAACTCTATAGGGGCCTATAAATGTTGCAAAACATAAATTATGCTAGCGTACCAAGGGGAAGAGAGAAACCTTTTGGATACCTGCTAAGTAGATTCTTCATTGTTGTTATTGGATAGACCAACAATAAATTTTATGTCAAACACACTGAGATTTTATTCTGCCATCAATTTTTCCAATCCTTGACCCTTTATCAACCTAGTAGGTTTATTATCCACATCATATTATAGAATTATTTATATCCATATACCCCTCTAACCTTCAAATCTGGTTGTGTTAAAATGTCCTTTGCAACAACATTAGGGACATATGAAACAACATGGGAATGGAGCACATAGACTCTGAAATCATTCAAAGCCTTTACCAATGCATATGCTTGTTTCTCCACAATGTTATACTTGAGGTAATAATCTCTTAGACCTCTACTGAATAATTCTATGGGATTCTCGTTACCTTGCTTATTTTTCTACAAGAGGATTGTTGCAATAGTGTGCTCAAATGCAAAAGAAAAAAAATGATGAAAACTCTAACATAATTCGGACTTTCCAAAACAGGAACAACATCTAAAGAGTTTTTAATTGCTTCAAAATATCTCTTATATTCAAGATCCCATCTAATTGCACTTTCCTTCCTTAGCATGTCAGTAAAAAATCTGATAATTTCTGCTAAATTAGGAATGAACCTCCTCAAAAATATAATTCGGCCCAAAAATGATTGTACCTCCTTTTACTCCTGGGGATATTAATCCTATGAATTGAAACCACTCTATTTTGATCAATTTTTATGCCATATTTTGAGATGATATGCCTAAGAAACTTTCCCTCCTCCATTACAAAATGGGACTACTTCGAGTTCAAGGATATGCCATACCTCCTAAACTTCTCAAAGACTTGTCTCAAATGTTTCAAATGGTAAAAATCAAAATCTGAAAATACAATGATATCATCAAGATAAACGAAAATGAACTTATCCTTTTCATTGGTGAATGCAATATCCATGACCCTCTGAAAGGTGGCCCATGCATTCATTGGCCCAAAGGGCATTTTGGCATACATGAAGGTACCCTAGGGAGTGATGAAAGTTATATTTTCTTGGTCATCTGGATGCACCAAGATATAATTATATCATAAAAAACGATCAAGCATTAACATTCTTCTCGAGCCAACCAGCTTCTGTAATATATGATTCATCTTAGGTAAAGGGTAATTTTCCTTTAAAGACACCTTGTTGATATATTTGAAGTCTACACACAACCTTATCTCTCCTTTTTTCTTCCTCACATGTACAAAATTAGAAACCATTTTGAAAATTTAAGGGGAACAATAATCTTTGCATCAAATAGCTTTATGAATTCCTTTTCAATGATAGGAAAAAATAAAGGATTTGTTCTTCTTAACTTCTTCTTGAAAGTATTTTGACATTTTTTTATTGGGATGGTATGTTGAATGATGCTTTTGTCATATAATTTAAGGTCCTCATATCCCCATGCAAAGACATCTGAATACTCCCTCATCAGGTCAAGGTATTTCTTTCTAACTTAAGGATTCAAGGATTTTGAGAGCTTAACAAACTTAGGTTGTTGTCTGGTTCCTATATTGCAATCTTCTATTTCTGTTTTGGAGGGAATTACTCTAGCATTCTTTTCCACATCATTTTGGTCAATAAATTCTTCAAGAGGCACCAAAACTTTCAGAATTATGTTTTTATTCAATTGTATAACATCCTTTTCTGCTATCTAATTTACAAACTCATCCAAATATGATCCTTAAATTTTTTTTAATCCCCCCCAAGACAATTTTCTTGATCTATATGTGAATTAGAAAAATCTCCAGTCATTTGCAGAAAACTAACCAGTTGTTTATCATCTTTAAAAAATTGCCAATAATTCACATTATCATGGACTGTTGGCCTATGTTTAACTTGTATTTCATATTTCCTATTAGAATATATTGGAGTCCTAAATGTATAGATGAGGTGGCTCATTCATCAACAATTTCATTCTTCTCTCTAGGAATAAATGAAAATTTGTATTCAGGAAACATTTGCAACATTTATGAATCAACATTTCTATAGGCTCTCATCCGAGCATGTTTGGTTTAATACTTACCTTTGATATGGTTGATAATCAATTATGAATCCCCATGGACTGAAATTCACATTTCTCCCAAATATTTCAAAATTTGCATCCCCATAATCAGTGCTTCATATTCAACCATATTGTTTGTGCAATCAAAAGCTAATTTGTAGGAACACAACCTTGATTTGTCCACCTTTGGGCTCATTATCCATACTCTAGCTCCAACCCCTTCTTTACTGACTTCTCCATAAAAATATATATTCCAAAGGCCCTCTTCATCATCATTGTGTTATGATTTTGTTTCATGAAATTCACCTACAATATCCTCTGATTTTTTATCCATGTTTTGGTAATATTCCTCCAAGCATAGATAATTATATAAAATAAAGGAACCCATATCATAATGCACCGAATAAATAGGATGGTTTTGAGGACTTTCCTTACCACTTACCATATACTTCATCAACATTTCTCGCTACAATCTCCTTGGTTGTCCGAAAACAAGGATTGTAGCATATGACATGTCCATCTATAGAGTTCCCTTCCATTTTGCAAACCACGATCTTGACAAAAACATATATAATTTTGGGGGAATGTCAACCACAACTATGTCCATAACTAAGCTCTTTTTGGGGTTTGGGACCCACACATTTCATCTTACTTGAATCAAAATAGAAAATATCTTTGTAAGGCCTTGTAATATCTAAACCAAGCATTTCCATGACAACCTTAAACATTAAATTGTGTGATGCACCTGAATCTAACATAACATTGTGTAGGATCAAATCATGCACATTCACATTGAAATAAAAAGGTGGGACATCCCCATCTTAAGAATCCCCATCAATTTTTGGGCCAAAAAGCAATTCCAGATGATCATCATTTAAATTAACAATGTCTGACACTTCTCCTATCTTCAAATATTTGACAATTTGATTCTTATACACATCATTCTTAATAAATTAATTAAAATGAATATAAATATTGATTTTTGATATCTCGTTTTCCAAACTAAAAGATGATTGAATTTTTTCTACCTCTTTGGTGGCTGCATCTTTCTTTTCAGGGATTTCCTTTCGAGGATCAACCTTATTTTGGTTGGAGGAAGGTACATCAACTTGGGATTTCTTGTGGGGATTTATTGGGACCTTTATGTTTCTCAAATTTTATTGTCTTTTTACCTCCATAATGGAATTTTTGTACCCCATATTGTAATCTTCTGATTCAATCTGCATAATGTCTTCCTATGGCTGAGAAAACATGTCTTGTTCCTCCTTTGTCAAAAATACATCATCCCCTTCTTCACCAAAATAGTGAATCTGATCTTGATCTTCTATTGTCTCCTCATCTTCTGCATAATTCTCTTGAAAAGGAGGCTTAATTTTTTGTTTATCTCCTTGGTTTCTTTGCTCTCTTTGCTTTGTTTTCACTTGGGTCCTCTGAAAGTTTGGATTTATAACCCGATGAGGAGCTTGTTGATCTCTTCCAACACCTTTGTTATCTAGGGTCAACTTCTCCACCAACTTCTCCAATGTTTTCAACATTACCTACAACATATTGTCTGAAGATGAAGCCTCTTATGTAGCTCCTCATTTTTCAGCCTTCATTTTTGCCTTCTTGTTCAAAAAATTTTCCTCTACCTCAACTGTAGTTTTATGCATACCTTCTGAAGTAGTTGGATCTCTTTCCCTCAATTAAAATTCAAATTCTAAATCAAAACCATTTGGGTAGTGAAGCAGAGTCGATCCTAGAGGGAGCTTTAGTTCAACCGGTATTGAATTGTAGAATTTGTTGAATCTTTCTAAAAAAACTTGAATTGTTTCACCTGGTTCTCTACTCAAATTATCATAATCAGCCAATATTTGAAGAGGGTTCTTTTTTACCTCCCACCTGGCAAGAAATATTTGTTCTAGTTGCTGGAAATTTGCAATACTTGCAGCTGACAGACCTTTGAATAGTTTCTTCACCTCTCCCAAAAAGATCTAAGAAAAAATCCTTATCTTGGCATCCTAATGATCCACCTCTTCCAAATCTATAAAATAATTTAGTTTATCAACGTTATTTTGTGTTGTCAAATCCCCTGTACGATCAAAATGACGAAATCTATGACTGTATTTTAGTGGAAATCATGAAGTTGGCCCTGCAAAATCAATGGTGCATAACGAGCAACCATGACTAAATGAGATGAACTGGTATGGGCTTGTAGAATATGATATGAAGAGGAAGAAGGTAAAGGGACTGATATTTGAGTGGTTAATGTGGGAGGAGTAAAAACAGTTGACATGGTAGGGGCTGAAATCAGTGGAATGTTCAATTGAGCAGAAAATGGTGAGATAGAGACAATTGGGACATAATGGAATAATTTGGAGGATTTAGTGGAAGCTCTATGGAGCTGATGGAAAATATCTTCAAGCTTACGGAATTTAGCCCAGATATCTTGATATTCTTCTACTACACCTTTCTTTTGAAAAGAAATAGAAGATTGCAACTTTGACTAATCAAAAACTGTACCTACCCAACTATCTTCTGATTTGGATCTGAAAAGACTTTGTTCAAACCTCAAATCAAATTGGATGTGATCTATTGACTTGATTTTTTCAGGTAGGGACAAGGATTTTTCTATGACCCTGATCTTGGTTTCTTTTATAGGCTTCTTCTTTCGAAAAAAATTCTCTGGGCTATCCAAAACTCTAGGCGAGTTAGGATATGGATGTTGTTTGGTGTATACTTTCTTAGAAACCATATGCCCTTAGAAAAAATGATTTCAACTGATTTTAAAATCAGTAACAAATGGGAAAATATTCAACCTTTTGGTGTCTAGTTCTCTGTCACCCTCAGGAACTAGATATTGTCTCTAATTGTATATTTTTTCTAGGCAAAATATTTCAATCCTCGACAATGGTGCTAGAATGTTAGCTCTTTGTAATTTCCCTCGGTTGAAGAGAGAAAATAAGAGGTAATGAAAAAACTGCTTGTAAGCGAGAATCTAGTCCTTCTAGCTTTAGAGAGGGCTCTCTCTATCTAGGAAGTTCAATTCTTCAAATATTAGGCTAGATATAGTGCTTAGTAGGGTATGAATTTCAAAGGTTTGCTAGTAGGAAAGGAGACAAATCCATTGGGCATACAGTCATGTCTACCTAATTATGTTTGCAGTAATGAAATGAAGAGAAAATGGTGATTTCACAGGGGTGAGGTAGGTAGTCTCTTTAGAGATTTTTAGTTTGAGTTCATTGTACGGGGGTGAGTGAAGAAAAAATAGAAAATGAAAAAAGAGCATCAAGCATCAATATGAATTCTAATTGTCATTTTAGCATAAAACATAGATGTCTAGAAAACCTGAAGTAGAGCACTATTTGGAGTGAATTATGAATCAAATGTTTGTTTTAACTAAACAAGAATATATACATTCAAAGAATGTTTTATCATAAAAGATAACTTGCAAAGAAAGGAAGTACATCTCCAAAGAAAACTAACTCAAGAATCCCTGCAAATTGCACCTTTGTATTTCATTCACAGTAAAAATATGTCAAAAAATAAGTGCAATACAATGTCTCTTCTCCTTAACCTGACTAACCCTTTTCTCCTTTACAATAATATCATAAATAGGAAAAAATGAGTCAGTTCCCACCTTTAGGGGTCAAATTCCTCATTAATATTTTAGTTTCTAACTTCTGCAAGGAAAATAGGACTGACTACTAAAGACTATGGACTACATTATTATTATTATTATTTATTATTATTATCTA
Organism: Pinus albicaulis; assembly: GCA_034641835.2. Lineage (NCBI taxonomy): Eukaryota > Viridiplantae > Streptophyta > Pinopsida > Pinales > Pinaceae > Pinus > Pinus albicaulis. Next base: position 1,298,630,926 of record CM076579.1, read on the forward strand.
ATTTTAAGGTCACGGCCAAGCCAGATACTAGATATTTTAGTTATTATCTACATAACTAGATATTTTCTAAGAATTTTATGTTAATTTCTCATCCCCAAATTGAGATTATGAGTCAGTGAATACTTTATTACAATTACTAAAACCATAAAAAAATTACATCAAATTTTGACTAAGTAAACTCGTCCAAAAAAAGATTTGTTTGGAAGTTCAGCGCCTGGCACTGCGCATCTCCCTAATTCTACAGAAATGCAAAAACACAGTGATTAAACGCATTGCTCCATGGTTGTAATATCTCCAGTTGACTTTTGAGTTGCTTGATGACTGTAGCATGTGTAATAAATTCTGAACATGGATATTTTACCCTTTGTAAGTTTTCTTTTATTGTACAAAGCCTCAAAATTCGACAAATTCTTTTGTATCCAAAAGTGCAACAACAGTTTCAAAAGCGCAACGGGAGTTTCAAAAGTGCAACACCTTTTTTTTTTTGAGTGACAGTGATGTTTCTGGACAAATTTCACACGTTGATGATGATGATGACACTGCAATAATCATACTATATACCCCTTTCAAGCCTTCTTTCACTAAAAATGATAAATGTTCATCTCCACACCAAAAACCCTAACCCTAAGACTAGCTAAGGTACAAAATACTGTGAAAGATGCTCCTTCAAAACATAATTTCAGAATCTTGACTAAATGTGGTTGCATGAGGGATTATATGTAAGACATTATCACTTCAAATCTCAACCTATAAACAATCATACTTTAGGCAAAATCAAAAAACAAAATTGTGTTATTTTACCCCTGCAACATTCAAATTTTGGTTGCCTTAGCCAATAGGTATAATTTGCCTCTATCTTTCTCCTGCAACTCCCTTAACTATTGTTTGGTGGCTCTTATTTATTTCCTCATAGATATATTCTCCCTACATACATTTTTTATTTTCCTGTGTAGTGGAAGGGATCTGCTCAACATGTATTTGGCATTTTCCATGGTTGGGTGATAGATTTCCAGAAGATCACTCATTTGTTTCCTGGCTCTTTCATCCTGTTTATTGAGCTCATACATTTCCTCGTAAGCTTCCTTCAGTTTCCTTCTCACCCTATTAAAAGTGTACTTCCCCTCATCTACCTCTATTTCTCCTCTTGCATTGTCTTCTCTTCTTTGATTTGTAGCTTCCTAGATAAGGATCTAGTAATCCTAGCTACTGGAACTTTTGTCTTTTTAACATCCTCATTGATTACCTTTTCTTTTCCCTTGGATTCGGCAGTAGCTGGTGTATCTTTAACCATTGACACATCTTCACTACGTTGAGTTGTCTTTTCTAGAATATCCTTCTTTAGTTGCCTATTTTCCTGCGGCAACTGTGCAATCCTCAAATCGACCTTCTTCAATTGTTCTTTAAATTATACAAACTTGCTGAATTTATCATCAACAACTTCATCTTCTGGTATGGTCTCCATAGTCTCAAATGTGTGCTCCAAGGGTAGATTTTTTGCAGCAGACCTAATAAGGGGTTTCTTAGGGACATCCACCACTTTTGGGGAAAATTGTAGCTTATTACCTTTCTTCTCTCCCGTAGACTACACTGTAGCTTAGGGCCACTTCACCAAGCTTCCAATTGGTGATTGAAGGTCCTTTACCACTACTGAGGGTGTTTCCTTCTTGCTCAAGGGACTAGTTGGCACATCATCCACTAGTTTTGAAGAAACAAAAAATGAATTCCATGATTGATTTGTTTTATTCGGCTCCTCCAATACCAACAAATTAGTTAAGGAAAAGTAGAAAAGGCTTAGTTCCACTTGAATTTGTTTCCCCTACACTTTGGCAGCCATCTTACAAAGACTCCTGAATAGATAGAAGGGGAAATTCAAGGGACTCCTCCTAGTAAAATGCAACAAGAGTCTGAAATTTTATTGGTAAATCCTTCCAAACCTAACCTCACATGTGAAATACCTCTGAATATCCTCCAAAAACTTGTTGGGATGTTCAAGTAGATACTCTTTAGGAACAATGGACCCATACTCCTTGTCTCTATACTTAGGCTTCAAAAAATATTTATAATGTTAAATATCAAGGGGCATAACCTTGAACCATTGTTCTCCTTGAAGGGGAATTTCTGTTGTAGTTTCTATTTTGACCTCTATAACTGGAAAGGTGAGTGCTCCAACCTTAGCCTCCATTCCATCAAATCTTATTGCAAAATCATTATTATTTTGTGCATTATACCCTTGAATATTTTCACAAAACCTAATAGATCCCACCTTCTCAAAGCCAACTCTGATAGTTGGGTCTGCATTGATGAATGTGAGGTCTTGTGGTTCAAATATGACAATAGCACCTCCCTTGTTCTTACTTCCCTCTGGAGTTGACATGGTTTCTTGTTTGCAGCAGGGAATACTATAGGGTTTTAATGGAAACTTAATTTGTGCAACACGTAGTAGCAAAAATGGAAAGAGGCCCCAAATTTTATCTTTGATATAAAATTAAGAAGGAAACCCTATATATCACAGACCAATCAACACAAATAACTGTTGGAAATCCCAAGACAACTTATACATTTTATATTCTAGTGGCAGAAAATTCAAAAGACATGCGCAATGATAGAAGCATGTCACATGAGAAAATAATCTTTCAAACACCTCTAAGGCACAAATAATTATGGTAGGAGCTTTAAATTTAGTTCAAATGCATGACATACCTTGCATATGGAGGCTACACAGAGAAAAAAAACATACTTGGCAAAGACAAGTGCAAAAAACGCAGCACATAGAGAAAGCGCAATGATTAGGAGAAAACACAACGATTGGAAAAAGTGCAGTGATTGCAAAAATAAAACAATGATGAATTAGGTGACTTGCAGGTTTCTATGTTATTTTCTTAGATCATGCATGTAATTGGGTAATGCAGCATTGTGTGGAAATGCAATGCTCCCCTGTCTACTTTGTGCAGCAACTAAGCACGACCACCAATGAATTTTTTATGGGAATAATGGAGATATGAGAAGTATTGTATGAATAAAACCATGCAAATAACGTCCCAAAGTGGCCGAGAGCGTATTTTTATGGCGATAATTACGATTTGAAATTGAAATACCAAAGCGTAGCACTTGGAAAAAGCACAACAATTGTCCTTTTCACCATTGTACCCTTGCTGATGTCATGACCAATCATGATTTGTCATATAAATTGACTCAATACACCTACAATTTTGTTCCCATGATGACAAAGCATGGCAACACAATCTTTCTCATGATCACTTGATTTAATTTTGACCCTTAGACCTAGCTAACTTGACCCCTTGGGATAAAAATATCATCTTTGTAAATATTAACACACGTTGAAATACTTACAATGGATAATAAAAAACAAATTCCCACCTAATACCTAAAGCTTGATCTTTCGCAATATCATAGCCACACTTTATGCTTTTGACAAAATTTGAAAGAAAAAAAATATTTTTTGACTATAATATCCTTTGCATCTGCTAGTAACAAACTTGTCTCCTCAAGGGATTGAGAAATCGAGTGAACCACAGAGCTAGAAATCCTCTCTGCTTCCGTAACTAGTTCCTTAGCTAAGCCTTTTTTATATTTCCATGCATGTAGGATTGTAGATTTATGCATCTCATTAATCTTTGGCAAGTTTGTAAAGTGCCTTTTTTATCCTTTTGCATGATAAAAGCTCAAGTAGCTTAAACTTTGCTTCATCATAACCTATCTCGATGTCTACTATATCATTAAAAATTGAATTGAAATTTTTTTCTTGCACCTTTCACTTTGTTTAATTTATCACAAAATAGCCCTTGCTCATGTTGTAGCTATTGATTGATATCAATGGATTCATGCTTGAGTTTAGCAATATCTATTATGCTTTCCTTGGCTATATTGACGTGCTCTTGCAACTCTTTCATTTGGCATCATTTTCTAGGTTTTAGATTCAAATTAACTTCCCATTAGAGGAATATGAGTTTGCATTTGAGAAAAATCCTGCTCCAATTGATGAATCCTTTCATCTTTCTGTTTGATGAATTCTTTGAGTTTAGTAGTTGTATCAATTTGCATTTGCATAATCCCTTGTATATAGAGCTAACTCCTCAAATGATTGATTTGGTGTCATTGAGGCTCCTTTCCATCGGAGTCGCTTCTAGAACTTTTGTCTCAATATTTTTTATCTTCTTCTTACTTCTCTTTAATATGGATTTTTGCTTCAGGAAGTAGAAGACTTCAATCGGAGGAATATATTCTATCGTAAATTGACACAACGTTAGATGTACCAGAAATTTTCTTGGAACCAGGTAAGGAACTGGTTGGAGTCTTTACAACAACCTTATGATATGAGAGACTAAAGTCTGAAACATTGGGGAGGGGGGATGACAACTATTGTTTGTATGCACTCTTGGAATATGTTCCAATCATAATCGATTCTTTGAGAACATGTTTAGGAGCCTCAAAATTAATTTTATCAAATACTTCCCATTCCTTATTTATATAACACCTTGTAACGTATTTGGAATTGGTTTCTTTGAGTGAAACAGTGAGGGCCTCATTTTCTAATGGTACTGGTGTTTTCTTATGCATAGAAACCCTATGAGTGCAAGAGCTTGCAGCTTTTGTTGTAGTTTCCTATCCTTTTTGTTGTTGTAAAGTTATTGGAAATGAATATCTTCTTGAGTATCTAAAAAATAAAAAATGTTAATCGCTTTCTATATTTAATTGTTTTTCTCTTTCACATACCTCCTCATAAGAACTAGCTCTATAGAAAATATCATCATAGATGGAATTCTCATGAACGTATGTCTTAATACATGCTAGTTTTGTTACCTTTTTAACAACTATGTGAGGATCATACAGTCTCAAAGGAATTGTATATAACTTCAAATCATAAAAAGTTTCTAATTCCTTTTCAATATGCTAGAAGTTTTGAAGGATGTAGTTACCAATCTGAACAGGGAACTTAGGCCATGCCTTCTTTTAAGTTTTTCTTAGTTTAGTTTTTATTCTTGTTCCTATAGTTCGGAAGGCCACCTATTTACAAAGAACCATATTTGGAACGCAATGAGGCAAAGCACGAGGAGCACCATAACATCCATAAACCCTAACATATGTAAAATTTTCCTCGGAGAACCAATATCCAATCCTAATAGACAATCCATGTATGATTGAGACATTCTTGGGGGTTTACATCCAAAGATAGTCTGATAGATAGGGATCATGACATAGTGAAATTTTTAGTAGAAATTATCAAAGTATTTATCTTCCCACAAATTATTATGATATAAGTGAATGGACAAGGGCTCATCAAGTGTCCATTTCTAGCCCTTTGCTAGAAAGGCATTAGAAATACATATGGCATCGATAATGAAAGCTAACATATAATAAGAAGGGTTAAAGGTGTCAATTTTCTCTTTTAAGAAAGAAAGAACATTAAGAGCAATGTTACTGGATAAACTTTATACTCAATTAAAAGAGAATCCATCTCAAGCTCTATGGATGAGAGGGAGCCAATCTAAAATGATTTGTGTGACATTCTTCTTTCCAAATATTCTACATAACGTGGAAGCCACATAATTGATAGGAGGGTTTAGAGAGGAAATTGAATATTTATGAAATAATATTCTTTATGTTGATTGGGATCTCTCCTCCATTCTTTTATCAGATGGGGAAAAGTTTCACCAGCCTCAGCGCATTCCTTTTGAATAAACTCCTAAACAAACTTGGAATTATAAATTAGATCTGGTTTAGGTAATTTATACATACGTAGATCTCCTGTGCTTTGAAAGAACTGACTATTGTACCACGAGGAGTGATAATTTGTCATTTATTGGTGTCTACCTGATTGATAGCCCATCGTATCATGTTATTATAAGGAAGGATTCTTGGTCGAGCAACTACTTTATGCAGACCTGAGACTTTGCAATGTCTAGGAATGTTGCCTCAGAACTCATTTTTCTTCCTTGAACATTGGTGATGTTTGCAAGACCTGAAAGTTCTTTAATTGCATCATCTAATTCCTTCTCAATTAGCTTATACATTGCATCCCACAAGGAAATACCCACATCCATGGTGACAACCGTGTCAAAAAAAATCTTCAATCACTCGGCCTTGATGTCTTTTGCACATACAACTTCCTTTTCGATCTCCCCATATCGATGAATTTCACAAGACCCATTGGACTTGCACTGGGACGTTGCAATACCAAATTCAGAATTAGAATGGTGATTTTCAAAGTGATAAATGAAAATGTCAAGCAATACTAACTATCAATTGACAAACCTACGTAGGCATAATTAAGACACGTCAAAGGAAAAAAGATAGGAAATTAAACACTTAGGGTATGCTTATCTATTTTCCAGGTGGAAGTGGATGTACTCTCTTCAAGAATGTGACATATGTCAATCATGGATAGGAAGGTCATGATGACTTGTCATTTGATTTGTTTCTTACATCACCCTTGAAAATAATATCCTAGAAGAAATGAAGGAAACGCTTTAAGAAATCATTGGGGTGATGGTTACCAGGGTGATGTGGCAGTGGACGCAGACGAATGGAGAGAGACACATGTTTTAAGAAAGAAATGTGGTGGCTAATTAGTCATCATGGGAATGAAATCCTAGAAGAAACCATGGGAGCCCCCTTTGAAATCATGGGGAAATATTGCCGGGTTTATGTGGCATAGTAAAGGAGGGGCCGGTAAAAGAGTAGATGTGCACAAGGAGAGTATGCATGGGAAAGGGCCTGCGAGTCCACGTCGTCCTGATAGTAAAATCCCAAAATTAATGAAAGGGAGATCAAATATATTCCTCCGGGGTTATGGGGCATGTGGGCCACGACTAAACGCGTGCAAGTGTTTGGTTTATGTATTATATGTATAAAACCTCTGTTGTGGTGGTTCTTGTAGGACCATATATATATAGATATATATATTTATGTATAAAACCTTTGTTGTGGTGGTTCTTGTAGGACCCTATATATATGTATAGATATATATATTTATGTATAAAATCTATGTTGTGGTGGTTCTTATAGGGCCATATATATATAATATATTTCTCCGGGGTTATGGGGGCATGTGGGCCACGACTAAACGCGTGCAAAGTGTTTGGTTTATGTATTATATGTACAAAACCCTCTCCGGTGGTTCTTCTAGGGCCATATATATCTATAAATAAAGTCACGATGATTATTAAAATCAAATAAAAATAAACTCTATAAAAATATCAAAAACTAGGGATATTTTTGAAATTTTTAGATTTTTTGGTTTATATTTTATTTATTTATTTTATTTTAAATGGGAATTTTATTAAAATTGAAAAGGGTATTTTATTTTTATTATGGTTTTAATATAAAAATGAGTGATTATTATTTTTACCATAAGAAGGTTTTATTTTTCTTTTATATAATTTAATTTAAAATATAAATTATAGATTTTGGTGAAATATTTTGAGATCAATCTACATAATTTTTTATTTATTTTTATATAAATTTTGTTTTTTTTTTCAGAATTTAATTATGTTAAAGTTTTATTTATCATAATAATTTGATTTGATAGGAGCCATTGTGGACAATAGGTTATTAACATTTCTAAAATGTGATTTAATAGGAAGGTATTTGGGTAGGGAAATGAGAATAATGGAGGGATAAGAATTTAAAGGTGGTTAACTATTAGATGGCTAAGTATAGGGTCTGTGATTTTGGCACAATTATGTTTCAAGGCTTGATTAGTACATTTAAAAAAGAGTGGTTTTATATTTATCTCTCCATCCCAATAGGGAAGAGATGTTGTAATGTCTTGTTATGCTCTTGTTATGTTATGTTATCTAAATATTTTGAATTAGTCAAATTACATAAAAATAAAAGAAAATTATTTAAAATTAAAAGAAAATTAAAATTAAATTGAGATTAAATAGTCAATTTATTGTTGGTTTTTGGGCTCCAAGTTTTGACAACCCATGGTTTTTCCAATGATATTATTTTCTAATGTAGCGTATTTAAAGGCATAAAATTCCAATTAATGTTTTTTTTCAAAGAATTCGGGTTCCAACTATCTAAAATTTAATTTAGTTCCCATTATCATTTTTTCTATAGGTAGTTGCAGAAACAACTGGTGGAGGAGTTGACACCACTCTTAAATGCATATGAAACATTAAAGCAATGATTCAAGTCTTTGAAGCCTGCCATGATGTAATTGCTCTTAGCTCATTTTAGTTTAAAGACATTAGTGATTCAAAAAAATATATAAGTTGATTGATTCCTTTCTAAGAAAACAACTGTAATGTATATGTTGATCAGTGAAAGGGAATTTGATATCATAATTTAGTATTTTCAAAGTTGGGGTATTGTATCTGTTTTGTTGGGTGTACCTCATTCAAAGGTAATATTTGCAACGAATCTTGTGAATTTTCTGAATGAGAGGATGTTGAAAGGAACCTTCTTTGAAAACTATAAACCTCGCCAGGACTTGTAGAGTTATACTTGAATAAGGTAAGAATTTGGCTATTATTCAAGGATGCATTTATTTGTTTTATTAGATTTCTTTTCTAAGAATTCCTCTCTCAAAGGTTCACCATGCATAGATATTTGTTGGTTTGTCAATGTAGTGGCATCACCAATCTCTGCAAGATGTAATTTAGGTTTTTAATAGATCCTTTCTTCTTTTTTTGCAAAATCTTGAAGTGGGTTGTTAGTAATTGAGTTCTTAATTGATCATTCCTTGTTTCTTTTCAGAAGTTGAAACTCGATAAATTTATTACACATCACTTTTTGTGGATATCAACAAGGCATTTGATCACATGATTAAAGGAGAGGGTCTTAGAACTATGGTGAAAGTGATCGAATAAATGGAGAAGGCATTTGATTACATGATTAAAGGGGAGGATATGATCATTGTGTTTAAAGTTACTGAGTAAACGGTCAAGGAAGAAGTAAAATGTATTCTGAGTATAAGATAAGTGAGTTGTTTGCCACATTGGAAGGTATTAATGGTTATCTATGAGATACATTTTTGTTCTTATACATAAGGATATTTAAGTGTTGAAGATCAATAGTTTAAATTTTGAATGACAAATTTGGTGGAATATCCTATGTGTATCAATTATTTTGGGAAAAGTGAGTTGCCTGCCATATTGAAAGGTATTAATGGTTATCTATGAGATACATTTTTGATCTCATACATGAGGATCTTTAAGCATTGAAGATCAATAGTTTAAATTTTGAATGACAAATTTGGTGGAATATCATGTGTGTATCAATTATTTTGGGAAAAGTATAAATTGTGGATTTTGGTTGTTAAGAAAGGTTTTACTTTCTTTTTAGAAATTTATTTTTGGTGGGCAGTTTAGAGGATTATGTTGTTGTTTTTTTCTAAGTTCTATATTTTTATAGATTTAATTCAGCGTCATATATACAAATTATTAATTTTGAACCACTTGACAAACAATATATATATGTGTGTGTGTGTGTGTGTGTGTGTGTGTCTTTTTTTTGTTTGTCAAGTGGTCTGAGTTCACTAGAGATTGCATCAGGTTTGACTTGTGGCTTGAGAAACTGCGACCCATGGACATCTAAGCCATCAAAATCACTAGGGGATCGCAGCGGCCTAGGCCACACTAGCACTAAGCTAATTGGGTTTAACTTGTCTCCTCTCCCTAGTACAGACACAACAACCTCGTGAGGTTTTTTCCTAGGTCACCCCATCCTCAATAGGCTGTGCTAGTAGAAATTGACTAAAATATAAAATTTGAATATGGTGATTTGGAATATCATAAATATCAATTTTCATAATAAAAAAATAAAAATAAATAAACAAATATAAAATATAAAATATAAAATAAAAATAAAAATAAAATTATTTCAAATGTAATGAAATTTAAAAATTTAAATATAAATTGTAGATTTTGGTGAAACAAAATGGGTATCAATTTTTATGAAAGGTTTTTTTTTAATATAATTTAATTTAAAATATAAACTATGAATTTTGATGAAATATCTTGGAATCAATGTTTTATTTTTTATATATTTTTTATATAATTTAATTATATTAAAGTTTAATTTACTATATTAGATTATTTTAGTATTTTTTTCTTAATTAGTAAATATATGAATGTCAATTATTCACTTAATACTTTAAAAATGGCAATTTATTATTTTAACCATGTATCATTTACTAGAATAACAAGTAATTTGGTAAAAACAAATATGAGTATTAGGTTTATTTTTGACAAGATTGTGATAAGGTTTAAAAATTTGGTAGGTTTTAAAAACAAATTATTTTTATGATTAAAATTTTTAAAATTTGAATATGCAGGTCTTGGTCTAGGGAAATGAGAACAATGGATAGATGACAATTTAAAGACGGTGGTTAAGTATTGGGTAGCTAAGTATTGTGTGTGATTTTAGCACAATAATGTTTGAAGGTTTAGTATGTTTAAAAAAAGTGTTTTGATATCTATCATTATTTTTTTAATAATAATTTCTAATGATCTAGTAAGTTTAAAAAATAGTGTTTTCATATTATTTTTTTTAATTAAAAAAAAAAATTGGCACACTTTTGACATAAGGATGGGGAAATGAAAACAAAGGGAGGGATGACAAAGTTGATGAGTAGATGAGAAAGCTTTATTAATTTAAGGCAAAGAGTGATTATATACCAAATTACCTAAATGTTTTTTTAATTGGATTGTTCCTTTTTGAGAAAAAGTGAGAGCTAGAGAATAAAAAAGTTAAAGATTTTAAAATGATAATGTTTTAGTCTAGATAATGACTAAACTAGAAAGACATAGATTTGAAAAGTTTAAATAATTAGTTTTTAAAATAATAAAATTTTAGACTAGGTGATAGTGAGACGAGTGAAATATTTTCATTATGAAGTTGGGGTGACAGTGAGATTGAGTATGAAGGTATCTATTGAAATTTTTTCATTATAAATTTGGTGGAAGAAAACATTTAAAAAAGAGATAATGTTACTGCATTGAATTTCAATAATAAATTGTAAACTCAATAGGAAGTTTACTTCCATAACAATCTTTGGTAAATATTGATAAAGGTGAGTAAGACTAATGCTATAGTGAGTGTGAATGTGAAGGGGAGACTAATAAATATCTAAATTCATAATAATATCACTTCAATAAATAATATTAATTATTTTCATGCGTATGAAATAAAAAAAATCTGGATAAGCATCAATAGATATGTATTGATGTCAATGTGAAACATAACAAATTTGGCACGAGTGCCGGCCAAACCGACATGGAAGAGGCGTGGACTGTTTTAGAAGACCCCCCGCAAAATTGCCCTCTATATATATGTAAATATGGGTCATGAATTTTGCAGAACTTGGGCAGGGAGAACAGAATGAAATCGGAAGGAGCAATTTGGGTAAGAGGTGGGCTTATTGGAGCTGGAGCATTTGGTACAGTCAGCCTTGCCATTAGCAAGTTCGATGGCCATCTGTTTGCTGTCAAGTCCACTGCTGCTTCTATTTCTTCTCTGGAGAATGAGTACAGGATTTTGCAGTCTCTCCATTCTCCATACGTTGTAAGCTGCCTGGGTCAGGATTACACCATTGAGAAAGGTGTGAGGATGTACAATCTTTTCATGGAGTATGTTCCAGGTGGTAGCATCGGAGATCTGTTGCACAAGTTTGGGGGTCGGCTCGAGGAGTCGATCATCATATCATACACACGCGGCATACTACGAGCAATCCAGTATCTCCACGAGCAGGGGATTGTACACTGTGATATCAAAGGGCAAAATGTTCTTGTGGGTGCAAATGGTGTAAAGCTTGCTGACTTTGGTTCTGCGAGGAGAATTGGTGATGAAGGGGAGGGCAAGGAGCCTCTGAAATTGAGGGGAACCCCTCTGTGGATGGCTCCGGAGGTGATGAACCAAGTGGAGCAGGGGCCTGCTTCTGATATTTGGTCTCTGGGTTGCACTGTGCTGGAGATGGTCACCTCGAGGCATCCATGGAGCCATGTTTCCAATCCCGTTGCTGCGATGTATCTGATTGGATGCACAGAGAACATGCCCGAGTTGCCTGCTCTGCTTTCGCCTCAGATGCAGGATTTCCTTGAGAAATGCCTGAGAAGAGATCCCAGGAAGAGGTGGACCAGTGAGCAGCTGCTGAGCCATTTTTTCCTCAATGACAACACCTCTGTCCTAGAGGATGGGAGCCTCAGCCATCCTCAATCCTCAATCAGTGCAGAGCAGGGATGGGATCCCCACTGTTCTGCTATTGGATCCCAAATTATTTTTCCCACGTTGCCTAGGAATGTGCCCATTTGTCCTGTAATTGCATTTTCTAGTAATCTGCCCATTCTAAGGCAGGCAGGGGAATGTGGTGGACAAGAAATGAAGGCGCTTGAGCAATCCCAGAGTCCTTCACCCCGAGATCGGATTCTGCAATTGGCAGCAGAAGGTGAAATCGGTAGCATAGCAGAGAGCATTAACTGGTTTGCAATCTCCCCTGGTGAATGGATTACTGTGAAGTCTCCCAAAAGAACTTCTTCAAATTTGGATGGCCCTTTCTCAGGCGTCACCAATAGGTCATCTAACCAACCTCAGCAACTGAACCAGCATTCTGATAGTGACATTGACTCTTGCAGAATGCCAATTTCCTTCCTACTTTCATGCCACACTCACAGGAAACTGTTCCTCTGCACTCAGATGGCCGAGTATCGTTGCCCTTCTTTTTTTATATATAGTAACCATTGTTTTCTCAAACAGAAGACCAAAGGTCTTCTATTCTATAGTGGCAGAGCCTATGCATCTTCCTGCAGTTTCATTCCACCCCATTTCAGCTGGCTTTACAATCTGCTTCCTCATAACTTGAGAAGAAGGGATGCCTTTATTTCTATATATGAGTACTCTCTCCATAAAATTTTGACATTTACTAGTAATCTCGTATCGAAATTCATAGTAATTCATGGTCTTTGCGTGCCTGTGACGAGAGGGCTAAATACTAAAATATCGGTATATTATGAAGAATATTGGTTTTATGTTTTTACACCGTAAGGCGTTCTTTTGAGAAAGACTCTTGCAGGCACACTACGCACTCTTAGGCGTTCTTTTGAGAAAGACTCCATATGCATCACTATGCACTCTTAGGGATTTTTTTGAGAAAGACTCCTTATGCATCACTATACACTTTCAGATTTAATGTTAGAGTATTGACAACTTAATAGTTAATAATAATTCAGATTAATAATTAACACAAGTGAAAACTCATTTTAACCGTTTGCTCTCTTTCTTGATAATGCAAAGATTGATTTAAAAGATATTCGGTGTAAAAGTTCTAAGCAATCACTACGCTTCGATGGAAAACTCTTCCTTAGGATGGGCATCCGAGTGGAGTCTTTATTCGAGCACAGGCAAGGCAAAGGATATATAAGCAAGGAAGGGAAAAAGCGGAGTCTTTATTGGAGCAGAGCCAAGGCAAAGGATATATAAGCAAGCAAGGGAAAACGTTGCAACATAATTTCCTTCACCAGTTGGGAGACAGGAGCCAAAAGAATCCAATTCTATGAGAATGTAACGAACTGCAAATGTGCAGAGCTGTTAGCATAGATGCCCTTTTATTATTAAAACAAAACTATTAGTATACATAGGAATAAGAGGTCTCAAACACAGAGACAAGAGGTTTCATACACACAGACATGACACTCATACTCGTACACAACAACAAGGCATATAAATTTTCATTTTCATGAAAATGGATATTACCCTTTTCATCATATGTATGTAAATTTTTATATTTTTTTTTCATGAAAATGGATATTACCCTTTTCATCATATATATATATATGTAAATTTTTTTATAAATGATAAAGTAGTTTCAGTGTAAAATTCGGTTGTTTGATATTATTAGTCTTTTGAATAACACTGTGAGATCTCTCAATCCTTTTTATAACAATCATAAAAAAACTTACAAGTCAATGCCTGAAGTTCAAGATTGATGATGTTATTGGTCAAATTGTATAAAATAAAATAAATAATTATAAAGATCCAAAATTAAAATGAATTTAGCTTAGTTATTCTCAAATTATATATTATATTATTTTATTATAATATAATAAAAAATATATGAAAATTGCTTATAAAAATAAATATGAGGAGCATTTTATTATAAAATAGAAAAAATGTTATAAAAAATAATAAATCTTTTTTTAAAACTTTATTGGTTAGTAGACAACTTGTTTTTAGAATTCAAGTCATATTTATTATCACATTAGAAAGAATGTTTGGTTTTGAATAAGTTTCCTTCCATTAAAGCTAAAAAAAAAGAAAAAATGGTATAATAGTTTATTATTTTGTTAATATATTATTATGAAGAAGCTTAAAAGATGAACATAGACATGTGGTACTTGCTTTAATTCTTGGAGCATTTAACATAATTTCAAGTGTGACACAAAGATGGAGCTCCTTAAGATTGTTTAGCCACACTTGCTCATTTTAGGCAATCTCTGAACAATTATCACTGAACCCACTGAAGATAATGAAGCACAAGTTGAAGATCTGAATGATCCTCACACGAATCCCATAAGCTTTGCAAAACTTTTGAATGAAGTCTCCTAAAGAGAGTTGGGTTTTCGTCCAATACTCACAAATCACCCGAGGGTTTCCGTCCTGGGGCTACGACCGAAGTAGAGAACCATGTCTCAAACCTCTCACACAAGAAAATGATATGATCCAAAAGATATCCCTCAATGGCCTCCTCCATTTCTCTTATAGATCTCTTGGAGCCTTCTAGAGCATTATTTTATTATTATTTTATTCATAGAACACTTTTCCCTCTTATTAAAATATTCATTTTTAATGTAGAAAAAAGTAAATCGGCTACCACGTCTCCTCCGGTCACTGAAACTCATTTCCCACCATCCCATCATGGAAGTATCCTCGTCCTGGTTCCAATGAGCCATTACACTAAGGTGTTCTATCATGTATTCCTCATGGAATGCCACCTTGAGCGTAATTAGCTGAGTTAAGCCCACAAATAACTTAAATTTCCGAAAGTTGTCGGAATATACCGGAATGAAAGCCAAACTGCCCGGATGATGGAATATGTTTAGCGAATGCCACCCGACTACATAGAAATTCCTTAAAACTCCTCCAAAAATCCCCTGGGCCCACTGATGACAACAACCTGTACCTATGACCGATCAACTCCTAACTCTAGGAGTCCATCCTAGCCCTGTCATAGGTGACACCAAAAAAAGGGAATATTATAGACCTTCTACCCCAAGATTGCCTGCCCTCAAGCAATCCAAATATGTGGGCCACCCTGTTGGCCCGATGCAACTAAGACCCAATGCTCGGATCCCACACAAACCCCTGGGTGCTACTATGCACCTGTGTCAAGCCACTCAGAATAGACCCCTCAATTTCGGGATCCCAAACTAATCTCTCATTGTACCTGTCAACAAACAATCCTCCCGGACCCCAACGCCACCATGGCCAATCATCACCCAAGTCCCACGGCTCAAACAACGCACTGCCTCTGGCTATAGCTGATGCCTCATGAAGTGAAGTCCGCAAACAAACATCAATGCTCCCTAGCTCATGTTGTGATGTTACATGTACCTCTAACTGTATAAGTTGCCCCACCAACTACGTACCAACTCATCACCTCTCTCTAATCCAAGGCCTGAGTCAATCCCATGCTGATCTTGCTCTCCTAAAATCGAGATGGAGTGTTGAAGAAATGACGACCTGTGCCCCACTACCAGCTGGAATCTGTAACATCTGCTATGTCTAAGGGACCCTTCTATGTTGTTCTCCCTACAAAGAAAATCGTACCATCAAGAAGGTACTAGCTCACGATCTCCCGCCAATCCATCCTGGAAGAAGAATCCCATGTACTATCAACTGCATACAGAACATTCCTAGAGAGTTGTCGCCAACTCATAATCAACTCACGATGCTCTGTGCTATCTGCCGACGAAATCTTCTTGTAGAAGAAGGCCCCGCCCTCTATAATGGGCCAAAGTGGGCAAGATATGCTATGAGCCCCATCGATGTACTCCTAGAGAGTGCTACTCCCTGAAAGTACTGCAGTGCTGCTGGCTGCATGTGCATCTATCTGCACCTCATTAGTGTGTCGGCCCAAAGGTGGATGCTCCACCATCTCCAACAACTCCTCTCTCTCCTGATTGGGAATGTAATACTCCCGCTATCCAATAGCCCCCTGCAGAACTATCCCATCAACCTCCAACATCTCCAGAGGAGATGGATCTTCAACTGCTGTCACCATACTCGGTGTCTATGCATCTGACTGCTCCTCCTCAATGGTTGACCCCAAGTTTAGCTGCATATCCATCATAGACTCAATGTGAGCCTCCATCTAGCTCTCCCCCAAAGGACTATCATGCATGATGTGCATAGTATCCTCCTCTGCTGACTCCTGCTCCATCATATGATGCTTCGGCTAAATCTTCACAAGTGACTCATCACCCTGAGTATCTCTTGAAGAGTCCCCTGACTGCTCACCCTGCACATTGGAATACAACTCTGGCCTACTGTCATCATCTCGGCATGACTGCTCTCACTCCCCAGAAGCGCCCTCATCTGATCCCATGGACTCATCTGAAGAAGAGTCCTCATCTTGACATACAGAAGGAACGTCTACTGCTCTACCTCTGCCACCTCTTCTGCATCTCTCAAACATGAGTGATCAGGCCCCCAAGGTCCTTTGCAAATGAAGCAAAGTCCCTTCCTCCTCAGCTCATTTCTGTTGCCTGATCCACCAAACTGGAACAACTCCTCCCTGGTTAATTGTCTCCTAAAAATCTCAATGTTATGCTCAACTAGACCTTGGGCTAGCTCATAAGCAGCAGGTGAGACCAAATGCTCTCTCCTCCAAATGCTCATCAACCTAGTCTGCAACTCCTGGAAAATGGCCTCACAGACTCCCATACATGACGACAGGATGGACTGCATGTGTGCTATGACTATGTCAGAATGATGTCTCCTAATGCTGAAGAAGGATTAGAACATCTGAATATTCAAGTTATCACACTCAAGATCAAACATGACCTCATAATTTCGGGTCATGGCCATGACTTCTAAAACCTTAAGCTCCCTCCCAAATGTAGAGCCTGCACAGTTGTCCAAGTCCTGAAAATTTCCTACTATCAGTTTGAAAATTATTTTCATAATATCATCATTGTAGGGAGGAAAGGGTGTTGTTATCCTCAAAATATCACTGAAACAAGAGGCAGTTGTAAGCTTGACTCTCTCACTTGGATGTTCCAAGAATCTAGCTTGTACCAATGCAAGCATAGATGGCTCCAACGCCCAATTTAAACTCCAATCAGATTGCTCTACCTTTGGAAGACAGGATTCCAGTTTCTCAAAATGGGAAAGTCATTTTCTGATCTTCCACTCTTTAAGTCCATCCCAAGTGCTTAAAGCCAATTTCCCACTTCTCTCTCATGTAAATTTCTCGGATGCCTTTGTTGGAGTAAATTATGTACCTTCTTGGAGAAGGGTCTGCTGTTATGTTTTGGTTTTTGGTCTTCTGATGCATGGTGGTTCAAGGAACCAACTTCTGTTGTTATTATTCTTAAGCTATTTAGGAATCCCTTCATGGTTCAACCAATGATGTGGTCACTATTTTTCTGAGTTTAATGCAATTTCCTGAATTTTCAAGGGTCTTTCATTGAGCCCATTTGTCAGACATTTCAAATACACACTACGATAGGTGAAATTTTCAAGGGTCTTTCATTTGCCCAAATTTTACAATATAAAATTATTTTACATTAAAAATCGCCAACATTATATAGAAAATATATATAATATCATTATAAATTTGAATAATTTTACAAATACATCAATAAACATTTTATTGTTTGCATATTAGGGACTAGCGAGATTCGCCAATTTTTTAAACTTCAAGATAATTTTCCATCCTTAAAATTATCCCTGCTTAATATCCCTTGCAAAATTGATTGTTTCATGTATTCTTCTAATTTTAAAAGAAAAGCGTTTGCCTCAGCTGGAGTTTTGTCTAAGAGATATTCAAATTCGGGCCTTGCCCATGTGAGACAATGGTGAATATTATGTGGAAATAAATGAATCATGCACATGGGTGTCTGCTTTTCAAGGGGATCTCGTGATGCTCCATAATTCTTAGTGAAGTGAGGCATAACCATTTAGGTGTTTGGCTTGGCCCCCAATGTTCTATACTAGCAATGGATTCTAGAAGTAAACACACCTTGAATCTACATACAACATGGCATTGACATTGTCCAGAGCATTCAAAACAACATCAACCTCACTATTCTATAAGGAATCACCAAAGACATTTTCAATATTTGAGCTCACATGATTCTCCGTTGCTTGAACCTGCAAATGTGGGTTGATTGCATTAGTTGTTGATGTTGCCACCCTTGACATTGCCTGCCCAGTATTCCAACCCCGAAAGAGGAATTATCTACTAAGATTTCTCTTCTCAATAATGTCATCATTTTTTATAGTCTGTTTTCCGTGGCTTCCATGAGGCTAAGTTCTTTAGAAGCTCACATCCTAGAGCACCATCCCCCACAAAAAAATAATTTGGCATCTTCCAAATTTTTATGCACCTTTTTTCCAAATACATAAATCGAAGCATCATAACGACTATTCAAAGGTCTCACATCCTTTGGCCCAAGGGGTTATACAGGAAGATATTCCAATGAATCAAAATAGAATAATTGTACAAGTAGGAACATAGAAATCTATATTAGATAATAAATAATTGAATGCTCTTCTACCTTTCCCTTCCTTTCCTAGATAAAAGGGTAAACTTCCATTTATATGTAAGATAAATACAAAAGAGTAAATAGGGTTCTAAAGCAATAAAACTTGCAAAACTGGATGAAACTTTCCATAACAGGATTCCAAAACCTCATTCCCAACGATTCCACCAAACCGTAGCTACCATGGAATTCAATACTTGATGGGAACCGCTTGAAAAATGTTTGAATACATTTAAAAAAAACATTGGTGTAAGGAAAAAGATAATTTATATGATTTATGGTAACAATACATAAACCACAAACTAGCAAAAGACTACTAGTAGTAATTGAAGCTAGTCCGTTCACTCTCTTCAAGTAACAATGGAGGAAAGAGATAATTGGGACAATCAAGCATGTAAAACAATATCAACAACGAAATCCTTCCCTGAAGACTTATATGCAAAGGTTTACTCTCACATGATTATTTCCTGCAACACCTTTTGGAATATATTTCAACAGTTATTGGGTTGTCAACTTCATTTCTCTACTTCCTTTCATTTGCAAATGAATAAAAGGGTAGACCAAAGTAATAAAATGTAGTCTGGTACAAGCCCTATGTGTTTCCACACCAAAAATAAACAGTGGAATTCTTCTTTCAATGTCATAAAACACATTTATAATTAGGTTTTTATGGTTACCAATGGTTGGCCCTTACATGTTTCCCATCTCTCTTCCTCCAGCTGTCTCCCTTCACCAACACAATAAGAAGCACAAGGCTTCCTTCTTTGCTTAGAAACAGGCTTGCATCCATTTCCAAGTATTTGATGATATTCACATCCCCTAGGATTGATATGAATCACTCCAGGACAAAATCCAAATGTTCAAACCTGAGTAATAAACTACATCCTGTTACAAGCCCTTTGTTTTCACTACACCAAAAATAAACATTGTAATTATTATTTGCATGTCCTACAACACAATTATAATCAGGTTGCTATTGTTACCAATGGTTGGCCCCATACAAGCTTCCCAACTCTCTTCCTCTAGTTATCTCCCATCACCGGCACAAGAAGAAACACAGGGCATCCTCCCTTGTTTATAAATTGGATCGCATTCATTCCCAAGTATCTGATGCTCTTCACACTCACTTGCCTTGCTACAAATAACTCCATAATAGACATCAACTGTCTATACAAATTTACATATGTGACCAAGTCTAATTTTATCTAGATAAATTGTGTTTTAAGGGAAAGTGACATCATAAAATCAAGCCTATATACTATGGTCCCTGTACTATTATGAAGAAGGTTGGTGTGAATGGATTTCATTTAGATTTTCCTTGCCATATTTTCCCTCACAATGTGGTTAATGTTAATAATCTCAAGCCCTATGAACCTCCTATTCTGGAAGAGGAAGTTCACATTTCCCACCCACCTGATAAAATTCTGGATTTTCAGTAGTTTTTGGAGGAAGGCACGCTACTAGACCTGCACACATGCTCCACTTGTTAGCAACATACTATGACGTATCTTGTTGGGCACAAAAGCCAACTTCCTTCTTAGGATAAACGGTTGTCCCAAGTTTCTTTTGAACATATCTTCCCACCCCTTGTTGAGAAAGTGGGGTCATTTTTTCTAAAACAATGAAGAACTGATGTGCCACATTTGACAAACATTTATAACTAATCTTAATAGTTAGTTGTAGGATAATAAAGGCATGGTTAATCTTGAGCACTATGCATTTTCAGTTTATATTGTTTCTTAGTTAAAGTTGACTTTGTCAAAACTAATCATATATGATCATAAGTAAAATCTTATAAAAGGCATTTGCTCATAAACATAAGATACATATGTTTTGGGAATCAATACTCCTATGCATTTTATATTTGCAAGTTTTCGTCTTCAACATTTGAGTGTTATGGCTTATCAATCAGCCAACCATTAGATGAATGGTGATAGGTCTAGTGGTCTAGCAGTTTTCAAATGGGAAAGAGGTTGATATCACATCCAGAGCTCCCAAAATATGCAGTCATTCGGGTTGTCAAATCCAAGAGGACGAATTAATAGCAAAGTATGCATCTGCATAATGGATTTTTATATGTCATGATTCTTCTCCAATTTATAACTTATGACGTTTCCTTTGCAATATCTAGTGCAATTGTTGGTTACTATGCTTCTACAAGTATAAAACACACCTAAAAAATCACACCTTTTTTTGTTTGTCTAAAAACTTTATTTTAAACATTTTTCAAATTAAAACATTCTTAAATATAATGAGCTTATGTTCCTTGTTAATTAATAGAAATGTTATCACATTTGAAAAACTTTTAATCATTATATAATTGAAAATAAAGAAACCAACATATATTGCAAAATAATTATATTCTATATAATAAATAAATAAATCAATATATAATTCGTAAATATTTATGTAAAGAAAAAAAGTTTTAACCTTAAAAATAAAATAAATTTATTTTTTTAGATAATAAAAATAATTATATGTACGAGAGAGAAATTTTGGGTATTTTTTAATTACTAAAATATAATCGCAAAATTACATAAATATATAATGTGGATAACCATACCAACAACATTTCAATTGGATAATATCAAGTTAGAGTTCCATAAACCTTTCATTATTATTTAAATTTTTAAAGTAAATAAAATAAAAATATATTTTAAATCATTTTTTATATTTAAAAAACTAAAATTAGAAACCAAAAATAACAAATCTAAAAGAAAAGAACTATGATTGAGTAAAAGATTTTATTTTTTTTTTGGAGCATTTTTTTCATAGGGAAAAAACATTGGTTCTGTACCTTTTGATAACAACTAATCATCCATTAACAACTTGTACGCACTTTAATTCATTGTCAAATAACTCTAAGTGCATTGACACGTGCATTTGTGGGTAAGGAACATGTTATTGGGTAATAATGAACTAGTCATTGCTACTTCCACCATATAGATGAGGGGTTTAGTGCAAGCTAGAAGCTTTTCAAACCTAGAAGCTAAGTACTTAATCAAAGAGTTATTAACTAAGTTTTCTATGGGGTGGGAATGTGACTATGATATAAAAGTTTCTATAAAAATTTGAAACTTCTATGAACACCGATAAGCTAAACGGAGATAAGAAGATTGGCTTTCTTACGATATATGCCCCAAGGTGATGTAGGTTTGTCAATCACTCAATTATTAAATTATAAGATTGAGGTATAGGGGAACCCTATCTCAACACTCGATAAATATGGTTTAGTAAACCCTAATACTATAAGCATACAAATGGGAGGGTACCTAAGTATTTAGTAGAGATACATGACGAGAATGTATTATTAAACATTAAAAACAACTCATGTAGAAGAGAGAAAATGGGGGAAAATATCTTATGTCATCTTAACTCTAATTTATTATGTATTGTATGGTCACAATAAAATGACTAGTTCGTTTTGGTTTATTTGTAAGGATAGATTATATTAATAACATATATCTAGATTTCATAAGAAATTTGAGGTAAAGTTTCTTGCATATAAAAGGATTGAGAGATGTTACTTGGTGTCTCTAATTTTTTTGTAAGTTTGGCGAGACTATATCTTCAACATGTCCAATATATCACCCCAATCGGGGTGAGGAATTGAACCAGTGACTTCACATCAAGGAGTGCCTTAAAAGAACACCGATCACTATCTATCCAAGACCCCATGGACTACTAGGTGTCTCTATTTATTTGCAACAACTATTACTTTTTTTTGTAAGCTTGATAGGACCTTTTCATTCATATTATTCACAAAATCATGTTACAACCAAAAATTAAGTGATTTGTGTTGAGATTCAACAAGATGATGATCCTAGTGAAAATTAAGCACCTACACTAGGTGGGGCCTGCAGGCTATTTTTAGGTGATATGTCTATTTTTAGAATTTGGATAAAAGTCTATTTTTAGTAGTAATATATTTATATATGGTTGAGAAAATTGTATGGATGGATGGGCATCTAAGTTTGGAATGCATGTGTGAAGTTGTTTCGTGGAATGCATGTCAATTTTTGTTAAGCCCTTAACAAAAATTAGACAATAAATAACTATCTATTTTCAATGAGCATTTGGAAATAGTTAACTGAAGTGGAAAATTATTTAGCTAAGTGGATTTCGATTTGAAGTGGTGGATTGGTGGACCATGCAGTGGACTTCGTTGTAACTAAGTGATACAAAGTTGTAACAAAGTTGGATGTGTAGTTATGTGAGTTGTTATTTAGTTTAACTCAGTTAAGTGAGTTAAACTCAGTTGTGCTAGTTGTAACTAGTTGTAACTAAAGATACACTGGTGAGAGATCAGCGAATTAATTATTTAATTAATTCAAAAGCAGTGGTCTCACATGCAACTGAAGAAATACTACTATTAACTACATGCATGTCAGACTCAGTGGAGACCCAGTTAAGAGATAGGTGAAAGGGCATGGTTGACTATCAGTTGTAACTATAGTGGTGCATTCAATGCATCTACAAAAACATTGGAGATTCCAATGAGGATTTCACAGTGAAGGCAAGGCAAGATCAAATTCATTCAGGGATATTCATTAGCAGGGATTGCGCAGTGGAGGCAGGCTGTCAGGAGGTAGTAAATTGGTGCATGTTTATGCCAATTTTTGTATGACAGTGTGAGACGATTGTATATTGTACTGAGAGCTCTTGGAGTAGAGTTTTGTATGAGATTGTTTCATGATCCATGATATACATAATACATGATAGTTGGGGTTTTTAGCTTTATTATTTCCCGATAAAAAATTATGTGTTATGTTTGATTGATTTTTCTTCATGTGTTTGCAATTGGCGATTAAATTTCCACAAAGAAATAAGTAGAAAGATTCTGTATTTAACAGTGGATATAATTGTTAGATCAGGAGAGTCCGGTAATACATCACAATATTTATAAAATTTCTACATGGGATCAGAGCAGAGAAGATTGCAATATTGAAGCCGTAGCCGAGTTTTGTTGGTGGAAACAATTCGAATTTACTGCAAGTATTTCTTGGTGCAAAAGTTGAGTAAACATCGAGATGGCTTTCAATGGGTTACGGTTAGAGTATGCATTCGAGGGAAAATCAAACTACATTGCATGGAAGGATAGGATGGAGGCAGTGCTTGAAGATAATGGCTTGAAGGAATTCATCAACAGTGATGTTCCTAAACCCACTTCGACGGATGCTGCATTACTTGACGCATGGCAAAAGAAAGTAGCGAAGACGAGAAGGATTTTATTGGAAGGTGTGAGAGACCATATTGTCTCAAGATTTCATGGGAAATCCCCTCCATTTGCAATGTGGAGGGATTTGACAGATATTTTCCAAAGCAGCAACGACCATAGGAAATTGGTGCTGAAGGATAAACTCAAAAAAATCAAAATGGAGAAGGGCGACAATATTCCTAAGTATCTCACAAAGTTTGTCCAATGCAGGGATGATATGGGGAGTTTGGTAGTCATTGTTGCTAATGATGATTTGGTGAGCTTGGCTCTTTTAGGACTTCCTAACAGTTGGCACAGTTATTAAGACTATCAACGGATGGGAAAAATTGTCGGATTAGGAACGACTGTGGTCAGATCTAGTGCAAGAGGAGTTCAGGCGGAACACCAGGGATGGCTCTTCATCAAAGCATGATGATGAAGACTATTGTGCTTTGGCTGCCAAAGAAAGGAAAGGGAAGGGGAAGAAATTCCACTCAAAATCCGAGGCTAAAATAAAGAAGTTGGTTTTGTCCAAGGTGAAGTGTTTTCACTGTCACGAACATGGGCATCTCGCCACTAACTTCCCACAGAAAAAGATGAACAAGAAGGATGTTGGAGTTGCAGCGGGTGAGGCCCTCGCCTTGTAATTTAAACTTTATTTCTCTTTGATTGCATGCTTGGTTTCAAGCACAATGGGATCGGTGTGGTATCTTGATAGCGGTGCTTCCTTCCACATGAATGGAGATAAGGAGCTTTTCAGTGACTTGGAGGAGAAAGATCTCCAGATGCATATAGAGTTTGTTGACGATGGACGATACAGTGTGACTGACATTGGTACCATTACCTTTGAGAGGGAATCAAGTAAACCATTTCTGTTGAAAGATGTTATGCATGTTCTAGGTCTAAAGAATAACTTGGTCTCAGTCGCGATGTTGAAGGACAGAGGTTATGACGTTGTTTTCAGCGATGGAAAAGCTTTCCTGTGACATAAAACAATGGGTCAAACCAAGAGGATAGGGATTCAAGGAAGTAGATGGATGCGATGGAATGGTGGGCAAAGAAGAAGAAGTGGTGAGCCGGGATGAGGGCGAATTATGGCACAGGCGATTGGGCCATCTTCACCATGGCACCCTGAATATTTTGCAGTAGATTTCTACTGGACTTCCCAAGGGCACACTTGCACAAATAGATCAGTGCAAGGGACGTAATATGGGTAATTTTGTGTAGACCACCTTTCATGAAAAGGAGAACCGTGCTTCGGTGATCCTGGATAGAGTTCACACAAATGTGTGTGGGTCATTCTCGGTTGCTTCAACAACAAAACCTAGGTATTATGTTATTTTTTTTTATGACTATTCTCGTAGATGCTAGATCTTCTTCATGCAGAAGAGAGATCAAACATTCTCAAAGTTCTGTGAGTTTAAAGCATTGGTGGAGAAAGAGTCGGGGAAGCAAGTGAAGGCTCTACAGAGCGATAATGGCGGTGAATATATCTTGAACGAATTCAAAGACTTCTGTAGCAAATAACGAATTTAGAGAGAACTCATAGCACCTCATAACCCACAACAAAATGGGGTCGCGGAGAGGAAGAACAGAATGATCGTGGGTGCTGCACGAGCTATGATGCATGATCAAGGCCTACCAATGCACTTGTGAGCGGAAGCATGCAACACTACGGTTTATGTACAAAACCATTGTCCTTATAGATTACTTGGCATGAATACACCTAAAGAAGCTTTTATTGGTAAGAAATCAGATGTTTCTCACTTTAAGATTTTTGGCTCATTTGTTTATGTGCATGTGACCAAGAACGCTAGGAAGAAGCTGGAGCCGACTGCAAAAGTTGGGATATTTGTGGGGTACATAGAAACACCCCATACTTATCGTGTGTATTTTCCAAACAGCCATATGACTGTGGTGCGACGGGATATAAAATTCAATGAGGAGAAAGCCATGAATTTGTCGCTTGAGAGGGAGCTAGACTTGCATGTAGAGGAGGAACTGCTTGTTCCCAAAGACAAGTCTCTAGATGTGGATTAGCCATAGGAGGAGGTTCATGGAGTGGAGGAGTCCATTCACACAGAGACAAACATCAGAACTGGCAGAAGGCATACCACAGAAGCTAAGAGGCTGAGGCTTGATGCAGCATAGAATGTAGGAGTCCCTACTTCATAGTGTGTTGATATTTCAACAAAATGATGAGCTTAGTGGAAAGAAGTCGCCTTCACTAAGTGGACCCGCAGGCTATTTTTGGAGCAAGTCTATTTTTAGACTATGTCTATTTTTAGACATGTTGATCATATTCTATGAGTTGCAGGATGCTATTTGTGGATGGTTGGTCAAGTTGGAAAAATAGATGGACTTCTATTTTTAGATATATTGGGCGGAATCTATTTTTAGATTTCCAGTCTAAAAATAGATATGTCGAATATTATTAGCTCTTAATAATATTTGGACTCTAAACATTATCTTATTCTCTTGGAGCACTTCAGTTAAGTGCACAGATGTGGCACAGGAGCTGACAGAAGGAATTACGCTATTCCCGAGGGTTAAGTGAAGCTATTGCATGGATACTTCAGTTAGAACTCATGTGACAGAGTTTGGTGGAGTTATTGAGGTAGTTGATGGAGTTGTGTTCAGTTTAACTGAGTTAAACATAGTTGAGCTAGCTGTATCTAGTCTAACTGATTGATACACTAGTGAGAGTGGTGTGAATTAATTATTAATTAATTCACTAATTATTAACTCATTAATCAACTAAAGAATACATCAGTTAACTACAGTGCATGGATAGTTTCAGTGGAGACCAATGAAGAGGTAGGTGAAAGAGCAGTGTGACTATCAGTTGTGACTATAGTGTTGCATGATTTGCAACACACAGTAGTTGGAGATGCCAATGAGGATTGCGTGAGCAAGGCTGGACCAATTCGAGTTCATTCAGAGCCATTCTTCAGCAGTGATTGCGCAGTAGAGGCAGGCTAGCAGGTGGCAGAGATTGGAGCATGTGTTTTGCTAGATCAGACCTGATTAGTGTGTAGCAATTGGAGATTGTACTGAGAGCTTGTGAGGAGATTTGTATAATGATTGTTACATGATCTCTATGACATATAATATACAGATAGTTGGGGATTTTTAGCTTTAAGCTTTCCCATAAAAATATTGTGTTCATATGTGTGAATGTTTATGGTTTTAATGTGCGCATGCGATTGTTTTTATTTCCGCAATTAATGATCAATGGTAGAAGAGATTCTATATTATGCATGAAGTCAAATCGTGTGTGATCAGGAGAATCTCGGATGTATAACATATCACTTATATAAATTTCTACACAATGCATATAGAGACAATCTCCTGACCGATTCACTGGATACATGGCTCTCATGAGCAAATGTATTGTGACTGAGCCATCTTCCTTTCAGGAAGCAGTGCAGAAGCCCACATGGGTAGATGTAATGGTGGAGGAGTATGACTCCATTGTTAGAAACAGTGCTTGGGAAATTGTTCTAAGGCCAGTTGATAAATCAGTGGTAGGTTCAAGATGGATCTACAAGGTAAAGCAAGTTGCTGGTGGGAGTGTTGAGAAGTAATAAGGCAAGATTTGTGGCCCGAGGCTTCTCACAGATCAATGGGATTGATTATAAAGAAAACTTTGCACCTGTCACACTGTATTCTTCCATAAGGACCATCCTTGCTCTCTCAACGCAGATGGGTTGGCACATTCATCAGATGGATGTGAATATTGCGTTCCTTAATGGGATCATTGAGGAAGATGTGTACATTGAGCATCCTGAAGGATTTGACATCTTCAACAGCGAGTCGCATGTGTGCAAACTCAAAAGAGCATTGTATGGGTTGAATCAAGCACCCTGTGCTTGGTACACTAGGATTGACATCTATTTCACTGGACTTGGCTTCACCAAGAGTGAGGTGTGTTAGCCCCTTATGAATTTCTTGACAAGCAAGCAAGGGGCTAGCTTGTTTCATAAGCCTTCAAGGAATGCATTTCCCTTGAAAACACATCATCCTTGAAGTCTTCTTAAATTTCCTACCTTTGACTGTTTCCCTCTGCTAATACATTCTCAATGAACCTTGCTGAATGACTAAATTTTGCTCAAAAAGGCCTTATTTCACCCCTTGTATCTCTGAAAATTCCCCCCATCTTATTATTTTCCCCTTTTCCCAAGGTCCCCTTTGTTCCCCCTAATTTCTCCCTTCACCCTCCAAAATTTTCCCAAAATCCCCATGAAGTATCACCCTTGCCCTTGTTTCCCCGAATCTCCCCTCTATCTCCCTATCGTTACCCTCCTTAGGCCTCGAAATGCATAAAAAGGGGTTAAAAACCCACTTTCAGACCATATAATAGGCCTAGCCCCTCCCCGCTAGCCCTTTGAACCATTTTCCTCCATGTAACCCAGTGCTGAGACCAAGCGCTTAGTGCACTGAGACTTAAAAGTTTCAGATGCGATTGGTTTTCCACGTTAAGTCCTCTGCTCTATTTTCCACCATTGATCTGTGATCGAGATCCGATGGCCCGCGCGATGTCACAAACTTCGGAATCGCAGCACTTATGCCATTTCCTCCGATCGTTCCATCGCAAGTGATTACGATGCGATTGATCGCAACCCTTTCCCGATCATCGCAATCGCATAACCTCCTCTGATCCTCTGATCGCGTCCTCCCTCCGATTGTTCTGATCGCAACCTTCCCTCTGATCGCATCGCAAGTTCTTTGCTCTGCGTTGCGATTAGCCCCCTGCTCCGTCTTCCGATTCAAACATAAAACTTTGAGCTCAAAGACATATACCTTTGACACATCTTAGAGAGATGTGCCCCTGAGATATCTAATCCTGTGTTTCATGATAGATCTAATCATATAGATATCCGGTATCATCATATCAGAGATTGTGTGCAGTGGAAGATCATATTGCTTCAGTACATTCCTACGGAAGATAGGGATGCAGATATTCTGACGAAGGCGCTCACTAGGAGAAAATTCAAATACCATAGAGGTAGGATCGAGGTGAAGGATAATATCTTTCTTGTTGAGAGGGAGTGTTGAGATTCAACAAGATGATGATCCTAGTGAAAATTAAGCACCTACACTAGGTGGGGCCTGCAGGCTATTTTTAGGTGATATGTCTATTTTTAGAATTTGGATCAAATTCTAATTTTAGCAGTAATCTATTTATAGATGGTTGAGAAAATTATATGGATGGATGGGCATCTAAATTTGGAATGCATTTGCGAAGTTGTTTCATGGAATGCATGTCTAAAATTAGAATGCATGTCGATTTTTGTTAAGCCTTTAACAAAAATTAGACAATAAATAATTATATATTTTCAATGAGCACTTGGAAATAGTTAACTTAAGTGGAAAATAAGTTAGCTAAGTGGATTTCGAGTTGAAGTGGTTGATTGGTGGACCATGCAATGGAATTTTTTGTAACTGAGTGATACAAAGTTGTAACAGAGTTGGATGTGTAGTTATGTGAGTTGTTATTTAGTTTAACTCAGTTAAGTGAGTTAAAATTAGTTGTGCTAGTTGTAAATATTTGTAACTAAAGATACACTAGTGATATATCAATGAATTAATTATTTAATTAATTCACAAGCAGTGGTCTCAC
Source organism: Pinus albicaulis (assembly GCA_034641835.2). Lineage (NCBI taxonomy): Eukaryota > Viridiplantae > Streptophyta > Pinopsida > Pinales > Pinaceae > Pinus > Pinus albicaulis. The sequence goes on from CM076579.1 coordinate 1,298,660,474, forward strand.
ATGCAACTAAAGAAATACTACTGTTAACTACATGCATGTTAGACCCAGTGGAGACCTAATTAAGAGATAGGTGAAAGGGCCTGGTTGACTATCAGTTGTGACTATAGTGGTGCATTTAATGCATCTACACACACATTGGATATGCCAATGAGGATTTCACAGTGAAGTCAAGGCAAGATCAAATTCATTCAGGGATCTTCATCAGCAGGGATTACGCAGTGGAGGCAGGCCAATTTTTGTATGACAGTGTGAGATGATTGTATATTGTACTGAGAGCTCTTGGAGAAGATTTTTGTATGAGATTGTTTCATGATCAATGATATACATAATATATGATAGTTGGGGTTTTTAGGTTTATGCTTTCCCGGTAAAAACTTATGTGTTATGTGCGATTGATTTTCTTCATGTGTTTGCAATTGGCGATTAAATTTCCGCAAAGAATTAAGTAGAAGGATTTTGTATTTAACAGTGGTTATAATTGTTAGATTAGGAGATTCCATTAATACATCACAGTATTTATGAAATTTCTACAATTTGGAGGCCTCAACCTGCCCAGAGGGAAACCGGTTCTGTTGTCCACTGAACAACATCATAAGCCATCCAAAAACATAAAAGTTTAAGTCTATCTAACAATGCCTTATATGACTGAATGTCTTGAGTCCTTCTAAAATATAGGCACCTAAAACAAAATATCATAGCCTGCAAATTTTCCATACAACTTTTAACCAAAATAAAAATAAAAATTGAGCTATGCGTACTTCTATTCATCAGAGGAATCCATAGAGTTGTATATTTCATGCTCAAACCAGGTAATTCAGACTGGGGGAGATACATAATGTGTTTCTCAATACGGTTGAGATGAACATTCTGCTGCTAGATTTGAAACTGGATAAGCTAAAATTACTTATGAATTTCCCGAAGACAAGGATCAGACTTGGATGAGCCAGCTGGAGGGTTCATTATGGCTTTGGCCACAATGTTATTCATTAACCAATAGAGGTGAAAAATCTTCTTATGTTGAGAGGTGCAACCTCGAGAGTGGCCCGGGGCTAGAACCATGTCTCTCCATTCTGCCAATCGAATCTCAAAATCTGCCTGGTGGTTTAATTTTTCCTCCCAATTAGAAATAAGTTGATGAACTTGCGATGGGGTGCTTGTCTGATATAACTGGGCAAAGTCATGGATAAGATTTGAGAAATATTTGCGACCCTTTCCCCTCGCTTGACGAGGTTGGGCTTGACTATTTTCACCTCACTTCCCGACATTTCTTCTATGACCTCAACCATCTCTCACTGAGCAGCCGAAACCAGAAGAAGGATGAACCATCTTGGCACTCGAGCAATCTGTATGGAAACATAAAACCTTATGATAGATGACCTATACCTTGAGCTTGAGGCAGCCAGACAACTTGAGGTCCCGATAATCACACTGTAATTTCAAACCTGGAAAGTTATCACAACAAAAAGGCATAAAATATTGAACGTTAAGCTTGAACCTGACAATTATCGTGAGAATGAGATGGGTCTGATGCTAAAGGCCAAAAACAACAAACGCAGGCTCCTCGAAGCCTTTTAAGATTAGAAATAGAGATAAAACTATTGGAACCATACGAAAGAAACCTTGAATCTTAATAAATTTCAAAGAAAACGAACAAACCAAATAACGAACATAGACATCCATACATGTGATATATAAAAAGCTCCATGTCAAAGAGTTCAGATACATCCCCATGTGAGATAGTAATATTCCAAAGAAAACAAAAATAATTAGATAGTAAGCAGACAACTCATAATAAAACCCAGAGTGTTCTTGCCTGAATTATCAACAAGGTTTCCATTTGCTTACTTGCTCCAAATTTTATAAACTTCCCCATCAAATTGACACAGGAGTAAAAGTCTCAAGGAGCAAACTATAAGAGGGGAGAAGATAAATAACATACCCGTTGACTTTAGTCATGTGCCGATAGGAACTGGATACCCCAAGGTGACAGACCAAAAAATCCTCCCTCTTGAATTACCTCAAGCTACCCAGCAACCCTGAACCAATACCAGAACCCAGAACAAAGTAACTACCACCTAAGAATGAGGGTTTGCTGCCACCAAACACCCAAAATAAGGAGTCGTGACGACCAGGCCTTACTACATTAACTATTTGCATGCGCGCTGCCATATTACCACACCCACCAAACGTGCAAGGGTTTTAGTGGATCCACCCTCCAACTCTTTTTTCTTGAACATTACTCATGACCCAGATCCCAAAGGCTCCTTTCTGCTGGCACACACCCTGATCGAGGAGAGAAAACTATTACCTGGTTCTTGTATTTATTTTCAATATTAGGTAAGTGGTTTCTTACAATGTTAACATTTTAATGAACCTATAATGGAACTTTATTGGGTGAAATTGGTCAATTCTAATCACCTATTTTGAGAAATCAATGATAAAATATTTGGGGTATGTAAGGCATTTATAGTCAAATGCATATTCTCACTCCTGCTATGATTCATGACTTATTGAATGCAATTCTTAAACTCATGGATGAAGTCCTTCCATACTTAAAATCCACTTATTAGATTGGCATTTAATGTTTGTGTAATTATTTGGTGGTTATCATAAACACATTAAATGCCTCACTCAAACACAGAGAACCAAAAAATAATTAACTGGTACATATAAGCATAAAAACAAAGCCCGTGAAAATGGATTAATTTTGTAAGGAAGATCACAAAGATTTTAATATTTTCATGTTGTCTTCCTATTATTTCAACTCTCTCTCTCTCTCTCTCTCTCTCTCTCTCTCTCTCTCGAAGATTTTTCAATTTTTTTCTATTACATACAAAAATATCTCTTCAAACTAAATCACAACAATTTGAGTTTTCTTTTCCAATAGGCACTTATTTTAGCTAATTCTACCTTTTACATAGCTAACTAATCAAACCTCACTTCTAACTACAATTTCTTCTAGATATAATAGGAAATATTACAAAATCAATAAATTAGGGAACCAACTCCCTTAGAAAATGGAAAATAGAATTTTAACCTAAGGAGGTCAAAGATGAACTTGGCTTGTAGAAGTTCATGCTTCAAACTCCTGGGGAAGAAAATAATTGTCCATAAACTTCTCAACAATTTGACCATGCTTGATAATATATGTATTTGTCATCCACAAATCATCTTCTATGGCTATTGTCTCCATTTAATCAAATACTGAAGATACTCTTTACCTATGGTTTTCTTGAATGTTCTTTGACCCAATATTGCTTCAATATATTTTTGGGTTGTTTTGGGTAGTTGTTTCTCCCACTTGATAGTATGATCTCTGTCACTTATAGGAGGATTTGTTGTAACATTGTTTGATTCCTTGAAGGAGTAAAGGTCTCCTACATTGAAAATTGGTGATATTCCAATGTCTTTATGGAGTTCCAATTCATATGCATTGGAATAAAAATTTCTTAAAATTTTACATGGACTTATTTTCATAATCTTAAGTTTGTTATATGTCCCCATAATGAATCTTTCCTTTCTCAAATATTTCATAACTAGGTTTCCAACTTCAAAGTATAGTTGTATTCTTTTTATGTCTTCCCTATGTTTGTACTTACTTCTATTCTCCTGCAATTGTTATTTAACTCTTTCTTGTAACTCTTGCATACTCACTACAAATTCTTCGCCATCTGCACTCTTGTGTTCCCACTTTGTCAAATTTCTTAAATCGTACACTCCTCTAGGGTGCATTCCATACAATATTTGAGATGGAATAATTCATGCACTTTTGTTAAGTGAGTCGTTATAGGCAAACTTAGCTTGAGCAAGCACTTGATCCCATTAATTGGGATGCTCACTTACCAAACTTCTCAAGATATTTCCAAAACTTTAATTCACCACCTATGTTTATCCGTATGTCTATGGGTGGTAAGATGAACTGCAATTTAAATTAGTTCCTATTTTTTTCCATAAGGTCCTACAAAAATTACTTGTAAACGTCATATCCCAATCTAAAACAATGGTTCTAGGAAGACCATGCAACCTTCCAACTTCTCTAAAAAATAAATTTGCAACATTTGTTGCATTAGTGGTTTTTGTACAATGTATAAAATGAGCTATTTTAGAAAACCTATCTACAACCATAAAAATAGAATCATTACCTCTTTGTGTTCAAAGTAATATCAAAACAAAATCCATGCGAATATAATCCCATGGTTTGCTTGGAATGGATAGTGGTTGATAGAACCATGTCCCTTGGCATGTTGGCACACTCTATGCCTTTTCACAAATTTATTTACTTCATCTTGCATACCTAACCAATAAAACATAATTTAACAAAGAAAATGTTTTGCCAATCCTAAAGTGTCTTGACACTCATCCACTATGTTTCTCCTTTATCAATTTTATTCTCATCGAACAATTAGGTATGCAAATATTATTTTCCTTGAACACAAATTTTCATGTATCATGTATCTTGACTTCTAAGTTATGTTTACTCTGACCATATTCTCACAAGTTCCATATCCTTCCTTGAAATCTATATCATTCTTGTACATTTCCTTTATTTCATCAAATCCTAAAACATTCACTTGAAATTCTTGTAGAATTAAATTAATTCTATTTAATGTATCAACTACTTTAATAAATGAACCACTCGTATGTTTTATCACAAAATTTAAATTTTGTACAAATTCAATCAATTTTACATGCCTCTCATTTACCTTTCGTTGGTTGTTAATAAACTGCAGAGCATGGTTATCAGTGTACAAAAAAAATCCCCTAGGAAAAAGATAATGCCTTCATTTCTTCAAAGTATCAACTATAGCATACAACTCTTTATCATAAGAATAGTGCCTTTGTTTCTCTGGTTGTCCTTCCTGACTTAAAAATAATCCATTAGAAACTACAGATGCATTTATTTCAACATGAAAAAAATTACTAAATTATGGAACGACCAAAATAGGATGCTCTGTGATATTTTGCTTTAACAACTTAAAATTTGTGCCTATTGCTACAATCCACTTGAATGGTCTGTTACTTCCCTTGATGGTTTTTACAATAGGTGTGCAAAGGCTGCTAAAATTATTAATAATTTTTCTATAAAAAATTTGGAAGATCGTCGAAACTTATTACTTAAAAAAATATTCTTTGGAACATGCCACTCAATGATTGCTATGACATTTTCTGGATCCATTTTTAGACTATCCTCAGAAATGAAAATGCCTAAGTATACTAATTCTCTTGTCATAAAAGTACACTTTTTCAAATTAATCACCAATTTTTCATGCTACAAGGTTTTTAGAATTAATATGAGATGTATCGGGTTACATTATTTTGTTTGGTTGTATACTAGAATGTCATCCAAATAAAAAATGACAAGCTTACTTGTAAACTCCTTCAAAATTTCATTCATTAGACTCAATAAAGTGTTGGATGTGTTAGAGACCAAAATGCATCAATAACCACTCATACAGTCCATCATTAATATTAATAGTTGTTTTCTACTCGTCTCTTCTCTTATTTGGATTTGGTGGTACCCAGTCTTTAAATCAATTTTGGAAAAATATCTAGAACCACTCAAACAATCATTCAAGTCATCAATGCGTGGAAGAGGAAATTTGTACCTAATTGTTATTTTGTTGATGGCCCTTGAATCAATGCATATTCTCCATCAGCAGTCCTTCTTTGTACCAATGACTATTGGAACGACAAGCAGACTTTAATTTTATCTAATAAGACCCCTTCCTAGCCATTTTTTCACTTGCTTCTTTATCTCTTCCTTTTCTCGAGGAGTCATTCTATAGGTTTCCTTGTTTGGAATATTTTCTCCCAGAATCAATTCTATATGATGGTTGTGTTGTAGCCGCTACAACACCCTCCAAAATTTTGTCCCATCTTAAAATTTCTGAGCGGCCCCCTGATCTCTTGGTAAAGATAAGTCTGATGCGCCCTCAGCCTTGAGCCTTGAGAAAGTTATTTTCCACGCATTATCCCTTCAAAGTCTGATCCAACACTTGGTCTCTAAATAGCCAGTCGCATAGTCGTGAAGTCGCAAAACTCATAAAATCAAACACTTTGCGACCATGCAACCTAGCGACCTTGCGACCCCTACGTCGCAAAGGTCGCAAGGTTGTTTTTTGGTCTAAAACTTAACATTTGCAACCATGCGACCTAGCGACCTTGCAACCTCCAGGTCGCGAAGTCGCAAGGTCACAAGGTCGTATATCCACTTAACCAACCCTGATTTGCGACTTAGCGACCTGCATTAAATGAGCACAAGTGCGACCCTTTTATAAATAAAAGGGTCACGTAGGTCACATTTGACCTATGTGACGGAGCAAGTAACGCCTTTGACAAGCTAGCTGGAGCGTGATTTTTCCCGGGTAAGTTTCCTAATCCTCTTGCTGTTTCCTTTTTTATTAATTTTTTCCTCACATGCCCCGCCCCTTGCCTTTTAATCCCCGTTTTAGTTTCATTTAAGCTCCTCAACAGCCCTCTGGTTAAAGTTTACACCTTCTCTCTTGGATTATATCTCTCTGCCTTTCTCTCTGAAACCTCACCCTGCCCCAGTTTGTCTCAAGCACCCTTCTTAGCTACTTGGGGAGGCCTTAAGGCCCAAATTTTTCCTTTCCACTTCAAGTTTTTCCCTCTTCACCATTCATTCCCTATGGGTCGCAATCACTGTGAAACCCCTCAAAAAAGCCCTAGCATCACTCCATGACTAAGCGACCTTGCGACCACGTGACTTGGTCGCTAAGTCATGAAGTCGCGAAGTCACTCATCACCAATTATCTGCTAATCTTGCAAACTTGCAACCTAGCAACCTAGCAAACTAGTCGCAAGTCTCTAAGTCGCAAATTCATAGTTCCCTGAGAGTTTAATCCAACACGACCTAGCAACCTTGCAACCTAGTCACAAGTCACCAAGTCGTAGAGTCGCAAGGTCCCTAAGTCGCAAGTCTCACCATTTCTTGAGATAATAGTTGGCAAGGGTTGCAGTGACCTAGCCTGAGTAGTCATTTGGAAGTTTTATTAGTCTTAACATATTTGGAATTATGTCGTCCATCTTATCGTGGGATTTTTTTATGAATATGCCAAGGAACATCGAAGCCAAGCTTGAGTGTGTCTTCATCTCTTCGGCCTTAAGCGATATGGAGCCTCTGGAAGTTCAGAAGAGAAGCAAAAGTCCAGAGGTAGAAATCTCAGAAGAAGGCACACCCCCTTCCCCACCCCTATTTATGGAGACACCGCCTATGTGTTCGGGAAAGGGGACAAGATGAGTTGGTACCAGGTGTATCAAGAGTTCACAAAGCCAAAGTTCCCAGAAGAACTCGTAGACCGGCAAGTGTACATTCAGATCAAGAGGTAAAAACTCCACTATGCAGGTGCTCATCCACCCATATTTCCATGTGCAGAGATTATTGAATGGATCCTATAGAAGGTCTACTCCAGGATTTGGGTCATTCGCGATCACTCTGGGAAGAGATTTGCTAACCTGAAGGGGCAAGATGCAGAAGTCTTCTATGTACTTCCTACCTGAGAACAAACTTTCAACGCTGATTGGGTAGCCACTCATGAAGTACCCTTACCAGATACCTTGAGGGGATGGTGGGAGGACCCCGAGAAGTTCAAAGTTAAAAAGGATCAGGAATATAAAATAGAGGGTCTCAAGAAAGTCTACAAGTTTGTGGTAGCAATTATGTGTCGACCAGATGCCACTACTTTCAATGGGACTTGGGTCCCTCTCATGTATGCTATCACTACATATGGCACCTGGTTCAACTGGGCCAACCTAATAGTAACAGCCCTCAGATCGAACATATCAGCAGCACAGGCGCCTGAAGAAGGGTTCGCATCTGAATTTTATATGGCTTCCTATATTTTGGACGCAGTATGTGCAAGATGTCAGTTTGAAGGATGGCCGCATAACTGGGATGTGAAGCATGGCAGACCAATCCAAAAAGACTTAAAGGTGTCTTGGGCTTCCAAATACAAACAAGATATAGAGTTCATCCCGCAGAAATTCATTCCCATGCTCTAAAGAAAGCTGTTCGGCAAGGACGCCCCGTGCATGTCCAGGCGAGCCATGGAAATAATAACCCAAGTGGCCATTTGGTTTCCTATTGTAGAAATTAATTTTATCAGGGTCTTCGGGTTGTTCAAGGTACATCACTCGCTGCCCCAGTTTTCCACCGATAAACTGCTCTTATAAGAAGTGTACTACCAGATGACGAGCGGCTTTTCCAAGGTCCTCAGCAAGGGCAAGAAGAAACCATGGCCTACTCTCTCGCTTACTACACTACAAGGAAAAGACCCTCTAGTGGATGTTTTTGAGGAACCACAAAGAAAAATACCCCATACATCCATTTCTAGCGGAGGTTACAAGAGGAGGTTGGCGGGCGGAGGGTTTTCTGGATGTTTTCCTATCGGTCCTCTTATCGTTAAAACTCGCCCCGGTGCTCTCAAAAAAAGAAAGCACCGGTGCGGAAAAAATCATTAGCACACCGGACACCGTGCACTTTGTACACACCCGCCTGGTGCATCATAATATAATAGAGCACCAGTGCCTCACAACTCATTCGCGTCGGTACATTATAAAACACAACACCAACACCGAAACCACCCAGTGCGATATACAGAAACCACACTGGTGCATCATAAAAAACGTGCCAAAACACAAACCGACCGGTCTGTTTGTAGCAAACAGTACCGGTGCACCTATAAACAATGTGCACTGATAAAGGGTTAAATTAAAAAAATATTTACTACAAAAAACCCAAATTTTTCAGTTTTCCAGTGCTCCTGATCTATCAATTACCGGTGCGCACAATACCATAGAATGCATCGGTGCGCACCGAACATTGGCACACCAGACAACGTGCGTGAAGTACACACACCACCGAGGCATCCAATCACTGTAACACACTGGGACGTCAATACTCTTTTGCACTGGTGCATCATAAAACATTGTGCCAAAACATAAACGAGTCGGTGCGTTCTTCTCTAACAGCATCGGTGCGCCAAAAACTGCACGCAATGGAATAACGTTATATATATATATATATATATATATATATATATATATATTAAGGCCAAAAAACTGGTGCTTTGTGACTATTGCTTGCGGAGCATGATTTCCCTCCGATCAAGTATGCGTTACGGCTCTACCTGCGAACAACAAAATTCTCTGTCAAATTTTTATAAATAAAACATAACTCGAGTTAAGACTTTTAATTCTATGCTACCTGTATATTTTTCCAATGCATTACATGCTTTGCATCATGCACATAATGCTTCAACAGGGACACATGAAACACATTGTGTACCCATATATGACTGGGTAAAGCCAGCCGATAAGCCATAGGTCCCATCCTTTCCAGAATTTGGTAAGGTCCACAGAACCTCGGAGCCAATTTGGCACATGAGGTCCACCGCAAGGTACTGCTCTTGGGTTTAATCCTCACATACACATGGTCTCCTACCTCGAATTCTTGGTAAGACCTCTTTTTATCTGCATAAATATTTTTTCAATCTTGTGCCGCCTTCATATTTTTTCTGATCTTCTTTACTTTTGATTCCATTTCAGCAAGCATCTCGGGTCCCAACATTAATTTTGTCTCAGGGCTGCTCCAATTTATGGGTGTGCGACATTGCCTCCCATACAAGGCCTTGAAAGGACTCATCTTCAAGGACTCGTGATAACTGTTATTTTAAGCGAATTCAACAAGATGCAAATAATCCTCCCATTTGGTTGGTTGCTGCATCACATACATGCGCAGCATGTCTTCCAATACTTGGTTTACTCACTTTGTTTAACTGTCAGTCTAGGGATGATAAGCTGTGCTAAAGTTTATCTAAGTTCCCAGTCCTGTAAACACTATCTTCCAGAATGCAGAAGTAAACTTTACATCTCGGTCTGAAATCACTGTCTTTGGAATTCCATGCAACCTGAAAATTTCCTTCATGAATATGTCGGCTATCTGTATAGTCTTGTAAGTGGACTACACGGGTATAAAATGTGCAGATTTAATTAATCTTTCCACTACCACCATGATGGAGTCATTTTGCCTTTTTGTTCGGGGTAAGCCTGTAATGAAGTCCAAAGATATGACGTCCCACTTCCATTCAAGTATCGGTATGGGCTGCAACAGTCCTGTGGGATGTTGATGCTCCACCTTCACCTGCTGACACTCCAAACATTTACTTAGATATTCAGCAAATTTTTTACGCATACCAGGCCAGAAAAATACCTTCCTAATTGCAGTCAACATTTTCTGGTATCCTGGATGACCTGCATAATTGCTGCAATGGTACTCATTCATCATTAGCTCTTTCAGATCCATACGTTTAGGCACATACACTTTACCTCGGAAAGTTAGCATCTGATATTCATTTATTCCATACTCAGATGTACTTCCTTGCTTTATGATTTCCTCCATCTGTTGCCATAAAATTGGTATTCTGGATCTTTTTGTGCTTCTACCCTCACTGGTTCCAAAAATTTATTTTCCAGCTGATTATAATACAACTCGTATATACCATATAGTTTTTTACTTAAAGCATCAGCTACCCAGTTTTCTTTTCCATTCACGTGTTGAATAACCATATCAAACTCACTTAGGAAGGAATTCCATCTTTCCTGTCTTGAGCTTAAATCTGCTTGCTTGAAGTAACTAGTCAAGCTGCTATGATCTGTTTTTAACACAAACTTCTTGCCCAACAAGTAGTGTCTCCATACTCGGAGTGCATGTACTACTGCTGTTAATTCCAGATCATATGTTGAATACCTTTGTTTGTGATCCTTCAACTTTCTTGATTTATATGCCACCACTTTTCCTTCCTGAGATAGAACTGCCCCAACACCTTCTTTACTTGCATCTGTACACACTTCAAATTCTTTGTTGGGATCATCTACCCTTAACACAGGTGCAGTGGTCAAAAGTTGTTTCAGCCTTTCAAAACTATTCTGACATTCAGTAGTCCACTTGAAAAATTTTCCTTTCCTCTGCAAAGAAGTAATAGGAAAAAAAATTCTGGAAAATCCTTCAATAAATCTTCGGTAGTACCCAGCTAATCCCATAAAGGATCTAATGTTTGCCATGTTCTAGGGCACTCGTCATTCCATGATTGTTTTGATATTTTTTGGATCAACAACAATTCCCTCTGTTGAAATAACATGACCTAAATACTGGATTTTTGTTTTGAAGAAATCACATTTGCTGAACTTAGCATACAACTGGTGTTTTCTTAGCATTTACAACACAATCCTCAAATTCTCCTTATGCTCTTCTTGGTTTTTAGAATAAATCAAAACATCATCTATAAATATAAGTACAAAATTATCTAGGAAAGGATGGAATATTCCATGCATTAATCTCATAAAGGTTGCTGGTGCATTTGTTAACCCAAAGGGTAACACCACAAATTCATAGTGTCCATACCTGGTACGGAATGATGTCTTGCAAATGTCTTCATCCTTGATTCGAATCTGGTGATATCCAGATCTTAAATCTATCTTGGAAAATATTGTGGCCCCCTTCACTTGATCAAACAGATCATCAATCCTTGGTAAAGGGTATTTGTTCTTGACTATTAACTTATTGAGCTGCCTATAATCCATGCACATTCGCATGGTCTTGTCCTTCTTCTTCATGAACAGTACTGGTGCCCCCCAAGGAGACACACTTGGACGAATGTAGCCCTTATCCAGTAGTTCCTGTAACTGCATTTTCAACTCAGTGAGTTCTGGCACACTCATTCTATAAGGAGACCTTGACACGGGGGATTCTCCTGGCATTAACACTATGGTGAAATCAATGTCTCTCCTTGGTGGTAATCCAGGAATATTTTCTGGAAATACATCTAGGAATTCTTGCACCACAGGTATATTTTCCATCATAGGTAATTTTTCCTTGGAATCTGCATACCCCACTTGAATAGCATACAACTGGCATCCCTTCCTTATACATTTATTCATTTGGGATGTTGTTATTAGGAATAATTGTAATGGCTTTTTGATTCCTTGAATCTCTATATGTGTTCCATCATGCATTCTGTAATAAATAATCTTTCCCTTACAGTCCACTAAGGTCCAATGCTTTTCTAGCTAGTCCATGCCCGGAAAAACATCATAGGACCCTAATGGCAGAATGTTCAGGTCTACTTGCAACTGTTGTTCTGCAATTTCTAAAGTACAGTTTGGAATTTTTGCAGTTACCTTTCATTTTGCTCCAGTGGCTAGTTGTACCAACCATGAAATTTTAAATTTATGTTCTTTCAATTTACACATTTCCATTATTTTGGGACTAACATAACTCAGACTTGCACCTGGGTCTACCAAAATGGAAACAGATTGAGTTTGTATTTTACCTTCTAGCTCAATAATTGTTGGCTGATAATCCGCTTGTAGGTCCTCCAACGCCGCATTGATACGTGGGATGTTTTGTGCCACATCACCTACTGTAGAAGCTTCCTGCAAGGTTGCAACTGTGTCATTTCTTCCTCGCTATGGACAGTTTTTGTAGTAATGTGCCTCACCACACCCCTAACACTGTAAAGGTGGCTTGGTCACCTGCCCTTGATCAGGCTTACTGGATGCTTCTATAGGCTTTTCTTCTGCTAGCCATCTAGTTCTCTGGTGATTTCTGCCAAACTATTTGCTGACAGAATTATGTACAGAATTATTAAAGTTACTTCTTTTCACTCACTTGAAATTTGAGTTGTTTTTTGTCCTTTTCTTGGCTGCCAACTTTTTCCAACATCTCCCTTAGTCTTGGACTGCTGATAGCACATTTGTGCCTTACAAATGGCTTCATCCATGGTTCTGGGATTAACAAACTCAATATGCTCTTTCATATGGGTTGGTAATATGCTCAAAAATCTCTGCACCTTAGCCTTTTCCTCTCGAAGATATGGAACATATCATAACAGAGAGGTGAACTTAGTGATATATTCATCCATGGTCATATGTCCCAGCCTTAAATCGTGAAATTCTTTAGCTTTTTCATCATAGAACCATTACGTCAAATACTTATCTTTAAATTATTGTTGGAATGATTCCTATGTAACATCTTGCTCCTCAATGTTGTGTACATTCTTTACTTCTTCCCACCACAGGGTGGCTTTATCTCTTAGCTGATATATGGCCAATTTGGCCTTCAGGTTGTTGTTATATTCATACACCGAAAAATACTTGTTCATGTTTATTAACCATGCCTCTGCCACCTCCTAAGCCTCTCCATCAAATGTTGGTGGTTTTATTTTCCGAAATCCCCCCTAAATCTCTACTCTCTGCTTCTTAACCTCTTGTTGTTTTGACAAATTGCCAGATTCTGCCTCGTTATAATTTTTGTTCTTGCTTCGCTGGGATGGGCTTCTTTCCACTCTGTCAGTGGTGTTGTGTCTCATTTGTTGCTCATCCTCTTCTTGCATGCCTCTGTCAGTACTTGGATGTTCCAATTCTTGGTTTTGTTTGTCTGACAAGATCCTTAATATCTTTTCCTGTTCTTGCAGTAATCGTTCATTATCCCTTCGAACCCACACCATTTCCTCCTGCAGTTGTTGTACCATATTCAACAGGAAACTAATTTAGTGCTATCATTCTTCCAATAGTCTGCTAGTTTGTCGGTGTTGATCGACACTTAATTAAACCCACATTTCTGGGTTCATCACTGGTTGAGCTTGGGGTTCCCCGGTGTCTTGGGGTGGTGGCTGTGTTTTTCCCCTTCTCATTATGCTGCTAACTCTGTGTATCAATATACACACAGCTTAATTATTAGTTGACCCCTAGGGTCCCAGCGTATGAACCCTGCTCTGATACCACTTGTCACATCCTTTATATACGAGATAATTTTTTTTTTACCAATATCAAAGGTTCTACCCATATTCCCAAGGTTTTGTATCTGATTACATATTAACCTTTTGACTTACGCAACCTAGCCATACCATTCTTATGTTTAACACTTGAATTTCAACATATGCATGAATCTTGACATTTATAAAGTATAGTTTTAATTTTTTTTTATACGATACAAACTATGACATTTGCACTACTCAGTTCTTTGATTAAAAAAATATAGGCGTATATAATACTTAACCTAACCTGCCAGCTCGCCTCATACCAACACGAGGTTAGCTGTCACGTTTCTGGAAATTAAATATTGCAAGTAATCGACACTAATGACTTCGGACAACTGGTTGATATGCCGTGCGTTACTGGATTTCCTTGTTGTATCTACCTGGATTTCCACCGCCGGATCTGGTTGATCAATGGTGGAGAATTTTGGGCGGGAGTGATTTCGTTTACCCCCCCAACCCTAAGCAGCTGGGCTTTATTTCCTGTGCTAGAGCCATGCAGTTTTGATTCCATTCTGGATCGTTCTCGGCTTCACTGTGGTATGGCTCCAACCGAGATGGTTCTCTCGTTGTTCCTAAGCCTATGTGTTGAGGCCACATAGTCTTACAAACTGGTGTCAAGATTACCCTAGTGAACATGACAAAGGTTCTATCAAAGCCTGCACATTACGCTTTCCTCAGAATTTGGTCGGAATTTCTTAACATCAGGTAAAGGAAGAAATCATTTTCTTAATCCCCTTCACTGTAATTTTGAATCGGAGTTCTTTCTGCATTTTACTTTTGGAATACCTTCATCTAATTTCTTTTGTCTATTTTCGAATTGCTTTCTCGTTTCCTGTGATGTCTCGCAGATTCGGGTGATATTTTTCTGAAGGAGTTACAAGGTTTTACTACCAAATTTCAAGTAATGGGTTTATAAGAATATTTTTTGTTCTCAGGCTCGACCCCTCTACCCATTATTCTTTCTTATATGGTTAATGATTTCGCCAAGGACTTCTGTCTAAATCATTTTTCTTGGCTTTTAATTAGCAGGGAAATTTGACAGGTTGGTGCGTAGTTTGATATTAAAGCTTTTCTACGGCTTAAGGGTGGACTCAATGTTGACTGTTTCACCCATAATTATTCCAGGTATTTCATCACATGCACCGTTTAAATGGCTAGATTACTCTTCCGAGGGTTATTTTCGTTGTTTTAATTATATGGCCCGTAAGCCCGAACAAGTGACCTTGTTTGTTGACCTGCAATGGTTTCAAGACTCATTTTTTTTATATGTAAAATTGATGTAATGACACTCTCATAAGGAGACTGAGATTTTCTTTAGTACTTGAAACTTTTACCTTATGTTTTGTTTAAATGGAGATTAATTTCGTAATCCTTACTGTAAATTGAGTTTTCAACATTGTTCTGACTAAATTTATAAAGTAGCTTTAATAGCATATTTGCTCAGATAATTTCTGAAGTCTTTCTTTGGTAGTATATCTCCTAAAGCTTTGAGTTTTCAATGAATGCGTGTCCTTACAGCAAGTCTGTAACATTAAGTTACCTCGTTGCATAGTTACAGTTTTCAATATACTGTCTTATGGTTTAAAAATCACTTCATATGCACAAAATCTGTCTGGTCCAACATATTATAAATATGAGCATGTTTTAAGGTTATAGCAATGGTTAAAGCCCTCTGTAGACTCTTATTCTCTATTTCTTTATTCATTACTCTTATGTATAGCAAAGTCTTGTTATACCAAAGATAGTATGGTGAGGTGTCATTCTCATAACTTCGAACCTTGAAATTTTATAAGGTTACTTCTTTTTATATTGTCTTTGCCCAAGTTTTCGAATATCAAATTTTGTTCTTTTTTTCGTAACAGAGGTTTAAATAAAGTGACCAGACCACCATACTCAGATTTCGTGTATAGAATCGTTGTGGAGACAGATAAGTGATGTGTCTCGGGTAGGGTTTCGCCCAGTACCCGAGACCAAGAATTTCTAATTCCAAGAAAATACTAAAAGTTTTGTGTATTTACTAATTTTCGGCTATACATTTGTTGCTAAGTAAATAAAAAAAAAAAATTATCAGTCCTTATTTTCAAATAATAAAGACAGAACTTGAACAATAAATGTAAGAGCATCCTAACCTTTATCATTTTCTGCTATTATTTTCCCGTCCTCATACAGACTCTAGAAAACAACCAGATCTTCTAATAATTCTTTCTTAAATCAACCATTCTTTCTATTCAATCTATCAATGAAATGTAATACATTATTCTTAAATAAACTATTCTTTCTATTCAAACTGTCAAGGAAATGTAATACAATACATAATCATTTAGAAAGAAAAAAAAACACAGATTTACTTATCTGATTATCAGTTTTTAGCTGTGGTCCTCCCAACCATCAAGGGAGGCAATCACGTCCTCCTCTTTCCCTCGTGCTCCAACCCTGGAAAGTACGAGTTAACAGTGGACAATTCTGTTGTGACCTCAGGACACCTAGTCCAGTCAATACTAGAATCAATTTCGGGATTTTTCCTCTGAGTGTTCTTCCACTGGTCACAACCAGCTCTGGAATTTTACCACTCTCTCCCTTTCCTCATGCACAGAACCCCTGCTCCTCACTGGGATCCATCTGTTATCCTCAAAGGAGCAGGTAGCTGTTTCCAACTGTTCCCAACCACTTTCCAGTTCTTGGAAAACTTTTACCATCAGCTTTTTACTTTTTATGAAATTGATTTTCATAACTTCTTTATTATTCGTAATTAACCATTACTGAAAAAAGAAATAATTTTTCAGCAAACATTTAATAATTCCAGTCTTTGTTTAAACAATAATTTAAATTGTCTTTTAACTAGTTAACAACTAGTTATCTTTAATGAGATTGTCACATCTTCCCCCCCTGGAAGTAACACCATCCTCGGTGATTCACTCTAGCTTCGTAAAGATCTATGGGTAAGTTTCCAGCATGAATTTTTCGTCCTCCCAAGCAGCCTCATCCGGGCCGAAGTGCTTCCATTGCACTTTAACATGGGTGATGACTCACTTGCGGAGCATGATTTCCCTCTGGTCAAGTATGCATTGCGGCACGACCATAAACTCGTCGTCCGGCTCTACCTGCGAACAACAAAATTCTCTGTGAAATTATTATAAATAAAACATAACTCGAGTTAGGACTTTCAATTCTATCCTACACGTATATTTTTCCAATGTATTACGTGCTTTGCATCATGCACATAATGCTTCAACAGGGACACATGAAACACATTGTGTACCCGTATATCACTGGGTAAAGCTAGTCACATTGTGTACAACATGGGTTTATTCATTTTACAAATATTTAATTAAAAGAAATATTAAAATATTTTAGATTTTGATTGTTTGTGTTGAATTAACTCTTTTCCTTTGATTTAGGAAATGGTATTGCCTTTACTAAAGAGTAAAGATGTTTAAAATTTTACTTAATTTTAAGATTCAAAGTGGTAATTTTTTTTGTTAAAAGTAAATTTATGATCCATTCAAATTCACATATATAATAAAACAATTATTAAATGGGTGAGATAATTTACTATCCATTCAAATTATATAAATAATACATAGTTGTATTTTAGTAATTAATCTAAACCCATTAATAAGTTAAAAAAGCTATATATAATCTAAATATTCAAGTTATATAAAATTAAAGAGTAGGTTGATGCTTTGGTCCATTAGCCAAAATAAAATTTATTATTTTTTGAGAACGTGATATACTTGACATCAAAGTGATATTGGACTATAGATTACGCCTCTTCGGACAAAAATATAAAATTTAAATATAGTGATTTTAAAAAATATATATAAAATATGAATTTGGTGGAATATCATAAATATCAATTTTCATTTAAAAAAAAAAAAAAAAAACTATTTTAAATATAATGAAATTTAAAAATTTAAATATAAATTGTAGCTTTTGGTGAAATAACTTGGATTTTCAAAGTGATAAATGAAAATATCAAGCAATCTGTTGTAATAACGTATACTAACTATCAATTGACAAACCTACGTAGGCATAATTAAGACACGTCAAAGGAAAAAAGATAGGAAATTAAACACTTAGGGTATGCTTATCTATTTTCCAGGTGGAAGTGGATGTACTCTCTTCGAGAATGTGACATATGTCAATCATGGATAGGAGAGTCATGATGACTTGTCATTTGATTTGTTTCTTACATCACCCTTGAAAATAATATCCTAGAAGAAATGAAGGAAACGCTTTAAGAAATCATTGGGGTGATGGTTACCAGGGTGATGTGGCAGTGGACGCAGACGAATGGAGAGAGACACATGTTTTAAGAAAGAAATGTGGTGGCTAATTAGTCATCGTGGGAATGAAATCCTAGAAGAAACCATGGGAGCCCCCTTTGAAATCATGGGGAAATATTGTCGGGTTTATGTGGCATAGTAAAGGAGGGGCCGGTAAAAGAGTAGATGTGCACAAGGAATGTATGCATGGGAAAGGGCCTGCGAGTCCACGTCGTCCTGATAGTAAAATCCCAAAATTAATGAAAGGGAGATCAAATATATTCCTCCGGGGTTATGGGGCATGTGGGCCACGACTAAACGCGTGCAAGTGTTTGGTTTATGTATTATATGTACAAAACCCTCTTTGGTGGTTCTTCTAGGGCCATATATATCTATAAATATAAATAAATAAAGTCACGATGATTATTAAAATCAAATAAAAATAAACTCTATAAAAATATCAAAAACTAGGGATATTTTTGAAATTTTTAGATTTTTTGGTTTATATTTTATTTATTTATTTTATTTTAAATGTGAATTTTATTAAAATTGAAAAGGGTCTTTTATTTTTATGATGGTTTTAATATAAAAATGAGTGGTTATTATTTTTACCATAAGAAGGTTTTATTTTTCTTTTATATAATTTAATTTAAAATATAAATTATAGATTTTGGTGAAATATTTTGAGATCAATCTATATAATTTTTTATTTATTTTTATATAAATTTTTTTTTTCATAATTTAATTATATTAAAGTTTTATTTATCATAATAATTTGATTTGATAGGAGCCATTGTGGACAATAGGTTATTAACATTTCTAAAATGTGATTTAATAGGAAAGTATTGGGATAAGGAAATGAGAATAATGGAGGGATGAGAATTTAAAGGTGGTTAACTATTAGATGGCTAAGTATAGGGTCTGTGATTTTGGCACAATTATGTTTCAAGGCTTAATTAGTACATTTAAAAAAGAGTGGTTTTATATTTATCTCTCCATCCCAATATGGAAGAGATGTTGTAATGTTTTGTTATGCTCTTGTTATGTTATGTTATCTAAATATTTTGAATTAGTCAAATTACATAAAAATAAAATAAAATTATTTAAAATAAAAATAAAATAAAATTATTTTTTTTGTGAATTTGGTAGTGCCTCTCATTTTCTATTTATACTTATAAAGCAGGTTACAAAATTATATAGAAGTCTAGTACCTCAACCTGCCCGCAGGACCAGGTCTGTTGGCCATCTCAGTGCATGGAAAGCAAACCAAAACTGAAAAAGTTTCATTCTTCTACATCTAGCATGAGCTATATGTTCTACTTTCGATATATCTACATTCTGGAAAAGTAAACCAAGTTCATATAAAACCGATACTATCATAAAAACTCATAAAGCAGGAAGAGACTATTGTAAGTCCAAAACTACCCTATAGGCACATAATGCTGAAAATAACTACTCTTCGAATGAAGAGACAGGAGCTGGAGCTTTCCGGGTCGATCCTGGCATATCCACTTGTTGTAATTGCTGGAGTTGATTTTCAATACGACCAACTCGGTCATCTACCCTACTTATTCTGTCAGTGGCCTGGTATTGGGTGATCTTGATGTGTTGTAGATCATCCTCCATGTGGTGCATGATGTCCAGCAAGCGGATTTCAGTCTTCGTTGGGTTTTGCTCAGCATGACTAGGATGTATACTCGGAATAGCCTTTGCTAGCAGGCTTTTTAGGATCCAGTATGTATGAATGGTTTGCTGAAACAATGTGAGGCGACCTCTGGTGTTGCCAAGATAGATGATGAAGTCCAATATTTCTGTCTCTGTTTCATTATCCTCCGGGTCTGTTTGGATGTCACGTTCCCATCCTCTAATTTCTTGACAGATAGCTGCTGAATTTCCCATGACATAACTCGTTGTCAACTTCTGAAGATGCTCTAAATTTGATTTTCATCCACGTTTCTTTGGGGGTTGTTCGGGCTGGACCTGCTTCCCTCTAGAAGCCTGAGCAGTTGACCGTCGCTTCCCCATGTTATCTTGCCACCTACAACGTAATACATTCTGACATGATAACCATGACAGAGCATCAGCTTGAGGCCACCCTGCTCGATTTCTGGGAATAGCAACAGTATGTCGGGCTACTAAACAAATTATTGACAAGAGAGGCTCCATAGACCGGTGAGCCAAAGTACTTAGGCAGAGAATGCAAGCGTTATGTTTTAGAACAGAGCTAAGAACCAACAGAGACAGCAAAGGGTCAAGACGGGTAGCCGCAGTAAGATGAAGAATCTTACTGTCTATACTCCTGTGTAAGATTTCATAAAAAGGGCAATCAAATTGACTGTGATTGTTTGCGTAAACATTACTATGGGACCACCTAAAACCTTCTATTATGCCAGTAGCCCTTGAAAAAGCCAAATGGAAAGCCCAAATCCAGGGTGACCCGACACGACCCACATAATACATTCTTAACATCAACAGATTACGCGACAGGATTACCCATGTACTGATGCCATAGTGGAATTGAGGTTTGCAAGGATCTCTGAAACAAGGTTTAATCGGCTTCTGAGTTGGGATAACACGACCTATAATCATCAGCAAAAATGTGATAGTCTGATGGGACATATTCGTAAGCAAGACAGTTCCTATTACTACGAAGCCTGTGCTAATTAACTTCAGAGCATAACCCAGAACCATAAACAGAACTAGAATTGCCATGCAGTGCACTTTCTTAAACAAGACGGTCCCAATTTCAATCATGAAAATTAGAAGGAGACTGGATACATACCCCGGTTGAGTGATTTGGTTGGGAGGTTGAAGAGTGCTCAGCTTCCTTCTCGGCTTTCTCCAAACTCTTACATGCAGAGCGCGATGCATGAAATACTGGAGAAGGGAAGGCGAGCTACTTACCTTAACTACAACTTTCCTCCCGGACCCTGACAAGCCAGGCTGGCCTGCGTGCAACATAATTAAAGATCGATCTTCCGTGCACCGCCATAATCTGCTGTTTGCCTGCGCCATAAAATTATTTAAAATAAAGAAAATTAAAATTAAATTGAGATTAAATAGTCAATTTATTGTTGGTTTTTGGGCTCCAAGTTTTGACAACCCATGGTTTTTCCAATGATATTCTTTTCTAATGTAGCATATTTAAAGGCATAAAATTCCAATTAATTTTTTTTTTCAAAGAATTCTGGTTCCAACTATCTAAAATTTAATTTAGTTCTCATTATCATTTTTTCTATAGGTAATTGCAGAAATAACTGGTGGTGGAGTTGACACCACTCTTAAATTCATAGGAAACATTAAAACAATGATTCAAGTCTTTGAAGCCTGCCATGATGTAATTGCTCCTAGCTCATTTTCGTTTAAAGACATTAGTGATTCAAAAAATAAATATAAGTTGATTGATTCCTTTCTAAGAAAACACCTGTAATGAATATGTTGATCAGTGAAAGGGAAATTGATATCATAATTTAGTATTTTCAAAGTTGGGGTATTGTATCTGTTTTGTTGGGTGTACCTCATTCAAAGTCAATATTTGCAACGAATCTTGTGAATTTTCTGAATGAGAGGATGTTGAAAGGAACTTTCTTTGAAAACTATAAACCTCGTCACGACTTGTAGAGTTATACTTGAATAAGGTAAGAATTTGGCTATTATTCAAGGATGCATTTATTTGTTTTATTAGATTTCCTTTCTAGGAATTCCTCTGCCAAAGGTTGACCATGCGTAGATATTTGTTGGTTTGTCAATGTAGTGGCATCACCAATCTCTGCAAGATGTAATTTAGGTTTTTAATAGATCCTTTTTTGTTTTTTTGCAAAATCTTGAAGTGGGTTGTTAGTAATTAAGTTCTTAATTGATCATTCCTTGTTTCTTTTTAGAAGTTGAAACTGGATAAATTTATTACACATCACTTTTTGTGGATATCAACAAGGCATTTGATTACATGATTAAAGGAGAGGGTCTTAGAACTATGGTGAAATTGATCGAATAAATGAAGAAGGCATTTGATTACATGATTAAAGGGGACAGTATGATCACTGTGATTAAAGTTACTGAGTAAACGGTCAAGGAAGAAGTAAAATGTATTCCGATTATAGGATAAGTGAGTTGTCTGCCACATTGGAAGGTATTAATGGTTATCTATGAGATACATTTTTGTTTTATACATAAGGATATTTAAGTGTTGAAGATCAATAGTTTAAATTTTGAATGACGGATTTGGTGGAATATCCTATGTGTATCAATTATTTTGGGAAAAGTGAGTTGCTTGCCATATTGAAAGGTATTAATGGTTATCTATGAGATACATTTTTGTTCTCATACATGAGGATATTTAAGCATTGAAGATCAATAGTTTAAATTTTGAATGAAAGATTTGGTGGAATATCCTGTGTGTACCAATTATTTTGGGAAAAGTATAAATTGTGGATTTTGGTTGTTAAGAAAGGTTTTACTTTCTTTTTAGAAATTTATTTTTTGGGCAGTTTAGAGGATTATGTTGTTGTTTTTTCTTAAGTTCTATATTTTTATAGATTTAATTCAGCATCATATATACAAATTATTAATTTTGAATTTTTGAATATATATATATATATATATATATATATCTCTTTTTTTGTTTGTCAAGTGGTCTGAGTTCACTAGAGATTACATCAGGTTTGACTTGTGGCTTGAGAAACTGCGACCCATGGACATCTAAGCCATCAAAATCACCAGGGGATCACACTAGCCTAGGCCACACCAGCGCTAAGCTAATTGGGTTTAACTTGTCTCCTCACCCTAGTACGGACACAACAACCTTGTGATACCTAATCTCCTCTTTGCACTATGTCTCACATATAGTGATACCTAATCTCAATATGCTTGAACTTGTCATGTAACACGTGACTCTCTGCTAATCAGATCCACTCTTCTTGTCATCATATATTACAGTCATATCTAGGACTTGCTAAAAAACTCTCCAAAGAGCTTCCTCAACGATACTGCCTCACAGCTAGGCATGTGAGTAGCAATATAATTTGCCTCGGTCGTACTTAAAGCTACAAACTTCTGATTCCTGCTCATCCAAGATATCATGACAAAACCCAAACTAAAGCAACACTTTTTTGTGCTCTTCTTGTCAATAACATTTCCAACCCAGTCATCATCACTGTACCCATGAACTCTTACATCTCCAACAATATATCTTATACCAAGGTTAATCGTCCCATGCAAATATCTCAGCACATGCTTAGCAGCAACCTAGTGTGCATGGAGAGGCTCTGTCATGAATTGACTCAAAAGTGTTAATTGCAAAACATATGTCTGGATGGGTGTTCACGAGGAACATCAAGGCCCCAATCAACTGTCAATATTCAGAGGGATTTGTCAAATCAAGTCCAACAAAATCTCCACATAACTTCTTGGAGTTCATCTCCATCGGTTTGGATAGGGACTTGCATTTTACCATTGCAAATCTTTCCAACAATTTCACAACCCATTTTTTCTTAGAAAGGAAAACATCTCTGAGATTTTTCCACACTCCCAATATGAGGAAATAGTGCATTAAACCAAGATCTTTCATCTTAATCTCAGAGGGAAACTCCCTCTTACACTCGAACATCAGAGGCTCACTACCTGCCAAGAATAAATCATCAACATATAAAACAAAAGTCAAAGACATACCTTGGACAATTTTGAAGTAGAGGCTCATATCAACAGTGCTTCTCGTGAATCCAAGCTTCACCAAGTAACTATCAATATGGGCATACCGGGCTCTAGGGGCTTGCTTCAAACCATATGGTGCTTTCTTCAACCTACAAACATGTGTCTTCATGTCTTGAACTTCGAAGTACAATGGTTGCTCAACAAATACTTCTTCTTGTAGTATGCCATGGAGAAATACGGTGTTCACATCCATCTGGTAAAGAGTCCATCCTTGACTGGTAGCAAGGGAAACAATCGATCTCATGGTGGTGTAGCGGGCAACGTGTGAAAATATTTCATCATAATCTTCTCCCTCTTTCTGGGGGGAACCTCTAGCCACAAACCTCACTTTATATTTCTCAATACTTCCCTCAGCTCCATGCTTGATCTTGTATAGAAACTTCGAGGTCACAACATACTTTCCTTTAGGTCTCGGAACAACATCCCACACATCATTCTTCATAATGGACTCATACACAATGGCCACTCACAATAATTGGAGATTTATTTAGCCCCCCTTGGCTTATGTAAGGGGCCTGCAACCGCGTCAATTTTGGCATCATTAGGCAGAGTAGTAACATAACAATGTCACTGTTAGAGCACTAACCAAGGGAATGGCCGCTCACAAAATTAGTTTTTGTTTTTTCTTTTAATAAATTGTCAACACTGACAAATACCGAAAATAAAAGGAGTTGTCTACCGATGCAACAAAATAGCCCAGACGACAGCTTTTTCCCGGAATCCGATGAACAAATTTTCAAAAAATCAGGACTTGGAGTGTTTGAATTGCATTTTTTATGGTGGAAATGGAATCAACACCATTAAAAACCCTTAGGGCACCCAAAATACTGAAGTTTAACAACTTTAAACAAGATTTTCAAAAATCTTTGCCGAAATTTTTCAGAATCTTACTGGAATTTTTGGGTTATTAGACTACGCTAAAATAAAACACCTTCCACAAGGGGAATTATTTCCCATCATAGTTCGCTCAGCCAATCGAAAATTAGAAATAAGTTTTCCATAAAATTACAAAACTATTTTTGGAATTACCAGAAAATATTAATATTCAACATTTTCCTAAACTTTGTTTAAAATTGCAAAAACATAACTAAATAATGCAAAGTCAACATTTTCCCAAGATTTTATTTAAAATTGCAAAAACATGACAAATAATGCAGAGTCACTGTTAGAGCACTAACCAAGGGAATAGCCGCTCATAAAATTAGTTGTTGTTTTTTCTTTTAATAAATTGTCGGCACTGACAAATACTGAAAATAAAAGGAGTTGTCTACCGATGCAACAAAATAGCCCGGACGACAACTTTTTCCCAGAATCCGATGAACAAATTTTCAAAAAATCAGATACTTGGAGTGTTTGAATTGCATTTTTGATGGTGGAAATGGAATCAACACCCTCAAAAACCCTTAGGGCAACAAAATAGCCCGAATGACAGCTTTTTCCCAGAATCCGATGAACAAATTTTCAAAAAATAAAGTACTTGAAGTGTTTGAATTGCATTTTTGATGGTGGAAATGGAATCAACACCATAAAAAACCCTTAGGGCACCCAAAATACTGAAGTTTAACAACTTTAAACAAGATTTTCAAAAATCTTTGCCAGAATTTTTGGGTTATTAGACTACGCTAAAATAAAATGTCTTCCACAAGGGGAATTATTTCCCGTCATAGTTTTCTCAGCCAATCGAAAATTAGAAATAAGTTTTCCATAAAATTACAAAACTATTTTTGAAATTACCAAAAAATATTAATATTCAACATTTTCCCAAAACTTTGTTTAAAATTGCAAAAACATGAGTAAATAATGCAAAGTGAACATTTTCCCAAAATTTTGTTTAAAATTGCAAAAAAGATGACAAATAATGCAAGTCAACCTATTTTGAGAGTAAGACTAATGCTATAGTGAGTGTGAATGTGAAGGGGAGACTAATAAATATCTAAATTCATAATAATATCACTTTTCAATAAATAATATTAATTATTTTCATGCGTATGAAATTAAAAATATCTGGATAAATATCAATAGATATATATTGATATCAATGTGAAACATAACAAGTTTGGCACGAGTACCGGCCAAACCGACATGGAAGAGGCGTGGACTGTTTTAGAAGTTCCCCCCAAAATTGCCCCCTATATATATATATATATGTAAATATGGGTCATGAATTTTGCAGAACTTGGGCAGGGAGAACAGAATGAAATCGGGAGGAGAAATTTGGGTAAGAGGTGGGCTTATTGGAGCTGGAGCATTTGGTACAGTCAGCCTCACCATTAGCAAGTTCGATGGCCATCTGTTTGCTGTCAAGTCCACTGCTGCTTCTATTTCTTCTCTGGAGAATGAGTACAGAATTTTGCAGTCTCTCCATTCTCCATACGTTGTAAGCTGCCTGGGTCAGGATTACACCATTGAGAAAGGTGTGAGAATGTACAATCTTTTCATGGAGTATGTTCCAGGTGGTAGCATCGGAGATCTGTTGCACAAGTTTGGGGGTCGGCTCGAGGAGTCGATCATCATATCATACACACGCGGCATACTACGAGCAATCCAGTATCTCCACGAGCAGGGGATTGTACACTGTGATATCAAGGGGCAAAATGTTCTTGTGGGTGCAAATGGTGTAAAGCTTGCTGACTTTGGTTCTGCGAGGAGAATTGGTGATGAAGGGGAGGGCAAGGAGCCTCTGAAATTGAGGGGAACCCCTCTGTGGATGGCTCCGGAGGTGATGAACCAAGTGGAGCAGGGGCCTGCTTCTGATATTTGGTCTCTGGGTTGCACTGTGCTGGAGATGGTCACCTCGAGGCATCCATGGAGCCATGTTTCCAATCCCGTTGCTGCGATGTATCTGATTGGATGCACAGAGAACATGCCCGAGTTGCCTGCTCTGCTTTCGCCTCAGATGCAGGATTTCCTTGAGAAATGCCTGAGAAGAGACCCCAGGAATAGGTGGACCAGTGAGCAGCTGCTGAGCCATCTTTTCCTCAATGACAACACCTCTGTCCTAGAGGATGGGAGCCTCAGCCATCCTCAATCCCCAATCAGTGCAGAGCAGGGATGGGATCCCCACTATTCTGCTATTGGATCCCAAATTATTTTTCCCACGTTGCCTAGGAATGTGCCCATTTGTCCTCTAATTGCATTTTCTAGTAATCTGCCCATTCAAAGGCAGGCAGGGGAATGTGGTGGACAAGAAATGAAGGCGCTTGAGCAATCCCAGAGTCCTTCACCCCGAGATCGGATTCTGCAATTGGCAGCAGAAGGTGAAATCGGTAGCATAGCAGAGAACATTAACTGGTTTGCAATCTCCCCTGGTGAATGGATTACCGTGAAGTCTCCCAAAAGAACTTCTTCAAATTTGGATGGCCCTTTCTCAGGCGTCACCAATATGTCATCTGACCAACCTCAAGATGATTACGCTGAAGATTCAGCCCTGGAGTTACATCTCTGCAGCAGTGTTGTTGGACAGTTGTCATCAGCCCCAACGGTTGAGCAAGCTAAGCAACTGAACCAGAATTCTGATAGTGACATTGACTCTTGCAGAATGCCAATTTCCTTCCTACTTTCATGCCACTCTCACAGGAAACTGTTCCTCTGCACTCAGATGGTAGAGTATCGTTGCCCTTTTTTATTTCTCAAACAGAAGACCAAAGGTCTTATATTCTATAGTGGCAGAGCCTATGCATCTGTCTGCAGTTTCATTCCACCCCATTTCAGCTGGCTTTACAATCTGCTTCCTCGTACCTTGAGAAGAAGGGATGCCTTTATTTCTATATATGAGTATTCTCTCCATAAAATTTTGACATTTACTAGTAATCTCGTATCGAAATTCATTGTAATTCATGGTCTTTGCGTGCCTGTGACGAGATGGCTAAATACTAAAATATCGGTATACTAAGAAGAATATTGGTTTTATGTTTTTACACCGTAAGGCGTAAGGCGTTCTTTTGAGAAAGACTACTGCAGGCACGCTATGCACTCTTAGGGGTTCTTTTGAGAAAGACTCCTTGTGCATCACTATACACTTCTAGATTTAATATTAGATTAATAATTAGTAATAATTAACAGAAAGTTTAAAAGACATTTGGTGTAAAAGTTCTAAGCAATCACTACGCTTCGATGGAAAAGTCTTTATTCGAGCATAGGCAAAGGATATATGAGCAAGGAAGGGAAATTCTCCTCAAGAGAGTTGGGTATTCGTCCAACACTCACAAATCACCCGAGGGTTTCCATCTTGGGGCTAGAGCTAAAGTAGAGAACCACGTCTCAAACCTCTCACACAAGAAAATGATATGATCCAAAAGATATCCCTCAATGGCCTCCTCCCTTTCTTTTATATATCTCTTGGAGCCTTCTAGAGCCTTATTTTATTATTATTTTATTCATGGAGCACTTTTCCCTCTTATTAAAATATTCATTTTTAATGCAAAAAAGAGTAAATAGGCTACCACATCTCCTCCGGTCACTGAAACTCATGTCCCACCATCCCATCATGGAGGTATCCTCGTCTCGATTCCAATGAGCCATTACACTAAGGTGTTCTATCATGTATTCCTCTCGGAATGCCACCTTGAGCGTAATCAGCTAAGTTAAGCCCACAAATAACTCAAATTTCCGAAAGTTGTCGGAATGTACCGAAACGAAAGCCAAAATCCTTGGATGATGGAATATATCAAGCGAATTTCACCCAACCTCATAGAAACTCCTCAAAACTCCTCCAAAAAGGCCCTCGGCTCGCTGATGACACCAACTTGTACTTGTGATCGGTCTGCTCCTAACTCTGGGAGTCCATCCTAGCCATGTCATAGGTGACACCAAAAAATGGGAATATTACAATGACTGTAAAAGTTAAGAGACCAAATTAATGTAATAATGTAGAGACGCGTATGGAAACACCAGGAAATCTTAGTGTGACTATAAAAGTTAAGAGACAAAAATAATAAAATAATGTAGAGACAAGTATGGAAACACCATAATTAACACAAACATCCATGGTGGATATTAATCATCTATATCCTAACAATTTAAGAAAATGCAAAGGGGATTAATAATATTGATTGATAACTTGTTCTTTCTAATACATATTTTATTAATAATGAGTAGAACCCTATTGTGAATGTAAAACACAATTATATTCTTAATGTAAGTTCCATGTTAATAATTACCTATGTGTTTTTTCTAGACATATATTATCACTTGTTTTTGTTATTTTTAATTTATTTTTTATACATTCTAACTGAGTTTTTGAGATTAATGGTTTAATTATTATTGTATAAAAAAAAAATTCTAATAGTTTTTATGACTTTTAACAAATAGATTGTTATTCAACTATGATATTTTCTTATTAAAAAAATTAAAAAAAAATTGATATTTCGTTGTTAAATAATTTACATACATAAGACTTAAAATTATCAATCATTTAATTAACAATTTAAATTTGACCATTGTCCATTCATATTGAATTTGGAGTAGATACTATCTCAACTAAAATATCATGTTCGTATGTTATGCCAATAATGTTCATCCCATTTTTTGTTGAAAATGGATTCCCCATAATATGATCTTGTTCATATGTTATGCCACTAATGTTCATCCCAATTTTTGTTGAAAAGGTGTAGAAAATCTCTAACACAACTATAATACCATGTATAAATTATATCAATGGACTCAATCCGATCATGCAATGTACTAAAGCAAGATACTGAATCCTTCTACAATACTTGCGAAATATAAATCATGATCGCTCAATCACATGCAAGGAAGAGAAAGAATTAAATCAATACACAACACCAGATATTCCTGGGGAAAGAAACTGCTCAAAACCCCTCCATATTTATTGTATAATCAACGAAGGAATCATGAAACAATACAATGTATTTGTGATCACCACAACCTCATACTCTCAAGAAATTGCTTCACACTAATCTAAGCAATATTGGACAAACACATAGCCAATTATCAACCTACCCTCAGCCTACCCTGCTTACGCAATCCCTAGAGAATTAAACCCCTATTAAATATGAAATTCAACCTTCCTTGATTGCGCAATTCATCATGGGCTTCTTGTGGTAATATAACTGCATCTGGGCAGTTTTCCTAAAATACAATTGACAGTTTACTAGCCTTGAACCTTTGTCTTAACTAGGTCTCCACTAGAATTAGCATGCATGCAGTTATATGTTGAGATTGCAATAAGATGATGAGCTTAGTGGAAAGAAGTCGCCTTCACTAAGTGGGCCTACAGGCTATTTTTGGCGCAAGTCTATTTTTAGACATGTCGATCATGTTCTATGAGTTGCAGGATGCTATTTGTGGATGGCTGGTCAAGTCGGAAAAAATAGATGGACTTCTATTTTTAGACATATTGGGCGGAATCTATTTTTAGATTGCCAGTCTAAAAATAGATATGTCGAATATTATTAGCTCTTAATAATATTTGGACTATAAACATTAGCTTATTCTCTTGGATCACTTCAGTTAAGTGCACAGATGTGGCACAGGAGCTGACAGAAGGAATTACGCTATTCCTGAGGGTTAAGTGGAGCTATTGCATGGATACTTCAGTTAGAACTCATGTGACAGAGTTTGGTGGAGTTATTGAGCTAGTTGATGGAGTTGTGTTCAGTTTAACTGAGTTAAACATATTTGAGCTAGTTGTATCTAGTCTAACTGATTGATACACTAGTGAGAGTGGTGTGAATTAATTATTAATTAATTCACTAATTATTAACTCATTAATCAACTAAATAATACATCAATTAACTACAGTGCATGGACAGTTTCAGTGGAGACCAGTGAAGAGGTAGGTGAAAGAGCAGTGTGACTATCAGTTGTGACTATATTGTTGCATGATTTGCAACAACCAGTGATTGGAGATGCCAATGAGGATTGCGTGAGCAAGGCTGGACCAATTCGAGTTCATTCAGAGCCATTCTTCAGCAGTGATTGCGCAGTAGAGGCAGGCTATCAGGTGGCAGAGATTGGAGCATGTGATTTGCTAGATCGAGCTTGATTAGTGTGTAACAATTGGAGATTATACTGAGAGCTTGTGAGGAGATTTGTATAATGATTGTTACATGATCTCTATGACATATAATATACAGATAGTTGGGGGTTTTCAGCTTTAAGCTTTCCCATAAAATACTGTGTTCATATGTGTGATTGTTTATGGTTTTAATGTGCGCATGCGATTGTTTTTATTTCCGCAATTAATGATCAATGGTGGAAGAGATTTTGTATTGTGCATGAAGTTAAAATAGTGTGTGATCAGGAGAATCTCGGTGAATAATATATCAGTTATTCAAATTTCTACATGGTATCAGAGTGATATTGATCATTGGAGCAATTGCAAAACATTGAAGCGGTTGAGTTTTGTGCTGGTGGAATTCGAATTTGCAATAGTGTTTTCTTGGTGTCGAAGTTGAGATGTCTTTCAATGGATTGCGATTGGAGTATGCCCTTGAGGGCAGCTCGAATTATATTGCATGGAAGGACAGGATGGAGGCGGTGCTAGATGACAATGGGTTGAAGGAGTTCATAGATGCAGAAATTCCAAAACCTACTTCTGGCGATGCTGCCGCACTTGACGCATGGCAAAAGAAGACAACAAAGTGTCGAAGAATTCTATTGGAAGGTGTAAAGGATCACATAGTGTCCAGCCTTCATGGTAAGGCTTCTCCATTCTTGATGTGGAAAGCGTTGACAGACTTATTCCAAAGCAAGAGCGACCAGAGGAAGTTGGCGCTCAAGGATAAACTCAGGAACATAAAAATGGAGAAAGGCGACAGTATGCCCAAGTACCTCATGAAGTTCATCCAATGCAGGGATGAGTTGGGAAGTGTGGGGGTGACTGTAGATGACGAGGACTTGGTGAGCTTGGCTCTCCTTGGACTTCCGAATAGTTGGCATTCCTATCAGGACTCTATCAATGGTCGGGAGAAATTGCCAAGATGGGAGCGACTTTGGTCGGATCTTGTGAAAGAGGAGATAAGGCAAAGTACCAGGGATGGATCTTCATCAAAGAACTTAGATGAAGAAAATTACGCTTTGGCTGCCAAATCAAGGAAGGGGAAGAGCAAGAAGAATGCTTCTCAATCTGGTGCGAAAGGCAAGAAGCAGGACATGTCCAAGGTGAAGTGCTTTCACTGTCACCAACATGGAAATTATGCCACTAATTGTCCACAAAAGAAGAAAAATAAGTAGGTTGCTGGATCTGCAGCTTGAGAGGCCTTAGCCTCGCAGTTTGAGCTATATTTTTCGCTGATCACATGCTTGGTCTCAAGTGTGATGGTTTCAGTGTGGTTTCTTGACAGTGGTGCGTCTTTTCACATGACAGGAGATAAATATTTGTTTACTGATCTGGATGAGAAAGATCTTGGAGTGCACATCGAGATGGGCGATGATGGTAGATACAGTGCGACCGGTATCTATACCATTTCCTTTGAGAGGGAGTCTGGTAAAACCTTCGTATTGAAGGAAGTGATGCATGTTCCAGGATTGAAGAAGAATCTTATCTCTGTGGCGATGTTAGAAGACAAGGGATATGATGTTGTCTTTAGCGAGGGAAAGGCTTTCCTGCGCAGTAAGGCAACTGGTGAGACCTGGAGGATAGGGGTTCGAGTTAAGAACCTTTATCAATTGCAGGTAGATGGCTGCGCAGCAATGGCAGGCAAGGCAGAAGGAGTGGTGAGCCGGGATGATGGCGATTTGTGGCACTGGAGATTGGGCCACCTTCACCATGAAGCTTTGAAGATACTGCAACAGATTTCTATTGGGCTTCCTAAGGGTACTCTTGCGCAGTCAGATCAGTGCAAGGGATGTACCTTGGGAAAATTTGTGAAAACCACCTTTCATGAGAAGGATAGTCACGCCACGATGATCCTTGAGAGAATTCACACAGACGTGTGTGGACCTTTCTCAGTAGCTTCGACAGCAAATCACAGGTACTATGTGATATTTGTTGATGATTTTTCTCGGAAGCATAGATCTTACTCATGCGAGAAGAAAATGAGGTTCTCTCAAAGTTCTATGAGTTCAAGGCATTGGTTGAGAAAGAATCGGGGAAGCAGGTGAAGGCTCTTAGGAGCGACAATGGTGGTGAATTCATCTTTGGCAAATTCAAGGACTTTTGCAGCGCAGAAGGAATTCGAAGAGAGATCATAGCACCTCATAACCCACAGCAGAACGAGGTTGCTGAGCGGAAGAACAGAACGATCGTGGGTGCTGCACGGGCGATGTTGCATGATCAGGGCCTTCCCATACACTTGTGGGCTGAGGCATGCAATACTACAGTATATGTGCAGAACCGTTGTCCTCACAGGATACTTGGCATGAGTACACCCGAGGAGGCGTTTTCTGATAAGAGGCCTGATATTTCCCATTTGAGGATTTTTGGTTCACCTGTTTACATTCATGTGACTAAGGATGCCAGGAAGAAGCTGGAGCCGACTGCAGAGGTTGGGATATTTGTGGGGTACACTGATACACCCCACAACTATCGTGTGTATTTTCCAGACAGTCGCAAGACTGTTGTGCGACGGGATATCAAATTTCATGAGGAGAAAGCCATGAAGTGTTCGCTTGAGAGGGAGCCACACTTGCATGCGGATGAGGAGCTATGAGTTCCTAAGGATGAGAATCTCCTCCTTGTGGATCCTGAGGAGGTTCGTGGAGTGGAAGAGACCACTCATACGGCGCCAACCATCAGAGGACGCACTACGAAGGCGGCGCTCAAGATGCGAGGATTGTAGGAGCACCTACATGCAATGTGAACATAGACAGTCCACGATCGATCTGCCCAGATACATAGCTCTTATGAAGCCAAGTGTATCGTGACGAGCCATCCTCTTTCGAGGAAGCTGTGGAGGATCCCGCATGGGTAGATGCCATGGTGGAAGAGTATGATTCGATTGTCAGAAACAATGCATGGGAGATTTTCCCAAGGCCGGAAGGGAAATCAGTGGTGGGTTCGAGATGGATCTACAAAGTGAAGCAGGCAGTTGACGGGAGTGTGGAGAAGTACAAGGCAAGATTTGTTGCCCGAGGCTTCTCACAGATTGAGGGCATCGATTATGAGGAGACCTTTGCACCTGTCGTAAGGTATTCTTCCATACGGACGATTCTTGCTCTCTCAGCACAGATGGGGTGGCACATTCATCAGATGGATGTGAAGACTGTGTTCCTCAACGAAGTGATTGAGGAGGTGTACATAGATCAGCCTGAAGGTTTCGAGATCTTCAGCAACGATTCGCATGTGTGCAGGCTCAAGAGAGTGTTGTATGGGTTGAAACAAGCACCTTGTGCTTGGTACACACGGATAGACAGTTATTTTACTGGACTTGGATTCTCCAAGAGTGAGGCGGATCCGAACCTATACCAGATTGTGATGGAGGGTAAGTTGTTGATCATTGTATTTTATGTAGATGATTTGATTTTGACAGGTGATGAACTGTTGATACTCTCATGCAAGGCTGATCTTGCAAAAGAGTTTGAGATGAAGGACTTGGGCCTCCTTCATTATTTCCTGGGATTGGAAATTTGGCAGCGCAGTGATGGACTGTTTGTGTCTCAAGGAAAGTATGCCCGGGAGATACTGGAGATGTTCAACATGCATGGATGCAAGCCTATCAACACTCCTCTTCCTGGTGGATGGAGAAAAGAGGATGCTACATCGGCAGAGGTAGTGGATGCCACTGTTTATCGACAGTTGGTGGGGTCTCTTATGTATCCGGTCAATACACGACCCGACATATGCTATGCTATTAACCAGCGTTCACAAGCTATGGTTAAGCCTACCAAGCTCTATTGGAAGGCATGCAAGCATGTATTGAGATTCTTAGAGGCACATCAGGATATGGATTATGGTACAGACAGTCAGATGAGGTGAAGCTGTGTGGCTTCACGGATGCAGATTGGGCAGGGAGCTCAACGGAAAGAAAGAGCACATCTGGAGGGATTTTCAGTATTGGGTCGATAGTAGTTTCTTGGTACAACAGGAAGCAGAGATCCGTGGCACTCAGTTCAACAGAGGCCGAGTATATGGTAGCGAGTTTGGCTGCATGCGAGGCTATATGGATGAGGAAGATCCTGGTCGGGTTGTTCAGTTCACACTTAAATCCTACTGTGATATATTGTGATAATCAGAGTTGCATAAAACTCTTGGTTAATATAGTATTTCATGATAGATCTAAACACATTGACATCCGGTATCATCATATCAGAGATTGTGTGCAGTAAAAGATCATGTTACTTTCACACATTCCCACGGAGGATCAGGATGCTGATATCTTGACGAAGGCGCTCACTAGGAGCAAATTCGAATACCACAGAGGCAGGATAGGGGTGGCAGATAATCCTTATCTTGTTGAGAGGGAGTGTTGAGATTGCAACAAGATGATGAGCTTAGTGGAAAGAAGTCGCCTTCACTAAGTGGGCCCGCAGGCTATTTTTGGCGCAAAGTCTATTTTTAGACTATGTCTATTTTTAGACATATGGATCATGTTCTATGAGTTACAGGATGCTATTTGTGGATGGTTGGTCAAGTCGGAAAAAAATAGATGGACTTCTATTTTTAGACATATTGGGCGGAATCTATTTTTAGATTTCCAGTCTAAAAATAGATATGTCGAATATTATTAGCTCCTAATAATATTTGGACTATAAACATTATCTTATTCTCTTGGAGCACTTCAGTTAAGTGCACAGATGTGGCACAGGAGCTGACAGAAGGAATTACGCTATTTCTGAGGGTTAAGTGGAGCTATTGCATGGAGACTTCAGTTAGAACTCATGTGACAGAGTTTGGTGGAGTTGATTGAGGAGTTAATGGAGTTGTGTTCAGTTTAACTAATCTAAACATAGTTGAGCTAGTTGTATTTAGTCTAACTGATTAATACACTAGTGAAGAGTGATGTGAATTAATTATTAATTAATTCACTAATTATAAACTCATTAATCAACTAAAGAATACATCAGTTAACTTCAGTGCATGGACAGTTTCAGTGGAGATCAGTGAAGACATAGGTGAAAGAGCAGTGTGACTATCAGTTGTGACTATACTGTTGCAAGATTTGCAACAACCGGTGATTGGAGATGCCAATGAGGATTGCGTGAGCAGGCTGAGGTCGAGTTCATTAAGGCCATTCTTTAGCGGTGATTGCACGATGGCGGCTATCGGGTGGCAGAGATTGGAGCATGTGATTTACTAGATCGGGCCTAATTAGTGTGTAGCAAGTGGAGATTATACTGAGAGCTTGTGAGGAGATTTGTATGATGATTTTTACATGATATATATGGCATATATAATATACAGATAGTTGGGGTTTTCAACTTTAATATTTCCCATTACATACTGTGTTCATATGTGTGAATTTTTATGGTTTTAATGTGTGCATGCAATTGATTTTATTTCCGCATGTGATGATCAATGGTAGAAGAGATTTTGTATTGTGCATGAAGATAAAATAGTGTGTGATCGGGAGAATCTGTTGAATAATATATCGATTATTCAAATTTCTACACTATAAATAGTGAATCAACAGTTACTTGGTAGATTACTACTGGTGAATTAAATATTTTTTAATTCACTTAATCTTCCACTAGCTCGTCAAACAATTAGCACCAATTAAACTGATTTTAACTCAATTAATGTAAGTTAACTGATCCCACTCACACTACACTAGTGCTACAACTACAAATGGACTCCGTTAATAATAGAATCACTCTACATGCCTAGCCTTTGACCCTCAACTCGAAATTATTGAGCTAACTAAGTCTATCACACTTAGTTAACTATTAAAAGTTGTTATGAGATAATATTACAATTAATTATCCAATTTATTTTAAAATTGGTTGCACACTAATGTGTCATAGTATCCATCATTGTGTGACCTGTGATCCCACACCAGTGTGTGTGTTGTTTTTGGATGTCAATTTCATTTTTTCTTGTTGCAAATTTCAACACGCCCTCTCAACAAGAAAGGAATCAATATGTCTTGATCCAGTACCTTTGCAATGTTCTGCATGCAACACTACTCCAGTGTTGTTCACACATGCAACTATCCTAAAAATGAATAGCCTCCAAACAACTGAATCAATATAATTCATGTGTCATCAAAGTCTTTTGACTGCTAATAGCTACTGCATATGTCTAGTAGACTCTTTGTGTTGCTGCTGATATCTGCATCTGTGCTCTCTGCACTGCTGCCAACTCTGATATGCGCTCCAGTATCTGGCACCTGTCACTCTGATTTATGTCCTCCTAACATCTGACTGGATAAATCTAACTAATCCTTCCTGCTACTGTTGTAATATGGGCTCCTCGTAGCCAAGGGCGATCCATGAGACACACCATCTCAATGGAACCTGCCCAAACTTCTTCTTGGGATTAATTCTACACATTGCCTCACCTCACACTTGGAGGTATAGCTGCATGTACTCCCTCTGCCCATCTGGCTTGAAATTTCCCCCTCTTGGAGGTCTCTGTTTGCTTCACCTTGTAGATCCACCTGGATCCAACCACTAACTTCCCCACTGGTCTTGGGACCACTTCCCATGCATTGTTTTTGATAATGGAGTCATACTCCTCAACCATGACGTCAACCCGTGTTGTGTTGCACTTCTTCCTCAAAGGAGGATGGTTCTGTCACAATACATTCACTGGTAAGAGTCATGTATCCAGTGTACCTGTTTGGGGACCTTCTTTGCCTGCACTGTGATGTAGGTGCTCCTACATGCTTTGTCGCATCTAGCATCAATCTTTCAGCCTCTCTAGTGCACGTCCTACCATTTCTGGTGGATGACTCTGCATGAGTGGTTTTTCCACTCCATGATTCTCTTCTTGTGGCTTCTCCACATCCTGAGGTTCATCCTTTGGAACTAAGAGTTCCTCATCTGCATGCAATTCGAGCTCCCTCTCAAGGGACAATAGCATGACTTTCTCCTCATCAAATTTAACATCTCTCTTGACAACTATCATCCTGTTAGCCGACAAATACACCCGATAGTTGTGGGGAGTATTAGTGTACCACACAAATTTCCCAACCTCTGCTGTTGGTTATAGCTTCTTCTTGGAATCTTTGGTCACATGGCAATAGATAGATGAGCCAAAAATTTTAAAATATTAAACATCCGATTTCTTACCTGAAAAAGCCTCCTTTGGTGTACTCATGCCAA
This sequence comes from Pinus albicaulis, assembly GCA_034641835.2. NCBI lineage: Eukaryota > Viridiplantae > Streptophyta > Pinopsida > Pinales > Pinaceae > Pinus > Pinus albicaulis. The sequence goes on from CM076579.1 coordinate 1,298,698,452, forward strand.
GTATCCGATGAGGACTTTGGTTATGCACAAATACCGTTGTGTTGCATGCCTCTGCCCACATATGCAACGGTAGGACTTGATCATGTAGCATAGCTCGTGTTGATCCCACAATTGATCTGTTCTTTCTTTCTGCAACCCCATTCTGTTGTGGGTTATGAGGTGCAATCAATTCAACAACCTGCAAGCAAAAAGTGTAAAATAATATCAGTGAGAAAAGGAAAAGGGGTTTCAAACATTAGAAAGTGGGTTTTTCAAAGTTAAATTAAATCCATGAACCTATAAAGGCCCATTTCACTCCTCAAGAGGACCACTATTACCTTTCAAAACATCAAGAGCGCTCAGCAAAGAAAAAATTGTGAGTTTGCAAGCAAAATTCAGGAAAATTTTATTGGCGCTGCGCGCCTGGGAGTTGGCGCAACACCCTTGCCATATTTCCTCCATACATTTTCTGAAGGCGTTGTGTGCCTAGGAGCTGGCGTTGCGCCCTTTCCAGAGCACTGTGCTCTTGCCAGAAGGACCCTGTGCTGAAAATCCTTGGCGTTGCGCGCTCAGAGACTGGCACTGCGCGCTTGGCTTGGCGCTGCGTGCTTAGACATGAAGGGTTTCTAAGTCCTCCAACATCCAAAATCACTTTAAATCACCTCCGAACTCTTTCCAAGGTCATCCAAGCAACCTTAAGTGGTAAGTACATGATATAAGCCCTATTTTTATGCCATTTTGTGAATTATTAATCAATGGAAATGAAACCCTAAGTTTTAAGCTTTGTAATAACTGTTTCATTCCTACTTCATCCTCCTTAAAGAAAATCAGTCATAAGCAGGGGTCATTACATTTCTTGAGGGTTTTCATTCATATAGTTTGCCTCCTTCACTCATTCCCTTCATTTGTAAAGATGCCATTTCATTCCTTTCCCCTCATCTCATTTCCACTTACACTCTAGGGTTCTATAAAACAGAGTTTAACATGTCTGAAGGAGAAGACAGTGGCGGCGAGGCACAAATGCAAAGGAGACATGATCTCAAAGGAGGGAAGATAAACATATTTGAACCCCTCAATACAAGGGAGCTTATGGCCTCTCCTCTAATTGTATCTTGTTTTAAACATGTGGGCTGCTTTGAATTTTGTGAGAATGTGCAGCAAGTCCAAAATCACCCAGAGCTAACAAGACTATTCATCATCAATCTACATGACAAGCAGGTCAATCTTGTTGGGGTTACATTTGAGATGTCCACTGATGCCATTGCAGCTTCTACAGGGATACCTAGTGTGGGAGAGAAGTGGTTCAAACAAGCAAACCTGGACATGAGTTATTTTGAACCACACCTCAAACCTAGGTATAAATAGCACCACAAGTCCATCTTCCCTTTTTCTCATCTTCTTGATAGAAATGCTCCTATGATGAGGATAATAATGAAGTATTTCACTTGTGAGGGAATATTCCCCCCCCTCTACTCATACCATATCCATCTTCGTATGCATTTCACTAGAGTTAGGATGCTACATATAACATATTATATTTTCCGTAGCATTGAAAAAATGGCCTACATTGTGAAAAATACAGATTATAATCAACAAATGCAGGGCCTATTTCATCATTCACTCATCAAGATAGTGGTCATGAATCAACTACAATAGAAAAACATTCCATGGGATACCTTCATTTCCAATGAGGTTTTCACTACTCCACCTGGCCATCATCAGCAAGATATTCCTTCATCTTCTCATCCTCCCATATCCACTTCTCCATCACATCCTGCTGTTCATACATCACCATCCACTCACATCCATTCACCTCAAGTTGATCCTTCCTCATCACCTTCCCACCACCCTTCACCATCACATCATGATACCCTAGCCTCAAGTAGGGAAAGAAAAATTGAGACAGATGGCACTAAAATGCATGATATTGAACCATTTACTTTGACCTATCAGAGAGGCCACAGATAGGTGTTTGCTTCAGTTGAGGTGAAAGGGACCCTACCTTCTTCGTCAGCAAAACAGGTTGATAAAGGCAAGGAAAAGGTTACATAGCAGGTCATTATTGAAGAGGAGGATAAACATGAAACTAAGTAGGAGTTTCAATTGGTTGACCTTGATGATGAGGATGAGGAGAGGATCACCACTATGTTGATCAAAAGCAAGGATGCCAAGATTAGTGAGCTTCAAGCTAATCTTGGTAGGGAAAAAAATGTAATTAACTATTTTGAGTTAGAGAATCAACAGTTAGAGACAAAGAAGGCCATTAGTGAGGTTAGGGCAATCAGAGCTCAGAAAGAGGCCAGAAAGGCCACGACTTTTCTAGATGAGACATGTAGGTTTTAACCTTGTATAAAAATTATTTGCAAACAAATCTTAAAAATAGAAAATAAACAATAGCGAGAGAATAAAATATTAAATAGATATACATAGAGATTTTCCTGTGGATCCCAAATTGGGACGACCAGCTTGATTTTTCATTATATTCCTTTTAGTGTTACAACACATATATATACATGCCGAAGCATACATAAACCCCAATATATTAACCCTAGATTAGAACATAACTGTAGTTTCATTGACCGGATCTACAAAATACCAGGGGCCGAAAACCATCATGCCCCAAAACCATGTGCAAACCCATGCACAAAACCATGGGCGAGTCCGCCCACCGAAAAATAGGGTCCATGTGACTAGTCATGGAAAGAATATAACACATACCCAACATTCTCCCACTTGTTGTTTTCTTTCCCGAGGGGGCCATAGGAGAGCTTAGTCATTATCCCAACTCTGCAACACCCATAGTTTCTCTACACCATGAGAACTTCTGAGTGCTCACATACTTTTTCAATGCATCTGCAACATTCTTCAAAGTGTCCACCTTTACCAACAACACCCTTTTAGCCTCAACCATATCTCTCATAAAGTGATATTTAACATCAATGTGCTTTGTCTTTGAATGATAAGTAGGGTTCTTAGCCAAGAAAATTTCACTTTGGTTATCACAGTCTATCCTTATAGCTTGCTGCACCAACCCCATACTTGAACACAATCTCTGCAACCAAACTTCTTCCCTGCTTGCATGAGTGGCTGCCATGTATTTTTCCTCTGTAGTTGAAAGAGCCACTACAGACTGTATTTTACTCATCCAACTGACTGCACCTCCAAATAGGCTAAAAACATACCCAATTGTATATCTCCTTTGATCCATATCTCCAGCCCAATCTGCATAAAAAAAAACCATGGATGTCCAAAAGTCTGTCCAATCCTGGTCTTCCCTGGTAGCACAATCCATAATCATTAGTGCCACACAAATATCTGAAAACCTGCTTCACTACTGTTCAATGCTCTTTCCCTAGGTTTGACATAAACCTGCTCAATACTCCCACTACATGTGTAATGTCTGGTCTAGTACAGACCATTGCATACATCAAGCTACCCACTGCACTTGCATATGGAACACATGACATATCCTCCTCTTCTTCTTGTGTCTTTGGACACTGTTCAACAGACAATTTTACACCTACAGGAATAGGAACATTCACCGGTTTACTATCCTACATATTGAACCTTTGCAATATTGTCTCGACATACTTCCTTTGGTTTAACCAGAGCTTCCTCTTTGCCTGATCTCTCTTAATTTCCGTGCTCAAAATATAGTTTGCAACACCGAGATCCTTCATGTCGAATTTGGAGAATAGTTGGGTCTTCAAATATTGGATAAATTCTTTGTCATTTCCAATCAACAACATATCATCCACATATAAGACCAAATAAATAACACGATCACCAATTAATTTAAAATAAACACAATGATACTCCTTTCTTCTGGTGAAGCCAAGTCCCTGTATATAGGTATCAAATTTCTGATACCACATTCTTGGTGAATATTTTAACCCATACATAGAATTCTTTAACCTGCATACCAGTTCTTTCTTCCCCTTCACCATAAAGCCTTCAGGTTGTTTCATGTAGATCTCCTCTTCCAGATCCCCATGAAGAAATGTTGTCTTCACATCATCCTGTTCTACCTTAAAATCAAATGCAGTAGCAACAGATAAAAGTAATCGAATAGAAGTTACTTTGGAAACATGAGAAAAAATATCACCAAAATCAATTCCCGGCACCTGGGAATAACCTTTTTCTACCGACCGAGCTTTGTATTTCTCCACCTTGCATTCTACATTTGTGTTCTTCGTAAACACCCATTTTCTCCCGATGGGCTTCCTTCCAGCCGACAACTCCACCAGATCCCATGCCTCATTTTTATGCAAGGATGCCATTTCATCAACCATGGCCTCCTTCTAGAGTTTTCCATCCTATGAATTTACTACCTCCCTGACGGTTATGGGATCATCATCAGTTATAGTTAAAGAAAAATTTGAACAGAAAGTAGATGGACTATACCTTTCTAGTTGTCTTCTTTCTCGAACTGATCTTCTCATAGCTGGAGTTTGTGGCTCTTCCTCTTCTGAGTCTTCTTCTGTTGTAGAGTCTGGTTCATCCTCCTTTAGCTAAAACTCTATCTTCTCAGGTTCCTTTGGTAGGACTTCATGTTTAATAACATCTTTCACCTCTGTAAACACCACATCTTGGCTATACACCACCTTCCTTGTTTCCGAGTTCCAAAGCTTGTAACCCTTTAAACCATCCTTATACCCAATAAAGATGCACCTTTCAGATTTATTATCCAACTTGGTCCTTTTCTCCTTTGGAACATGTACATATGCATCATATCCAAATACCCTTAGATGTGAAAGAGAGGGTTTCTTACCAGTCCATACCTCATGTGGAGTCTTATCCTCCAACGCTGATGAAGGTGATCTGTTAACTAAGTAACATGCAGTCTCCACTGCCTCTGCCCAGAATTCTTGTCCTAGCCCAGTACCACTGAGCATGCTTCTTGCCTTTTCCATTAGCGTTCTATTCATTCTTTCTGCAACTCCATTTTGCTGAGGTGTGTATGGAGTAGTTTTCTGCCGTGCTATACCACACTTCTTACAGAACTCTTCAAATTCCTTCTTACAGAACTCCCCACCATTATCTGTCCTCAGCGCCTTTATCTTCTTCTCTGTCTGGTTTTCCACCAGAGCCTTAAATTCTTTAAATTTGTCAAAGACTTCAGATTTCTTCCTCAAGAAATATATCCATGTATTCCTTGAGAAGTCATCTATGAATGAAACATAGTACACAGACTTACCTAGTGATGGAACCGACACAGGTCCAAACACATCACTGTGTACAGGCTCTAATATCTTGTTCGCCCTCTTAGCACCTGAAGGGAAACTCACCCGATTCTGCTTCCCATATCCATAATGTTCATATAAATCAAAATCCAGAGAGCTATTAGAAACACCTTCTACCATACCATTTCCATGCAGTATCCGAAGGCCCTTCTCTCCAATATGTCCAAGCCTTTGATGCCATAGCATGGTCTTTTCTCTAGAGACCTCTAGGCTTTCCACTCCACTTTCGGGAACCATAGAACTATTGCACCCATCAATAATAGTGCTTCCCTGAAGCTTGTACAGAGTTCCAATCTGAACTCCATGCATTAATACTAGTGCTCTTCGAACCATCTTATAGGTATCTTTCTCGAACACTGTTTTTACACTTGCATCATCCATCTTGCTTATAGAAATTAGATTTCTGGCCAATGCAGGAATGTGTAGAACACTAGGAAGTGTTCTAATCCTTCCACCTTGCAGCTTCAACTTAACCACGTCCATTGATTTTGTCCTTCCTATCATCACCTAAGAAGACATCATGCCATCATATTTCTCAGACTCTAAGAACCACTCCCTATGGGGAGTGAAGTGAAAGGATGCACCCGAGTCAATCAACCATGACTCATGATCTACATGTGTATTTGCAGAAGAAGCCAAATACACATCCCCAACTTCATCTGAGGTGGTTTTTTCCTTTGCAGAAGGAGCATAATCAGATCCCTTTCCTTTCTTAGGAGCTTTAGATCTACAGTCCTTTTTGTAGTGCCCTTCCTTTCCGCATTTCCAAGACACCTTTACAAAATTTCCAGGAGATTTAGATCTCCCACTCGAAACCTTATTCTTGTTTCTGTTCTTGGAACTTCCTCGTATAGATAAGGCATCTCCATTCTGACCCTCCATATTTCTCCGTCTCATTTCCTCCGAAAACAAGGCTAAGACAATGTCATCAAAATTAAAGGTAGTTGTATTGCTACCTATTGAAATAACCAGACTGTCCCATGAGTCTGGTAAAGAACACAAAAAACTGATGCACTTATCTTCATATGAGATTTTAATATCAACAGATCATAGCTGACTTACCATAGTATTGAAGGCGTTCAGATGCTTTGTCGTCGAGTCTCCATCCTTCATCCTTAGATTATACAACTTTTTCTGCAGGAACAATTTATTCACCAGAGACTTAGATTAGTACAAAGTCCCAAGTTTGTCCCACAAATTCTTCACCATATCTTCCCCAGATACATTCAACAATACCAAATCTAAGACACACAACCGTATTGTGCTCTTCGCCTTCCGATCCAACTTTTTCCAGTCTTCATCTAACATTGTCGTTGGTTTCACTACAAGAAAAAAGCACATTGGTGAGGGTCATGCTTGTGACGAACCTTTAAGGTCCATCACCAATGTCACATATAGTGACAGTCCTTAAAAAACCGTCACTGTAAGTGTATATAGTGATGGTCCTTTATGGTCCGTCACCAAAGACATTTTCAATGACACTTTTGGTGAGGGTTGTTAAAGGCCCATCACTAATTCTCTCTTTGATGACACTTCTAGTGATGAAATTTTAATGACCCTCACCAATGCTCTTTTTGTTACTTTTGGTGATGGTCAAGAAATGTCCGTCATCATCGATCATTAAAAAACCGTCACTGTAAGTGTATATAGTGATGGTCCATTATGGTCTGTCACCAAAGACATTTTCAATGACACTTTTGGTGAGGGTCGTTAAAGACCCATCACTAATTCTCTCTTTGGTGACACATCGGATGGGGATAGATTGAATTCCTTTCTTGTTGAGAGGGAGTGTTGAAATTTGCAACAAGAAACAGTGAAATTGGCAACTAGAAAGGACAAAAAAAAATACACCCACACTGGTGAGGAATTTTGATGTACTAGGAGTGAGGAATGTGAGGCCTCTAATTTATTTTTCCCTTAAATAAATTGGACAATCAATTGTCATTTCGTCTCATAACAACTTGTGTCAGTTAACTAAGTCATGATGATTGTGTTAGCTCAAGAAATTTTATTTAATGTGATTGAGGTGGATATTGGTGGCCACCCGCCTATTCCACTTGGGCCCTTGCCATTGTTGCTTTCAATTTTTTAGTTTCCTTAATTATAGCACAATTTACTATTTTTGTTTGTTTTTCGGGTCCTGAACTTTCGAAGCCGTTTTGAGGCCCCAAACGATGATTTTTGGGCATGAAAGGTTTGGTGATTTCATAGAAATCATATTAGTAGTTGTAGTCCTCGGAGAGATATTTCTAACGAGGTATCATGTGCGTCAAACGAAGATCATATGACCAAGTTACAACCCCAAGAAGTTGGCTGCCCAACTAACCCCAACGGGGCCCATAAACTCTTGGTGTTACATCTCCTCAGGATAGGGTTTTGGTTGTTTAGGGTTTTATCTTATTTTAAATAATAAAAAGACCCTTGATCCTTATTGTAACACAATTCAGAGGAACATAACTATCAGTTGTATTTATAGAAAATTTCCCATGTGTAATTATAAAGTCATTGGGATGCCATGATGGATTGCGCAATCAAGGAAGGTTGATTTTCCTAATTAATATGGAGATAATTCCATAGGAATTGCATGAGCAAGGCAGGCTGAAGGAAGGCTGAGAATTGGCTAAGTACTAGACTGATTTTTCCTAGATTAGCAGGAGACAATTGGTAGAGTGCTGGAGAATATCAAGAGAGATTAAGCATTGTATTGTTTCATGATTCCTTGACTTAATAAAAAATAGAGATAGAGGGTTTTGAGTAGTTGCTTCCCCAGATACATCTTGTGTTGTGTGATTGATAACTTGTTTCTCTTACTTATATGTGGTTCATGTGCGATCGTGTTTTGTTTACAAAAATTGTAGGAAGGATTTAGTATCTTGTTTTAGTACATTACAGGATCAGATTGAATCCCGTTGGTTAGATTTTCTACATGAAATAGAAGAGAGGGTTGATACCATCTTGCCTTGTGGTGGTTAGTAGGCCACAAGGTCTGTGATAAAGACCAACATAAATGGAGGAGGGCTTGCACTGTAATTTAGAGCCATAACAGAAGTCGACACAGGTGTAATATTGACTGATTTAACCCTAGTTTGAGGGTTGACATTGAGATCTGAAGTTCATGTCAAGATTCAGTCAAAGAAATGCCCAGAATCTATGGATCCATATGAGCTAGGTCAAGTCTCTTATGGAGGCAAGAGTCATGTTTTTTCTATGTGTGGATAGGGTTTGTTCTACAACAATTAGAAGTACATAAGTATAATGCCCTAGTTAGGACAATTTCCTAGCATGTTTAGTTCATAAGGTATGACCTTAATACTATGAAAAATTTGCGTAGAAGAAGATGGGTTGTGACCCTTAGAGCGAGGTTTATTTCTGCAATAAAGACCGCAGATCTGGAAGATGGTTTGCAGATTCAGTATGTGTGGAGACAACATAGCCAAAGGAGGGTGGAACTTGAGCAGAAGATTGAGCATGCAGAAGAAATGTGCCATATGAAGAATGGATTGACATGCAGAGGAGTTGATTTTGGTGGAATTTCCATAGAGTTTTAGACAAATATCTGAAGAAACCTATAAAAAATTAGTAAATGGACTGTTAGTGGCTGATTTGTGACCCCAGTTCAGTCATCTATAGATTGTTAGAAGTATGATAAGAGGAGTAGTTCATATTTGTTCGTAGATTGGACAACAAAGATCAAATTGTCGATACAAAAGAACAGTGATCTTGAGAGGACTCAAACCCTTGTTAGGTGGCAGATTTGAAGAGCCCTAGATGAAGACAATATTGTGGGCCCTAGATCAGTAAAAATAATTGACTGTGGTTGGGCAGATTGATGGTAGTCCAAGTACAGTTGGAGGGTTGTTAGGTTACTGTCAAAGAAGAGCCCTGACTCTTGTTCTAGTGAAGGACAACAAAATTGGTAGAAGGGTAGGTGTATAAGGCCTAAGGATGTGCAGACTTTGAAGGACTAAAGTAACAGTCAAGTGGGCCAACCAACTAGCCCTAGTTCACTATATTGTAGAGGATTGATTCAGTGAGAAGAAGGGCAACCTCCATAGCCTTGGACTTCTCATCTTGGAGCTGTAGTATGGAAAAAGTGGGCATACCAAAGAGTTGTTCACAAATGGAATTGTGAACAACTTGTTACCACTCAAACTAGTAGTGGATCTAAAAGGGGTTCCTAAGAGGGAAACTGCAAGGGAAACGATGGAAGCTTAGCCCATTGTCACCACAGCTAAGGCTCCTTGCTCTTCATGGAATTTCACCGATGGGTGGAGTCCCGGTAGTTTAGGAAGTCACTTGTAGAGTATAGGTCAATGAATAGGTGGGAAGTGACCCTCGAAACCCTTTCCCTAAGATAAAATAAAGGGTGGGACTTGCTTTCCTTTTAAGCAAGGGAATTATATTCTAGGGAGAGAGGAGGGGGAATGAAGGGTTGAGGGAGAAGAATAAGACTTATGAAGGAAGTTCTCAATCCCTAAAATCCTTTGGGAACTTGGATTCCCAAATGGTCCTTGATGAAAGGCCTTTGACACCAAATGGGACCACACAAGGCCAAGTGGACCCAGCCCAGGTTCGGGCATGGAATTTAGCAACCAATGATGTTCCTATCTTGGACAATGTGATGGGAAAGGATCAGACAAGTGTTTTTACTTCGATAGGTCAAATTGATCCTACTAGGTTCTATCCTTGGGAACACCTAGGCAAAACTTGATCCTAGAGCTAGGGCTTGAGGTATCCAGAGATTCCACCGTCGGAATTGGCCCATGTTCTGAGGAGAGTGAGGGCACCTAGCAACACAGCTGCCTCTAGGAGATAGAAGTTTTCCTCTAGCTAGATTCCTGGGAAATTGTTGCCATAGGGACCTAATGGGGCTAGACCTAGGGAATGTGAAAATTTCTTAATCTAAGAAACCCTATTGCAATATCTTGATTTACTTCTCCTACTTGAATTAAGTCACAAGTTAATTTCTGAAATATTCAATAAATTAATGAAGTAAATAGTAAATACAACTAGCAACCTACACATACAGATCAAATACTAAATAACATGCTCATAGACAAAGTGACACATGGATTTTCTAGACAACTATCCCCGAAAAAAACCCAATGTGGGAAAACCGGTGCAGCTAGCTCTGGAGGGTTTTCATTATTATGCAAAATCCAAGTACAACAATCTTGTGCACCAAAACTGGTTCACTCAACAGAGAAATAAAAATGGTAGTAGTACGCTGCTCTGAATCCCTCTACGTCAGCCTAACTGGCCTGCATCGACCTCTACGCTGCTCAATAAGGGCCTGCGTCACACCTGAAGGGCTTACACTGCCCCTGCGCTGCCCTAACTGGGCCTGCGTCAGCCCTGCGTGGCTCCTACTACCTCTGCGCTGCCCCTGCTAAACTCTGGCTGGACTGTGTGGCTCCTGCTACCCCTGTTGCTCTGGCTAGCTAGAATGCTTAAGCAGAAAAAGCATAGGTAAGAAAGAAGGCACTGGCCAAAGGCAACGCATAACAGTTAGAAAAATCAAAGAAATGAAATGAAAATAGATCAATGTCCACAAATAAATGAAACAGCTCAATGGGACTAGAGAGTAAAAGCTTTGACAACAGCAATAAGTGCTTATAGAATCAGCTAAGAGAACAGAGGAGACTAATTCATGAGGTTAAAATGTTGTATAATTGTTGGCACAAGAAAACTGTAGAATTGTTAGAGTAAATCTCTGCAGGTACCATTAGTTGGTGATCATCGATAATCATTTCATTTCATCAAATACCTTGATGAATGGGCCTTACAAGCTATTTGCGTAGACAAACCCCATAGAAGTTGTGTGATGGAAAAATATTCACACTATATTGAAGAAAACACCTACCAAATAAGGATGACATTTCAAATGGGGCAAGAAACAATAGAGAGATAGACATCGAAAAATTTAAAATGCTAGGGCAACAGGAAAGCAACTAGGTAGCATGGTAGAAAGCACAACAAAGAAAATTATAAAAATGGAAAACCCTACAAATTAGCACCCATCCAAACATCACCACAATTTTTTCTTTAACTCTAAATCTCCAAATTCATCAAATTATATCCTGTATTCAAACCTGATCCTCTCTGTTAGCCATTCTGAAGATAAGGCTGAGAACTTACTATAGAACCATCACCTACATGTAGTGATCTTATTCTGTGACCAGACAACCTACTTTCGTGAAGACACGGAAAGGTAAACACTCTCTGCCAAGATTTTCCATACAGCCCAAGTTGAGCAACCACATATACATCACCAGTTTTTTCTCTTCAGATTTGTAACTTAGAAGAGCTTTGTTTTACCACCTCTGGGTTGCTCCCAGAGTCACCCAAGCAAGCCCTCTCAACATCATCCTCTTTCTGTAGTACCTAATTAGTAATTTAATTAACCATAACAGTTTCTTGATCATGCAGGTATTTCAAATATATTGCCAATAAGCATAAAGCTTTCATGTTAAACAATCATGTCAAAAGACTTTAGACTATGATGCAAAAAATACAAAGAAACCTCACCAACACTCAAAGGACAAACAAATTCAAACCTCTACAAAGTATAAATAGATATCTGATAAACTTCATTCCACCACAAAAATGTGCTTAACTAAAGAAAATTCTAATTACTGTGCTTTCAAGACAAAGCTTTCAAGGGCAGTGATGTTATAAACATACCCATAACACATCGTGAACAATCAATGTGTATAAGTAGACCATCATAAGGCTCATTTTAAACATCATTATTATCATTTTATAAATCATTTTTATCAAATCAACAAGAAGCAAGCAACAATTGCATTCAGTTCCACTGAAGCAAAGTATATGGCAGTTTCATATACTTATTATGAAGCTATCTAGATTTGCAACTTGATTGTAGAGTCAACCAATCAATTGTTGAAGCCCAATATTGTCTCTTGTGAGAATCAAAGTTACATCAAGCTCTATGAAAATCCAATGTGTCATGACCATTTCAAAAACATCGATATTCAATACAATTTCCTAAGATTCCAAGTTCATTAGGGAGTTGGTAGTGTTGGACCACATTCTGACAAAGTTGCATATGGTTAATAGTTTGACAAAGCTCCTAACAAAGGGGAAGTTTGACAAGTTGGGGGAGAATCTTGGGTTATTGGAAAAAAAAAAAATTCTCAAGAGTGTTAGATTACCTAGTTGGTCTGAGTTGGTCTCACCTCAGCCTTGAGAAGTTGAGCAGCACCAGGATTGCAGAGCTAGATTGTGGTACACCAGTCAGAAAGATTCTTAAATACAGCTAGAAGCTTATAACGACACCTTCGAGGATAGATGAATTAGTTGTTGGGTCACACCCACCAAGTATGGCACACTAGTTGAGGAGATTAACACCATCATCTTAGGTGCATTCATGAGTGCACACTTATGGAATGAGGCACCTTCAGGAGAGGAGTTATATCTACTATGATAATGCACTACTCTAAAAGAAAAGCCTTGCATACAAGGCAAAGTTATGAGGGAGTTGCTCATGCTCAAGGGAGATGCACCACTAACGCTATCATTAGCCTATTTTCTAATAGCACCTTCTCTTAACTTATAAATGAAAAGGATGGGCACACTAGTTAGACATTTGTAGAAATAGATAATAAGAGTGAGTATTGTTAGCTTGTAGGTTGTAGTAGGAGCTTTTGTGAGATGACAACTTGTTGTGACATTCTTCTATTTGAGTAATAAAGACTTCTATGCAATTGTTGTTGGAGCCTGCTCTTTTTATCCTGAATTCTTAGATTGCAGATTTGTGTAGAGTGGGCCTAATATATTTGTTGTTTTAATCCACTGTACATGCTGTGTTTGCACTCTTGAATTTACATCCTTCAATTTCTGCTCGAACAAAACTGAAATTTTGATAGGCAGATACTAAAGTTCAGTCCATTCTACTGTAATACAAAAATCATTTCTTTTATATTTTAGTTTATATATTCTTTTTACTTAATTGATCTTTTATTTTATTTTATAGGAGCAGTACTCAGCAATCTCAATTCACACCCCCTTTCTATTCACACTATTGTATATGTGTGGTCGTTGGACATTATCTCATCTTTATATTATCTTTGAGTGCAGACTTGTGTATCACAATTCGCATGTTAGAATTGACAATCATGAATCAACAGTTGTATTTTTGTGTTGTATGACCTTAAGTTGTTGTTTCTAGTTAGTCTTGCAACAAGTGTCTTCATAGACAACCATGCAACCATAATTCTAGCTAAGGAAAATAAACTTGATGTGTCCAATGGTTGAAAATAATGACAAATTAGATCTCAAAGATGAAGATAGTTCAATACAGAGAATGTGACTCAAATTCTCCAAAACTATACTTGTAGCCAAGCATTATATCATTTTCAGGGAAAGCCAATAAACTCAATACAATTTTCTAGGGAAAACATAATGTAGATGCCAACACACATGGCCTTGGAAATTTTGAAGTCTATTATTTTCCGGGATAAAGCTAGGAAAAATAACCTTTTCCCAATTGTAAATAGTTCCTGTGCTATAAATGTCATGAATTAAAAAGACACATTGATAGGAAGTATGGAATTGGTTTTTTGACCTGTCATTTGAGTAAATAATAAATGCCCCAGCAATATTCTTATGGGGCTAAGCCAAATGTCTACGTAATACTTATTGGCAACCACTACTCTTGAAGCATTCACCCTTCAAAGGATTTATCATCACATGACTCCAATGGTTATTCTTGTTGAGCCTCTGCTCCCCTGAAATCTTCATGGGTATACACAAAACTATTAGATATTCTAATGTATATTAAGGATTCAGTGGAATATTGCAAGATCCAAAGATGGGCACAAGTTAGACAAGGAAACAATCTCAAATCCTAGAAATGACAAACAAGTAGAATGATAGTCAAAGGAATGACTCAGAAGAGAGATTGCAACAGTGGAGGCACAAGTCTTTAACATCTCTGGGACTATAGCAATATTAATGCCAATGGTATAGAACAATACCCTTTGAGGGCTCATTGGCTATAATATGTATGATGGTTGTCTTTGGATAAAGAAGAGAGAGAGAGAGAGAGAGAGAGAGAGAGAGAGACCAGGTTCTAATAATACGTATCACCAGTCTCTATTTAAAATGGATGCCTAGACACCAATACATATCAAGGTGAGATGAATGCTATAAAATTAAATCATTGGTTGCAACAATTAAAATTTAGAAGTTTAATTCATTGGGGTAGCATCGGATGTGCTAAAATGGCATTCCTCATGTTCCCATGAAACCATCTCCCCATTGGTTGGTAGGACACTAGCCCATGATAATTTTTTCTCATCTTAGATATTGTACAAGTGATTTGGAAAGAGGAGGTAAAAATGGTAATTTTCGGCAGTTTTAATTTCAAGACATTTTAGTGGGGCATTGGCTGGTAGACAGTGAGATTACATTGAAATGTGGCTTTGCTGCAACACTGCAGAATTATCTAGGAAAATTTGTGTACAAAAATTGAAACTAGAGGCAGTTCTAGCCCTCACAGAACTGAAACAGGGAGACTCTGTATGTGGTTGTAACTATTCTATATGTTTTTGGTGATGTGTTCTAGAGAAAGGTCATTCCTCTTAGCACTCTTGTATGGGTAAATATGTTTATGATGAAAAGTGGACATATTACTCTCTTGAATTACACCAAAGAAACCAAGTGGAGGATTCTTGAAATTTGGCAGGTCATGATTGCAAAAAGAAAAATCATACATATATGGAGATTTGTTCTTCTTTTGAAAAATCATCTAGATGCAACAAATCTTGTTGCTTGAAGATTGGACATGAAGGTCTTCATAATTGTAAGTCACCTCAACATCTGTAGGATGAAGTGTTCTCTCCCAAGCTGCAAAAGTCCTTGTGTGATAACATTGAGATTGAGTATTGTGAAAAACACACTTATCTTGAGAGATATTGTCCTAAAAAAATGCATCATGGAGGGTGTGATGAACATCTGTGTGGTAATGAGAATGCTTGCTATAGGAAATGTGAATTCAATGCTTTTGTGAGATTTTCACTGAACTTGTGCAAAAGACATGCTCATTTTAGGACATAAGAGGTTCCATCGAGTGTGACCAAGTCTCTAAACGAAGTGGCATGCAGAAGGATGGTTACATTACCATGACACTTTTTGAAACATACCATGATGGTCTACATCTTCACACACTAAATCCAGATGCTGCACGTTATAGTAATGTAAGATGTAAGGCTTGTAAGGCTTGTAAGTATTTTTGTCAATGACCAATCAATCATTTTGGTTTACATCAAATGGTCTCATGGGAACATGAGGAATGGCATTTTTGCACCAGAACATGAAGAATTTTCGCTTGGATATTATCTTAGCTTCCAATCTCACCTTCTATTTATACACAATATAAGGGCTTCATTTGGGTGTCCACATTGGCTTGACAAGTTGTCACATGGCTTATTAACACCAAGCCAACCTAGACTCTTCTTATGCAAACCCAACCATATAATTCAAAAATTCACAACTCCTTCTAAGCCTACACGATCTCCATTGGCTCAGTCTTGTAAGCACTCATCCTTTTAGATCAAATACCACTCATACAAATCCCTCCAATCTTGGATATGCAACATCATGATCTGATGAAGACTCTAGCCTGCCAATATCTAGTCCATCACATGAATCCATCTCAATCAACCTCATCTCTTCCATGCCAAAGAAACCCTTGAGCTGTCCTAAGTTCTAACCATCCATGAAAAATCAACGAAAGTCCATGATCAACAATCTGCCCTACAACAAACTTTTGTTCACTAGGCTCTCCACCAATCCACTAGAACGCCCAGCCAATATTGCCTCCAAGCCAGTCAAGACCACATCTCCATGTCTTTAGCTGAACCTTCTGCTCCTTGATCTAGACACCCACAACTCCCTCTGAGTTGCTTCGCTGAGCACACTCTGATTCACTATCCCTGAAAGTAGCTCAGATACCCTCTGATACTATGTTGTTTTTCCATGGTCTTGGGTCTAGGATAGAGTCTTAAAATCTTTCACGCTACCAAACCAAGAATCACAATGATAGTACTTTGCACAAAATAATATAAATAGGAGTAAATCTACCAATGCACAAAATATAAACAACTTCTTACAATTTTTAACCCAAATTCGTTATATTAATCAACATATAATACAACAATCTAGGGCTCTCGTACCAGGGATAATGGTCCTCATACACCCATTGATACACAATACAAAATTGGTCTTGGTTTCAGTCCATCGACAACCATTCTGCCCTCAACAAGATACTCTGACCATGTCGTTGTCGCATTCTCTCTCAGCTCTTCTCGGCCATACCCTCGATCTGAAACTCTTGACTCTATCAATGCTCCAAGTCTATCTAGCCACTAAAGCTTGGCTGCCAATCTGCTCACTAGTTGTGCCTTAGTCCATCAAGGGCACAACACATCGAGAATCCTGTCGAATTTTTCACAACTCCGTTTGTGAACAATTCTCAATCTTCTCATTGCTGCTCCTCAGTTACTTAGGGACTTCAACCCATTATGGTATTCCTGTGCTGCACCGATGAAGGCCAACATAGGGCATGAAGGGCTACCACCTATCACTGCAAGTTTTCTATATCCCACAATGAACACGGGCTAGGAGGACTTCCCATCATTTGTTGTAGAAGTCCTTCTCCACACACGAGTCTAGGGCTACACAAAACTGCTCCTGGTTGATCAGACCCTTGACCTCTAGCAACCATCGAGGTCCATGAAGATGATGCACACCGGGCCCCAACATGGGTACTATCACACTATCCTCCAACAGACCATAAATGCACAGTCCACGTTCACACTTGGCCCACTCTCACACTGCCCTCCAGTAGACCACGAGTGACCAATAATTGTTGTAGCATCTACCTCTGGCTAGGGCATCCTCACACTTAGTAAACCCTCCTCTTGGCTACTAATATACTTCTCTAACAGCCCTGTCCTAGGACACCCCTTACTTCATTGCGAGATTGACTCCTAGTTGAGGTTTCTTAACACCCAAGAGAACCCCAGCACATAGCTTCCATAGGTTGCATATGAATTTGATCCAATCACCAATCATTACATTGGTTAGGGCTTCTAACCAACACATTAGCCCTCCCTTCTTTGCTTCCGTAGGCTATACTAAAATGATCCAACTGTCCAAACTAGGACCAAGAGTTTGTGTGTGAAGTCTCAT